>LUCH01000094.1:169583-237316 GCA_013368495.1 Paragonimus heterotremus | reverse complement strand
TACAAAGTAAGCTGGCCCTGTAGATCCTTTAACCAATGGGAGTGAACGCAGACTAAACAGTCAAATGTTCACAGGTTCATAAAGGAGAGCAAACGTTCAAATGTTTAGTTGTTTCTATGTCTGAGTGAATGTGACAATAAAATGTGTTATACGGCGCATGAACATGAAGTGGACTTTGTCCGATGTTTCGGTTAACCAGTAGAGAGTGGAGAATGAAACGATGGTATGGGGCTTGGCAACCAATGAACATGTGAACTCACTGAAGTATCATGTTGGTATACCATATGTACAGATCGGTAGTCAACCAAACACTAACATAGACACCGACAGATACAGTTCATTATGAACCTGATGCAATCTTAGTAACTTGTCTGTACGCTTTTAGCAAGCATGGGGATAGGTGATGTTAATTATGGGATGAACTGGATGGATGATGCACTACCCTATGATCTCAGCTACTCCGAAACAAAATGCCTGAAATGTAGATCAAGTTATTTCTGTGCAAGCTTTCGTGATACGACCAGCTATTCTGAGTCAGTAACATACGTGTCTAGTTGAACTTGGAACTATAGGTCTATTTTTCAGAGAAAACATCTGAACTGGAGCAGACAAACGTATTGTATTATATAACTCGGACAATACATCTGTTCTTCAACCCCGAACTAGTTTAGGAAAACATAGAGGATACTGAGACGTTGACATAAATTGGGCTAGCATTCGGTAGCACGTTGGGTGAATAATTCACTGAAAGATTTGTTTTTGCTTCCTCCTCGAATGACACATAGGGGACGATTCTTCCGTCAATTAAATGACATGAGTGGATGTTCATGGTTCCATGTTGGTGACGTTGAATATTCACACTCAGATTACAAACGCTGATTCATCTAAAACTGAATGCAGCGGACACTAACGAACAAACTTTGTACGTTGAATTATCTAATCCGACGTGACAGATCACTTGACTGGAAAAATGAGTAGGCTGTTACACAATGACTTCGTATGCTACGGGATTTCTTGTGTGTAGTAAGGATTGATAAAACACAGTGTATTTAACAGTCCCGGTGATTCAAACAAAGCGGAATGTTAAACGGAGGATACAAAGATCATACTTTGTATAGTTAAATAGTAAGAAATCAAAGCACCCTAATGTAAAGCTTAATAAGTTTGTAAAACTAACGGACCTGAGCGTATTTTGCGCGACAACTGCTGACCACATCGATACTATGGATGTATCAGTAAGGCATTTCTGAAATTCAGCAAATGTACAACACGTTAAGTGGAACAGGCATCAACAATTTCACCATCAACGATTCACTAAGAACTACCTGAAGATAACAATCTGCCTGCTTAGCATCAGGCCGACCGTTTCCTACCAAAACTTTTCAAGATTAGGAGAGAAAGATACTGACATGCACGTTTCCTGAATCGATTGAGTCTACTTATCATCTACAAAAAACAGTATACTATGTTATCAAAATCGGTTGATTGAATAAATTATCTCATCTTATTTGAATCCATAAACTTAATCAATAGTTAATATACAAATTTGAGAAAACATCACAACTTTACTCAGTTCACCCACCGGTAAACATATTTACCGATGGAAACCAGCATGATTTCAAGTAGCAGGCTGCTCGTGAAGATAATCGGCACGATGGACATACAGTTTGAAGAGGGCAACATTCAGCAACTGTGAACCAGTAGCCATATATATATATATATATATATATATATATATATATATATTCTTACAACGACTCCCTTAACCTTTACGGACTCAAATTGTGTCCATTATTATTGTGGCTATTTGGTAGTAATACTTTCTCGTAACGTGACTAGAAGAAAAACCATGTAGTGAGCATTCAAATTTTGAGTACTCGAACACTTAGAGTGGCTATATAGGTAGCCGTGAATCTGCCAAAGTACCCAGACCAACACAAGCCAATGTCTACACTGCCTATAAACCATTATAATAGATGTATAGTAGTTTCAAACAAATGACGTTCATTCTGCATCGACGAGTAACATAAAGATGTCGTAAACTATCATTACTGTTCACTGTGAAAGTCCAGCCTTTTTAATACACATGGTATAGGCTGTTTTTTTTATAACCTTTGCAAAGAGTCTGTAGAGGATCATGTCGGCAGGTAGCACTTTAAGCCAACTGCACGTAAAATGCAACCCAACCAAACGGTTCCATCCCAAAAACCTGACATTCAGTCCTCTTTTGGTCGGCTAGTGACGATAGTAAGCGCCAGTTGTTAACTCTGGTCTACCAACCTTATAGAATATGAACCAGTAAGGTCTACTGTTAGTCAAATGTGGTTTTGTTTGCATCAGTCATATATGCACACACATAATGAAAACGGATATCAAGCGTAACCTAACTGGAAATCGGTGCGAGGGAGAAGAAAACGTTTAAATAATGATCACTGATGTTGTGCAATCCGCGTTGGTAATCTAGGCAGATTTTGAACTCTTTCTTCCTATGCTGTCAGTTGAATATCACTCATATTCGACCGCTGTTATTGCAGTCAGGGAGACCTTTCAGTTGGTCGATTTCGAACAAAGCACCTTATTTGACCTTCGGTCTTGTAAGAACTCGTTAGTAATACGTCTACCTTCCACGGTCGGCCCGCATGACTGTTTATTAGCGCGTTGTTGAAGTCATGTCAAGCACAAATAAATTATCCCATATAAGTAGTCAGTTAAATTCGCCTATGAACACTGCTCAGACTGATTGTGAGTGGTGTTCAGATATTATCAACCAAATTCCCTTATGTTACAAAGGTGTTTAGGCAAGTAAAGCTTCTGTTCGTTTAGACGGAGCTGGAAGTGAAATTCTAATGAAGTCAGCGTTTTATTTCAGGTAACCTGAATAGCATCACATGTTTAGCAGTAATAAAACTGTGAGTGAGAATAGTTGAACTAAAAGTCGGACATCAAAATCTGGTAGTTAATGACACGCAACGGGGCGACGATAAATTCATAGTGATCGACGTTTAGTCATTCTGTGAGCACCAGAGAAACGACTCAAGCGTTCAGCAAAGGTCACATTGAGCAGAAGATTACTAATGGTTTGTACATTGGAGTACGTGCATGTGGCAACCTGCTTATAGATTTTGTTACAGGATTGGGTAATGATTGGAGTAGGTATGGAATTAGGACAGAGTTGTTACTCTCAGCTTGATGTCAGCAAACTGCCTGTGTGTTTTCTGTTGAAGTCCATTGAGGCTGTAAGCATGTAATGTAGCAGCATAGGGACGGAAAATCAACGATGTGAAATCTATTTTCAGCAACCTAGTGGAATATATAAGAGGACCGAATACCTGATGGGGACGAATGCAAGCGCTAGTGTATGAGGGGAAAGCGACACAGGGCAGATAATGGTTTCAAACGAGCCGCGTAAAAATTGGCTTTCTTCGCTTTCATAAAAATTCCCTTCATATGGGTAGATCAGTGTTTGTTGCAGTTTAACGAAATCCCAATTAGTTAAACCCCTACTTGTCTGGAAATGGATGCATCCTGAATGGGTAACGTCACGGATTGCTCCGTGTGGGTGATTTGCACCGTTGACCATTGGCGATCAAAAATGTAGCATCCGCACACGCTTCTGATTCGTTCAGGAGAAAAAACAAAATGTATTACAACAGTGAAAATTTACATAACTACCAAAACTCTCACAAACCTGTAAAACCTAACCTCCACGCGCTTATGATTCATGGTTCTGTATAGTTCTGGTATAATGAGTGTAATTCATTCTGTCTTTTTTCAAGATCGCAAATTGTGTCCCATTCCCTGAAAAGCTGTACAATTGTCTTCAGTTAAATTTTCATTTCATACTCCCTGCATATCAAAAATCATTCAGCATTGAACTTTCTATCATCTTTTTGTGAAACTTACTGACTAGTATAGGGGAGTATTAAAGCGAAATATAAACTGTCATACTCAAACATAATAACTACCGCTATTCTGCTCGTTTATCGGAGCTCTCCACAGCTTTTTAAACACTTGTTCTGGAATTAATCGATAATTAAACTTAATAGTGTTTATCTTCCATCGACTTGGCTGATGTTCGAATATAAACTTTACGAAGCGCTCTTGAAAACATTATATTTGGACTGTATATGACAAATTTTCGGAATTCAAGTTTCTAATATAATTTGAATCTAGGTGACGTAATAACAGAAGCTTGAGGTAATTTTTGCGAAGATTTGTTACGAAGTCCCTTTGTATGCACTGCTCAATTCTTGTATATCTTTAAATAGTTTATTAATACTGCTTCTCATTCGAACTCGTGATGTAAATAACTGCAATGCTTGTACTCCATGAACAGGATTGTTCGAGTTTTTGGTTACAAGTCATTGTGATGTCTAACAGTTTGTAGATTTCTTCATTCAGATTTTTTTACGTTGCCAATTTATCTGTGACATCTCAGTGTGATGTTGAAATTTAAATCAATGAATATTCTATGAGTCGGCCAAAAATATTTCCGAATTGTTCGTGATTATGTAAATATTTCAAAAACTGTCTAAAAGTACGTTTCCCGCACGGTTTACATTACTCACCTCGTAATCACGAAAGTCAATAACGTGAACTAAGTCAAGGCCATTCGCCTACTCTGTTATAACTAGCATAATACTAGCATAAATACTAGCATAATAATAGGAATACCAGAATAAAGATTGGTTTCATAGTAATTATTTTTATAAATATGAAAGAAACTAACAAGCAGACAGTTAAAATGTTCCTTGTTATATGTAACAGACAAGAAATCTGGCTGGCATCATTGGCCAGAATCGTTACTGAATATAATTTATAAGAACCAGATAAAACACGATTAGGCTGCGAAATTAAAATTATAACAGAAACTTCACAAGGAGTTTAAAAACACCCCTCCTAATGATTAAACAACCAAACAGATATAACGCCTTTATAATGATTCATGATGCTCACTCACAAACCGACATTTCTCGGTCCACTGTTTCTCGTTTGTACTCATCAGTTAGGGACATTCTTAGGGACTGATTGGACTGGTAACCAACATAGTTCAAAACAACCAAGTTACATAGAAATCCCCACGTCGCAAGCCATGCTCATAGAACTGGTATCCGAGCAGACAGGAGCTTGGGGTCGTAACGTGAAAGGTCGTCGGTCTGATTCTCCATCCAGGTTATGTCCATCCGATGAATGCAAACAGGGATGAGGCCAATGCTGATGTGTCAGTTTGAGGGTGTACATCATGACATATGAAAGACACGCAAACTGACAGTCCAGAGTAGACTGTGTACATGAGAATAATGCCAGATCACTTCATGTTCCAACGCAATATTTGCTATAATGTATAAATGTTTGAATCTCCTTAAGTTCGTTTTATCTTTATTCATATGTTGAAAACTTTACACCACTAATGAATATGAGCGAAATTGGACAGTGTAGTTTGAGGTTCGACGGATACAGTAGAACTACCAGACTAAACCACACCAAAATAACAGCACGCTTGAGAAACATAGGTCTTTGTGGGGCTAGCGCTTAACCTATGCTGAGTAAAAATAGAACAGGCAACAGAAATAGACTACTGTTAGTTATAACATGAAAGAAGACAATTTCGTCAAAGTATTTGCATTGTGTTCTATTAGTGAAGTAGTCAACTGATGGATTAGTTGACCCTGGCTGAATTCTTCAAAACGTATAACCGTTGGCACAATGTTACCTGGATCGTCAAACCACTAATTGATTAGTTAGTGTGCTAGTTGATTTATTGGTTTGTCCGACGCCTTGGTTGTTGGTCAGTCTATCAACCCATTGCTCGATTCAACGCTTGATTTATTTGTAAGCTGTTAAACCGAGTGATTGTTTGGTTGATTGTCCTATCAGTCGATAGATTAATCAGTTGGTTGGTTAGTTGGTCAGTCGGTATTTGGGTTGTTACCTCTCCATTTCCGAAGGACTAGTAGGGGCCGGTTGTGGTGACGTAAACAAGTACATCTCATTTTAGCGTTTATTTCCATTCCCGTTACCGCTATACGGATATTGGAATACATATGTTACGCAGGTGTACGTATATTTGTGACCTACATTCAATAAAAGCTTCTTATGGACACACTGTACAATGAGTTGACCACTGGACGAAAACCTTATGGAAGACCAGTTTTATGATACAGGGGAATGTAAGTACGCATGTTATAAAACAGATGTCATCAATATTGCATAGGAGAAGCAATGGCAGCAGATCACGGTAAGTGGAGAATGTGTAGGACAGCAAATGTGTCCACAAGAGATCAGAGGGGAGACAAAAAAGGGGGAGAATTGCACAAGCCTCGGAAACTGAACTCGGTACAAGCGATAGACACTGCTGTATGCACACGTAGCAACTATGAAGAAGGTTTGTTATCCACGACCGAATTACCCAGCCTTAACAGGAGTTATTGGTTGATTCCAAGGGCTTTCGAAACAAACAAATACCAGAAATTCACATCAACTAAACAAGAATTTGAAGTATATAGGGTCATAGTTACATTTTTATAATGAATTTCGTGTGTGTTACGATGTAGTGTTGTGAAAGAAGGACAGCCCCATAATTTTGGCATTTACAGTAACAGAAAGCGTTTTGGGGTGTCACTGTTGAGGGTCACAACTTACTGCCCATCTAAAGTATTCTGTTCGCTTAGAGTATAAGACATTTTGCAAACATCATGAAATATTCAATATCAGCCTGTAGAATGACCTATACTTAGCCATTTCATGTCGTGCATTTAAATGTTTCATTGCATTCGGTCTACACATATTTAGTCCACTCTTGTCACTAGTGATCTACGGTTGTAACTGAGGTGTGTGACGACCGATCCATTTCTAGCACTACGGAAGATGGTGCTCAGTGAATGAACAAATCTTGTTTGTATTCCTACTATTCAGACCAGCTGGTTCTTTTAGCGACTTGTGTGGTACATGTCAAAATGTGTGGCTCAACCGAAGTTCTGAAATATTCCGGAATCTGTGAGAAACCAACAAAGTACTTCCACCTATGTGTGGTTTAGATGTCACACAAGGTGATTCGATTTAGTCAGTTTTCAGTATTTTTGGTTCTCATCGGAAATGGCTGAATGTCATCTTTCGAACAGTGTACTAATCCAGTGACCTACAATACTACTCATAAGTGGTGTAGAAGATTTGATAATCTAAAAGAGACCCCACTGTGAAAAATCTGGGCTTCAGCTGGATTAGAGCCGGCGACAGAAACAACATGCCTGGATGTGACAAATGCTCCAGTACACCAAATCGTGTTTGCCTACTCATCAAAGTCCCTTGGTGTGATGGCACTGTCAACTACAACTTCAGCTCGATTCCTGCCAACTGGGCCCACTTTATTGATTAGTTATATTCGCTGACTGATATACTTGTTGTTAGCTCTCTTTACAGTTCATCCAGGCCACACTTTTTGTATGTTAAGTTTAGGGTTAACAAATAAAGTGTATCGTCCACTACAGTTGTGACTATTTAACCTCACTGTACAAAGTTTCCTACTGTACTTTAAACGTTCTTGTCAATTTCAGCTAGTAAACACTGATTTTCACTCATGACTACCATTTTTTGTCATACGACCACCAATTTTCAGCCTGTGACCGAGGATTTTTGGATGCTTATCATTACTCTTAGTCAATGGCTATCTGTTAGGCGAAGGTTCCATCTCAAACCTTGAATATAGCCCAGTTTGAAGCACATAGCTTAGACGCTTGTTTAGCTGTAATGTTCAATCGGTTGATATTACTATCGGACAGGACAGGATAAGCTTGTTCAATGCAAAAAACATGTTTGTTTGCTTAAATCATATAAAGACGCACCAATATGATGTACTCTGATTACCCACTTAATTCAACTGGTTCACAAAGCAAACTGAGCGTAATGTGTGTGCGTTTTTGTTTTACTGAAGTCAATATGTGTTAACAATAATGAGGATCGGTTCAATAAAAACGATTGGGATGGGCTCAGATATTGGAAAATCTATAGTTCTGAGTGACACTTAGGACTACAGAACATTCTATACAATGTCCAACAGACCGCTTTTATTTGTCAATGATACTTTCGAGTCTGAGGCAACCTGTTGGTTTATATTCCTTGATTCTGGTTTCGAACAATTAAGTGTAACTCCGGTTACAGAGAAACTGACAGAGGACCTATCAGTCCGTGTTTTGACACAGGGTAAAGGTTATGTAATGAGTTCAGACGAAAAACTAACACATTTTTACAGTTACCTAATATTATTTTAGAATACGTCGATTGACAAAAGCAATATTTCACGTGAATGTTGTTACAGTCTGTTAATTTGAGATAGTCAAAGAAAATAGTATTTTTGGCTGAGCATATTTTCAAAGAAGAGTTGAGAGAAATTGTCAGTAAAGACGACTTCATTCAACATTTTATGATAGGCTTGTATACTTTCTTCGAAACATATTTGATATGTTTTGCAAAACTAAGGGTATTTCATACAGGACATTACAGAAAAGTGGGAGCCTTAATCTACTGACCTGCTTATTTGTGGTCTTATGACTTCAAGCTTGTCATCGAGTGAAACTGTGAACAGCACCCATTCGTCAAATTGCTCTGTGTTTTTTCACTTTGGAAAAATGAACTGTCGTTTTGTTTTCCTGATAGCAACATATTTACGGTTGGTGCTAGTGAGTGAGTTTTTTGTTTGAATTTCTTGTATTCAATGCCTTACACTTTGTCTAACCCTTAACTGGATGCCATAATATATAAGGTGACCAATCGATGGTTTGATTATGGGATATAAATGCAGATATTATTAAATTGGAAACTATACGTAATGTTTTTCCACTGCTGGAAGCCTCGTAACCTGTTTAGCCATTATCTGAAGACGTTGATAAAGGTGTTAGTCAATCGAATTTAAGGATGTCAAGTTTGTTGACCTTTGAGAGAATCGTCTATAGAACATGAAATTGAGGAAGCGAAAGCCAAAGGAGAAGTATTGTATCGCAGATGTCACCTTACCTTCAGTTGTTACTCAGTTACTTAGTTACATAATACAGACATCTTGATACTCGTTTTCCGAATTTAGGCAGGGTGGTTTTATGAATATAGCCTCTTCCTCCTCTTTTTATGCCCTACTACAAAGTACGGTTATCTATGGTTGTTTGTGTGTGGTAAGCATTTAGATATACTCTACCCGTACTGTGTTTATTTATCACTTTGCGACAAAATGTTGAAAATACAGATCACTGCTAAATACCTAAAAGAAAATTCCGTGGGACATTAGTTCTATGAGGAGGACTTGTGACACAGTCTTGTGATTTTCCCCTTGAACTCAGATTAGTACAGTTTGTATTAGCCATTGGCTTATCCGTATAAAACATGTTTCAAATGTACAATCATTCAGTTATCACACCTGAGCGCTACCTCCAACCAGTGTGTGACGCTCACTGACAGCACGCAATGCATTCCTTCAAATCCACTCCCTCGTAACTGCCCGTTCAAGCAACTGATGATGCGTACTTCCTGGTCTTAGTTGGATCTTGTCTGGTGTTTTTATTTTTCGAGAAAACACTTGTCACCGTTTACTACCCCTTGGTCATCAACCTCTAGCTGTTTCATTTCATTTCTAGCCAATAGTGATCATCCAGTAGGTTAGTGTAGGATAACAGCAAACGCTATTGCTGCGTATGTTTTACTTGGTGAACTGACTGGCTGATATATACATACTCAAAAATGTGTTGATGAGTCGACATAGGATGTGAGTAGACATACCAATATGCTCATTTGCTTTTTAAGATTTGTTGAAGCTAACCACTAATTGTACAGGTTGACTGGATATCACAGTAATTCAAACAGCCCGTTGGTATGTGTCAAAGTGAGATTAACTTGTTCTTTGTTGCCGGAATCCTCATCATATGAATAACTGAATGTTAAAACTGCTGGGAAGTGACTGCGGACAACAGAAATGGTGACTGCCATCTGAGTGGTGATCAGAAATAGTCACATCGCAACAGGAAAACCCAAAGCTGTGCTATTTTTGTGGGCAGCGATGAATAATAGTCTTTCAAGCAACAGATTTCGCCACGAGAAAGAAATCGGTAAGCGTGAATGAGTTACGAACCCGTTGTTACATTGGATTTCGTTTTTTTTTTAAGGTAGAGTTGTTCCCAGTGATACAAGACTTGCGTGAATCGTTCGGTGCTTTTAAAAATGAATGAGTACAGTATGAAATTGTACTTACGGTTTGTCGATGGTATTCACGTATGGACCCAGACAGGCCTCAGTGAACCAAGCATTTTCAACAGGCTGTTGATAGCGACTTGTCACTGGATAAAATAGACCGTGAGTATTGTGACCGTAACGGTCACACGGTTCGAGCGCGATAATACTCAGAAGTATCGTCAAGCGCCTGCGGCTTGTTAACCGGAGGGAAGTCAATCATCCAGGCTCCGCATGAATACCACAAGAGAACAGAGTACATGAGTATGTACAGAACAGTCTGAGTGAATACTGCTTGTGTAACCAAACGAGGCCTTCGTCATACATTACGAAGTTATCTCCTTGGCATAGATGGAGAATTTGTTGAGGCAACACATCTGAGATCATTCAAATATCACCGACGGACTCACTCATAGCATTACAAAACGCTTGACAGGCTTCATGTTTTCGACGATAAAGCAAATATATAGCTACCAGTAGGTAGATATCACACCAAAAGGCCTTCTAACTATCTGATAGCATAGCATGAGTAGAACCGGCAAGTTTTTCGACATGAAGCGAACCTGCATCACGACTTCCGAATTGACAGCTTCATTAATTAGGGGTACAATCACCTTTAGAGTTTCTTTCAATTGTTTTGTCTAAGAAATGTCTTCCAACATATTCTTTCATTCTAAAATAGTCATTCTTTCCTGGCAAACCTTCAAGAATCATGGGAGATCCAGCCCTTGATCAGTTGACCTAGAACCATTCTTTACAAGTGATGACTGAGGCTACGCATGCAATGGGGGTAATGTTTGTTCGAGATGAAACGTACAATCTAGTGAAATTCTAATGTTCTGACCATTAGTCTTGTAGTAAGGTTATTTGGCGATAGAATCGTTCACAAGGATGTTCAGCATCTTAACAATCAGCCTAGTGTTAAAACAGATCATCTCATCTTACGTACATAAATACTTCACGCGATTCTACTTAAACATCTAAAGATGACATCCAAAGCAACTGCGGCCGATCATTGGTCCTCGTAACAACTGAAGGAATGTGATTCCCTTTTCTGCTGGCACCCCATTTCAAACAGTTTTGTCAACAATCAACTAATGAACTGATCTACCAAAAAATATCGATCACACCACTGTTGTAGAATCTGTCAGGACTCATGGCTATACGCAGTCTATCGAGGCGGTTGTAAACCTCTCGATTCAGGGCAGAACAAGACGGAATGTTGAAGGTTTACTCAGATAAAACTGGTTCTGTAAATAAATAAGCAACGGTTAGCAAATTATACAACTTACGACCAATTGAACTATGTGCACGGATTCTAACCGTTAGCAAATATCAACTAATAACACGGTAGCGTTAACAGTTCAATGCGGCGGTACAATAGAAACGAAGAGCGTGTTCAAAGGGGAAGTTCGTAGTGTCGGAGTATAGTTGGTTACGTGTAATAATGTAAGAAACGTTCGGCTAGTAATTAATGTAATCAATACAGGGGTATATATGTGTAGGACCTACAGTACCATAGTTTGGTCAATGGGGTATAGGTATAGGGATCAGTTAAGATTTACATTGGGCCCGCAGCTGGTCATGGGTGGGTAGTCGGGTGGTAGCGTCGCTGCGATGGGTGCGCCAGTTCCGTGGTTCGTTCCCCAGCTCCCCTTTTGCCATCCAACTACCAGCTTCAGTTGGAGTGATTCGAACACAACTTCCATTGATTCTGGCCAAAATCAACAACCGTACCAAAACTGAGTCAGTGAGCTACAGACCGTTGGTTCATACGTCAGTGACCTTGAAGGATTTTGTTGGGATTTCTAACAAAACGATGTCACATTATGTTTCTGTCAACGTTAGCAAACATTTTACTTACCAATTCCCAGCGTAATTTCTAACTTGATGCCTTTTTCTTTCTTCTCCGTAAAGGCGAAAAACAGAAATGTTTGTAGAGTAGAGTAATACATTCAAAACGGGTATCTTGAAAACTACAATGTAAATACCCTACGTGTTACACATCATGACTACGTGAATCATTTGCGCTGTTTGGAATATAATCGTCAAGCTTCTAAGTTTTTATGCGACAACACCAGTACAAATTGAAGTACGTGTCCTTCTTTATGTTACTCTCATTTTCGACTTGCCTTCTTTTGACGAAAGTGTTTCCGATTAGAAGCCTTGAGAGTTATACCGATTCATTCATGATTAGACCGTAGATTAAAAAGTGTCTTAAATAATATTGGTCCCCGAATGGACGTTCTCTAAGTCTAGTCTTAACAAACGTCGAGATATATCGCTTCGGCTGATAGACCAGGTTATCATTTCTCCCACTATTTACACAAAAGAAGACCAAGCAATGAGTTGTAATCAAGCAACATATTTAAATATCCTTCCTAGTGATTGTTTTGCTTGATATTAATACATTATTTTCGTATATCTTAAGGGTAGGCAAGCTTCCACTCTTAAGGTGTTGTTTGTAAAACATGTAAACACTTTTCCCATACTGGTTGTAGTGATGGTTTTTGTGTTGCCAACCTATTTGTGAAGGACTGACAACCACTGCCGAGGCTTCCGACATTTCCCGTATAGTCAAGAACATTCGTTACTAATATATATGTCAGTATATTTCGTCAAAACATTTGGATGTTTGGTATAAATATACAGACAAGGTGACATCAAGCACTTCTCACCCTTTGCATTCGAATTTATCCCGTTGAATATAAGATATGCGTTTGGTCTACTAAACTGTTATACATAAACACAGACAAACACACAAAGAGTAACTCGTAAAGTAGCTTGCTCACTTTCTGCATCACAATAAAAAAATATCTGTAGACCTGATCCTCAGTCGCTGTAATCGATTAATTTTAATCTTTGTCTTATCACAACTCAGTGAGTGAATGTGTCCTCAACAAAACATGTCAACTAATCTGATGATAGCAACCACGGATTTTTTATATTTCGATATGGTTACATCGTAACTGGAAGTACGAGCTAGAAATTATCACTTATCTCCAAATATGTTATAAATTGAAACCAATTCTTAGCTGACCACAACTTGACAATCACATGGACCTTTCAGCCAGTCCTATCGAAAAGGAGTATTAAACTAGATTTTCAGTGTTGTTATAGCTCGTCAGACATACTTTTATGAGACAACCGTGTTGACTGCTGTGCAAGTGACCTCACGTTAACTATACTCAAATTATACCAACTAAATCTCTTATTACTTAAATGGATTTTTAAAAAACCCTGAGAAATTTTGCTGATTTCTGCGATCACATCATCGGCTTATGTGCTCGCGGAATGAAAACCTTCTTAACTTTGGAGTCCGATTGGAGTTAATTGGATAGTTGCTATGCATCCTCTTGAGGTGATTGGGTACTCTGAGCACTAGTCACAGATGTGAATGTGGCTCAGTGTTTGCATACGATAATGCTTATAGTATAGTGGTTACGGAAACCTGGCGACAGGCTAGGACTAAAATGTACACTTGACAAGCTTTAAAGTGGGCGAAAGTTAAATTTGGTGTTTCGTTTCAAATGATCCTGGTGGAATGTATATATAAAGGAGAAAAATCCGATCAGTCATGAGCGGTATTCAGTATAAAGTATGAGTAACACTTGAATTCCCCTGCTTCTATTCAGCAACCACCGGAAATGAGCCCCGACTAACGGATTTAAAAGAGAACTCGGTTACTATGATGTGATCAAATTGGCCCCAGTCGTTAAACTATTTCATTATGTTACTATTAGCCAAGCACGCGTTACATATCTGAAACTAGCTCAGTTGTGGTAACTTGTTTTGGCCAGAGAGAGTGCGTATACATGGTCTGATTGTCTGTGTACACTGGCTGAGTTGCTTTTTGTATGTCTTGAATTCGAGAAACCAATTTGTAAGCGGCACATCTGTCGGGCAACACTAGCCGGAATATTGCTAAAGCATTCCTAAATTACTCACAAAAGACATCAATAACAAAAGACCCCCTAACTTTAAATCAGTTTCTGTCCGAATAATAAAATCACGTGCTCCATACACTCGATCACTTGACCACATTTACTGTATGTACGACCGATACTGATGTCTTCTCATATGATACGTTTTATGAAATCCACCAGCTGTACATCTGAGTTCGTTCTTTTTTGTACGCCTTAGAGATAATCTGAAAAAGGTCAGAACCGGCAACCACTCGCGTTCGGAGACGAAACGTCTAGTTACTTGGTCAGCAGCCGAATAATCATGGCTACTAATGATATGGCTGCTACAACTGATCTAAACACTTATCCACAGGCTCAACATTGCCAGAGTAGAATGATTACATCTGTCCAATATTAACTATGGAGACGTGTGAATACATGGAATTGGTGGCAAATTTTATACAATACATCGATAGTTATGAGAAGTGCCAATTTGTTTTCCTTTCCACTTCAACACACACCACTTCTCACCAAAAAAACATTTGTTGCATGATCTTAAAAAAATGATAGACATGAGTTTTCTTGAGGAAAGTTTCAGTGCAAAAAAAGACAAGAGGTCTGCAATCAGTAAAATTATTCAGTTTCAGCCGATCATCTTAGACATTTGGTCTTCAACCGGGTAATTTGTAAACCGTGTTTTTGCATCAGCTGGGTTTGTTGTAACTTTGACGTGGTGAAGAATAGTGAGTACACTCAGACTCTTCTTCCTCTCTGAAGTTGTCTCATAATTCGAACGTTGGTCACAAAATGTATGACAATTACTCGTTTGGACTCAGTGTGAAATCTAGTGTGCTGTAGTGTACACTGAGAGAGTTTCAAATTCCAATCTGACAATTTCAATTAAAAAGTATCAAATTTTTCGAAATGTTAAACATGCGATAAACCGAGTTTTGTATTCAGTTGGTGGAATTTCAGAATAAGAATCATGAACTAAAATGCTCATTTTCTGTTACCTCTGAAACCCTATTCATTCATTCAGACAATACGGGCCTAAATGTACCGCATGTCACAAACCAATCCAATCTTCTGATTTGGTTCAATTTGCACGAACCTCCATTTTCCACGCGCACTGCTTCCGATGTACAATTTGCGAGCGTCTTTTCAATACCGGGGACCAATTTTGTTTGGCTCGTGGAGATCAGTATGTGATCTGTCATGAGCACTACAATACGAATGCGGTCTCTCGTCTATGCGCGTCGATGGAGTCACGATGCCGTGATCGAACTTCGTTATCACCACCACGATCCTACATCAGTCCAACACCCATGTCCTGTCTTCAACTTCCGACTGCAAGTGGTACAGAACATCTAGACAAAGTCACTAGCAGTGGTGTAGCACATTTGGAGCAACTGGGTCTGTCACTTACCTCTCCGGACCTAAGTGTAATCGGCCACAAACGCAGTCCAACTTCCTCAACTTCCCCAAACACTAGAGATCGATCACAATCTGGTAAGCTGTGTTTTACTATCACATGATGCTACACGTTCCTTGTTTGATCATTCTCCGTTTTGGTGTCGGAATTTAGCATGTATAGCTAACTAGTGATCATTGCGTTCCTTACCCATTCGAATATTTGCTTAAAGAAAGAATACTTGAAATCCAGTGATCGTGACTATCGATAATCACATTTGTGCAATGAAGTCGTCTGACCTTGGAGTTACCGAAATGTTGATCGACCCTAGTGGTCACTTTGATAGCCTACCTTAAGCATACAACTTGAATAGTTACAGCCCACCTTCACACGAATAAAAAGACGTATTCAGTGCGGTAAAGTCGTCGCGATGACACGCAAGATAATTTTCTTGTCATGGCCTTAAGAAACCGGCTGGTTATTTACATTATCTGATAAATCATTGATATGGTGATCCTAATCCAGTAGTGACAAATCCCACTTGAATCGAGGTTAAAACTTTTCGTTTTCGAAAAGGCTGGAAAGGCAGCATAATTTGCTAGACGTGCCATTGCTGAACCTGCTATCAGGAACGCGAGTTCAAAACCACGTATCGCTTATCCCACTGAGGTCTGGAAATATGATAAATCCACTGCTGGTATAAGTTTGTTATACACCATTGACTAGTCCTACCGAGGACACATTTTGAGCCTACCGATTTTATCTCAAGAGACGGGCTGTGACTGTGAAAACCGAACTCAGTTTATAGCGCCCAACCTCCAATGATCTTCTGTCAATTGATTCATAGGAAACCCCAAAGCATTGGATCACTTTGTTGTTAAGATAGACAACATCTGTGAAGTTCGGTGATCAGACATATTTTAGCGAGAAGTTCCAATGTGCAATTGTGATCCCCTGAAGGAATTTACATCCAGAAAACGGCCTAATGTGAACGAATTAATGTTTGTAATTCGTTGGTCTTGAAACTGAGGGCATAATGCTAGTATAGACTACATTCTTGGGCGGCATACATCTGTACAAGTCTTCATGTTTTTCACTTCAGATAACCAGAGTTCATTCAGAGAACTAGTGGAACCAAGCTGCCTGCTCACTGTCAACAAGAGTGACATTCTGAATTAGGTTTCAAGTTGGTCCTCAAATCTCAACGGCAGATTTGCTCCACTTTCTATTTCAATGATAACGCCACGCGGTCAACAATTACACAATCACAGTTGCACTATAGGCAACAAGTTGTTGCCATACACAGAGGCAATGCGGTTGCTGACCTGACTTAGGTTCAACGCCAAACTGCCACCGGTAGCTTCCATCCATGACTGTCGGGGACATACATTGTGTCGTGTGGTCTCGTCACCTTCATCTGTTCTGGTGTCCACGTCCTCATCGTTATTGTCCGCTTACCAACGTCTCAGATGGTACAACATGACAGATGGGTGAAGAGAGTTTGAATAGACGGGCATGGAAAAAGAGCTTGCGCAACCAAGTATGACGACTGCTGAAGAGTTTCGATGTGCGCCCTATCGTGTGTGCATGCTTATGCGTGTGTGACAGAGTGTATCCGAGCCCCGTGTGAGTATGCGCATAAATTTCAACTCCAATCGGTCATCCAATGTGGACAGTATGGACAACACACACACATACGTGATGTGGTCGCCTGCTTCAATGCTCCTCGGAGGACTGCTAGAACTCACACGGAATGAACAAGGGATTGAGCAGTAGTCAGTCCGATAGTTCAGTCAAACCGAGGCGGGTGTTGGTTAGTCTCCAGAAATGCTAATTTGAAATGGCAGAAACCTGGTTTTCCTCCTCTCCTCCCCTTGTCAGCATACATCTAGTAACTGATGTCAGTTGGACGAATAAATTTGATAGTTTGAAAGTGATGGCTTGGTCTAGAGACTATTCTCAGCACAACAAACAAACGAATGTGTGTGTAAATGCGCGTCTATACTTCATCTGCGCCAAAACAGTTGCAAATGTTGTTTTGCGCCTAAACCTGTCTATTGACTGTCATGATTTCGAACGATGGTAGCAGATTTTTGGATTCGATCGCATGAAAGCCCGATCCATGCAACACATACATGAATGGTGCACAGCTCAACTATAAGCAGTTCAAGTTAAGTGTTTTTTTCTTGCTAATGGGAATGGTAATTTTCACTGCTGATTTATTCTTGTAAAGTCACCGACGTATGAAATGAGACTCACCTTCACAATATCTTGTGACCAAATTACCTATCTTCATGAAGCGATCAGATGTGAGTGCTACAAACTTCTCGTACATGTGGTTTCTCGCGAGACTTCATAGATGTATTTAGTAACTTCTTCCCGCGGATTCATGTATACTCAACTAGCGTAGTGATGTTGAAGGCAGTGAGTGTCCAGATTGAACCTTCAAGTTTAGACCTGTGTTTCTGAGCCTCTAGTTGAGTGTGTTCATTTATACCTACGAACTTACCCTCAGTAAGTCACACAACCAGAACACTTAGCAATGCAACCGATGAACCGGTTGAACATGTAGTCATTTCCTTTCAACCGTCAGTTTGGTTTGCCGACTGGTTTAAAATTATCTACTGTTGGTCTACACTTACTTTGGCTTACGAGTATGAATTGTCATTCGAATGTATACTCACAGTGTAATAAATCCGTTAAAGCCTGTTAACTCATGTTTCTCCTACTCCAAATGCAGATAAATCATAAGGCGAATATTCAACATTTTTTATACAGCTACAATGTTAAAATATTTACGCACCTGTCACACGTAAAGTTGAGGATGTAGACTACCTGAAAGATTCCTTAGAAGTCGAGTACGGGTGGTAAATAAACTACCGACGTTAAACTGGTAAATATCATTCTGTGTACCTGGTGTGTGGAAGATCTACAGATGAGTGACGAAGAATGAGTGGAATCGGGAATTGTTCTATCAGCAAAACTGTTCTAAACTGTGAAACATTTCGAAATAATAATTTGGACAAGATCACATAGGAAACATCAGCACATATGCATATATGTTTGAACCGCTTCACTAACAGCGTATAATCAGTTCGGTTCAAAAATGCTTAAGAAAACAACATAGTTTGGAACAGAGTGTATTGTCTGCAATTGATCGCCATGTTAATTACAACATAATGTGGACATCATTCACAGTTGATTGTAGCCGTCATAATCATATAGAATTTCCCATCAGACCACTATACTCAGGTTTCACTCTAGTTAGTGTTTGCCAGGGCCGGGACTAGAAATCCGACCAAGCTTTTCCAAGGTAATCGTGTCGATCACTGCGCCAATGACATCAACTTAGACATCATCGATTTATTCTATTCATGTACAACTTAAAGTCGCTTGTGATTAATGCCCAGTTTGTCTGATCGCCCCGAGAGGAGAAACAGCAGATGTCCTGTTAACCATAATTCAAGACACTGTGACTAGGACTTTTTTCCAAGTTGAACTCAAAGAAACCACTAAACTTGTGGTCGTTACTGGTCAGTAATGAGCTATTTGGCTGATACGACTGAAGTAAATGACGCAGTGATCAACACGGTTACTGCAGTTCAAAACCCGACCGTAACGAGTTCTGTCAAAATGGAACTCGAGTCCAAGGTTTCTTTTGTGTAGTGGTTAACTTATATCAACCAAAATCCCCTACTACTTATCGGCAATTACAATATGATAAATAGAACAATATAACAATGAAAGTGTGACCGGAGTTCTAACCTCATTAGTGGCAAGGAAATGCACTACTGACAAGCTCTAGCAAAAGGAAACTCGAGTTTAGAGCCTGTTTTCGAAAGAGGCTGGTTGGAAAGTCTGTCTGGATGCGAGGACTGAGATTAAATGTGTGATAATCAACTTGAAAATAACAATAACAGCCAGATTACTAATGAGTGTGAAACGCATGTTTTCTAACAACTACGTAGACCTTAGTCCGATAGACTGATTTTGTGAATAACATAGTTTCAAATTTTCTGCCAAGTGACTGGGGATATGTCTCAGATGATATCATTTCCGTTACTTAACGTTGTCGAAGTATTTAGTATCTAATTGGACAGCCCTTATATGTATACTCAGAATAAGTTCGTGTGAACAGTTGAACACCCTTGGCCTACAATCACAAGGACTCCCCTTTTGGAATAGTGTCTCTTTTTAAGCAAACATTTAAATCGCGGCTACTATGTACATAACTGTTTTGTTGTAATTAACCTGATAACTGACACAGTTGTCAAGCTGTGTACAGAAAAGCATAGGATACACGCAACAATACAGCTGGAGATAAAGTGTGACATAATGAAGTTAAGTCCTCAAAACGAAAAATATAAGTAAAGCGACAACAATCCGACTTGAAGTTGTCGGCTGACACGAATTGTTTAAACACTCCCATCAGAAAACAACAGTCCATGATACCCACTGCTGTTTCTATGCTAGCCTCATTGATTAGCTGACTTAAAAACGTTGATTGTCAACGGTCGCCGGATGTGAATACATCCCCTGTTGTCCTACAAAGTTATCTGTGAAGAAAATAAACGGACAATGTGAACACAAATGGTTTGAACTGGAAGCAACGACTGCTTTAAGGTGGTCTTGAAGCAATGAACCCAAAACTATTCCAATTCATTTGGATTAAGTTACGTTGAACTCATATAAAAGTGACATCCAATAAACCAACTTTATGAAGCAATCGGTGTGATTGCGTAATTCCTCCGGCAGTCTATGAGATCCATGAAAATGAGTCAGTGTTAATAAACTCAGATTAAGACAATGATTGGGATGGAGTTTACAGCATCGTTTCGACAATTCTATTTGGGGTAAGAATGTGCTGGAATTGCTGAATACGATAGATTAAAAGTGTGTATTTAAAAAAAAATAAGACGGAGCTGAAATCGATACGACCAATCAGTTACTTCTGCTACAGGGTCAGTTGGTATTGAGAAAAGTGAAATGGTTATTTGACTCACTAAAATTGTCAGTTCGTTTAGTGGACAATGCATGGTCATCAGTCCAAGTCCGACTGTTATATCTGATATACCTACATTGTAGTTAGCCCTCCAATCATTCTTAGGGAGTTATAAATCAACATTAGATTGTCTCCACCTTTTCCGGATTAATTGTATGACCTGTATCTGATACATGACTAACGAGTACAAAAGCCTCGATTGTGACCTTTTGAAATAGTTAATCGATATTCCTTCTTTCACTAATTCCATCTTCGCATTGTCGTCTGATTTGCTGAAAGTAAGCTAATGGAGGGTCCTTACATTTCCCTCCCCCCCTAATTACTCAATTACCAATCAAGCGGTGCCAGTGATAAGCGTATTGTCGGTCTCTTTGTTTCATTGATTTTATTGCTGATGTCCTTCTACAACCGTTCCTCTAGCAGAACAATTCCTCTGTAACACGAAAGAACATCACTGCTAAAGAAGCACCTTTTCTCAGCTTGCGAGGTGTTTCCTACAAAAAGGCTACTGTAGACACTGTAGGTTAACGAGTAGAAAAGTACATTCAGAATTCCCCATACCGTAAAGTTCCTGTTTGTTTGTATTTTACCTGATCTACTGAAGGACAGAGAAAAACAAGGGTGTAATGAGTCAACAAAACAAATCAGAATGACAATCTCTGGTCAGACGTGGATTTGTCGAAGACACCTCTTAATCATTCTCCCCAAAAACAAGTGCTATTCAAATGAACTACAAAGCTTTCCTCATAAAACATGACACGTGTTCTGACCGTAGATTTGGAAGGACAGATGACACTCCGAAACTCCAGTTGCTTGTCCATCTGCGATTCATTTGTGAACAGGACAACATGATCAAAACAAATGATGTTGCCAAACTTACAGAAAATCGTAAAAGTTCAGTAACCGAGGCATTTTATTGCCATGCACAGTCGCCAGGATCTTGTTACATCATTGTTTCTTTCTTGTTGAATGATCGACATCACATGACCGGTCATCATAAAACAACAGTCAGTGGTTACTGAGGGCAAAATTGTTGTTGCATTTCACAGATTCTTAGAGCTTATTTGGTTGCCAAATGGTAATGGGATTTTCCACTTGTTTTGGATTAGTTCTTCTGGATGTTACCAAGTTTCGACTCCTCGCAGTTGGTTACTATAAACCGACAGTGCAAGTTAGACTAATCGACTAAACGCTACGTAGTATCTGTAATTGAGATCGCTGACGATTAATTAACATAGACATCAAACGGGAGGAGTCAACTTTCCCGAAAGTCAGCATGTGAGTGCATGTGTAAGTGAGAGAGTGGACAAGTGACACACTTCCTTTCCCAATTAAATGAAGGCTATCATTGGAACAAGTGACACCAACCACGATACAAATCCTAGTAGATAGTGCATAACCGCCTAAGCTGAAACAGGTCCCTGGTTTAATACGACTCTTATTGTCGGGGAGAAAACGTGACGAATAATTGTCTTCGATAATTCATCATCAGATCATTGCAATTGTGTAGATTCAGCAAAATCAAAACAGTGTGTACACAAGACAAGGAGGTTTAGCAGAATGTCATCGGAGTATGCAGAGCGTTACAAAATATTCAGGCCTTTACAGGTCAGTCACTCAGAGAGCAGCAAATTGCTAGTGTTAATGATGGGTGGTTTGGAGTTCCACCCACCACTACGTCACAAAGTTATCGGTTGGAGTATGGGTGGGCATACAGACAAATGGTGTGACCTTTGGCCAAGGCAATTGCAGAGCTTGCACGACTTTTGTGTGAACAGAAAATCGGATTGTGTAACCGAATGGCGATCGATTGAGCAGTAGCCAGCATTCGTTGTCTGACCAGTGTGGGGTGATTTATCGAGACTGTGTAGACAACACGGATTGTTTGAGTGGGGTCAACCCGGTGATCAGTACTATTGACGGATTTGGTCGAACCCGTCTCGAGCCACGCTGGATGGTGTTCTTTGATCCGTTTTGACAAACGCCTCGTCGTACAACCTACATATTCTACCGTACAGCAGCAGGAAAGTGCGTATATACTCATGGATTGGTTGAGGACAAGGAGTTTGTCCTTCAACCTCAAATTCAGCAGGAGTGTGTGGTGGACCACCGGTATAACATTGTCACCGGAAGTGTGTGTCTAAGAGTCTGATAAAGTCGACGGTTTAGTGTCTCTGTTGCAGTTAAAAGGGAGACGGATGAAAACAGCATTCTTTTCTATCACGGTAATTTGACTCCGTGGCCGGGGTCTTAGTCCTGGTCGTGACAAGGATATGCACTACTGACGAGCTCAAATGAGAGCGAAGGTTGGGTCTAATGCTTCTGCTGTTCGAAAGGGGTCGAATGGAAACTCTATGAAAATGCAACAGCTGCGATCAGTTGTGGGTGATGTTCAGCTTGAAACAACTGTTTACTATTTGTTTCGAAATAAACGTAAGTTTTCCTTTATTTCACCAGAACTTTTAAAGTAGCAATACTTTAAAATTGGGCCAAATTTGAAATCTCCGAGCTCCTAGCGTGGATTCGTAGCTCAACTGGTACAACGTTGAGACTTGGTGCTTCTGTCGCTGGTTCGAATCCAGTCGAAGCCTTGACTTTTCACAACTGGGTCTCACTTAAAATCATAAATCTGCCAAACTACTCAGTATTAAAATTGGTTGACCGATGCGAACGTGACAGCTGCAAGCCATTGTGAGTAATGTTCCACGCATATTATCCAAAATGATACTAAATGATTACCAAATATAACCTCTTCCTTATCATCACTATCACGTTGAATGTACGCTTCACGACACGCTGCTACACTACCCTATATTCCATAGGTAATTTCCTTGGTGTGAGTAGTGAAATGGTCATCAGTAGTGACCAAATGAACGAGATCAATAAGCTTTCTAATGATGAAGAATGGTTTGCCACTTGTTCGGTGTTAATGAACCACCGAAAGACATCACAACATTGATGGCGACAAAACTGGATGACGAACTAGATCTATCAAACGCGCACTTATAAGACGCGTGAGTAAAGTGCGCTCTGACGAGGCCTTCCTGGGAAATCACTCCACACAAACCAAAGAGTCTGTGCACACAGCGGTGAAGTTGTACTACTGATGACTTGACTGTCATAAACAGCCATCGCCACATGTTCACAAGGAGCGTAACCTTCCTGCATAATATCTTCCGGACACATTCGCCTCATGTCATAGCAATGCTAAAGTGAGTACCCTTCAGTCCTAGTCTAGACGCGCTCTAGAATTTCCGGCGCAGGCACACATTCATATCGTGGTTCTGTGACGTTGTTGGGAGGATGAAATAACTGGAATCTAGCCTATTCCCGTTAATTACCGTATACCATATTGATGCTGTTTACTGCTACTCTGAAATGTGGCAGAAGACGTGCAGTCTAGTTACATCATCCAATAAACCACATGTAAAAGTGACCTCAGTGTTGCATTATGGTCGTTTTCCCTGCTAGTATTGATGTAGACATGGTTAAAACTTAGGGATTCGGAAGAAATTATTTGTACACAGTGACAGACAAAAGATACGTTGACCTCGTACGATTACAAATGCGTCTAGTAAGATTGCAAAATGGAATAGCTGTGATTATAAGTATTCCTTCTACAAGTAGCTCACAGCCCCCCCCATCTGATCACCCGAATATCACAATATACGTCATTACGACTACCAACTACACATACATGTAGTGCGTATAGCTGCAGTGGTGAATAAATTACGTGAAGTACAGCCAGTACTAAGTGGCAGTTGGTTTGCACAAACTTTCGAAAACATTAAGAAGAAAGCGACCATAACGCACAGATTTTGAAGAAGTTAAAATGCCTTACTTACAACCACGAAACTATCAACTCATCGCTTTCAGTTGTCGTAGTATGGTTCAACTGCATGGGCTTATATACTAGTGCAGTGAGGCAAGCGATCGTAAGATACTACTCATGTGACTTATGATCAGTAATAGGACCAGAGCGTACATTTCGACACCGAATGAGCCGCAGGAAGAACGCAGGAGGAAACACCGGAGTGCAATATCCTCCAAAATGGTATTTGCTACATAAAGGAACTGAGCACTGGCCTCTGTGAGAAACGAGACGGTCTGAGATCGAGTACCCTTTGCAAATTAGTGTTTTTGTTTGTAGTTTTGTTTAAATGCTTAACTCATGTGTTGCTTTGTTGAATAGACAACCCTTGTGCCATCCGCGTTCTTGGATCAAAACACCTGAGTCAGTGATATGTGGTTTGGAGTATTTGATGATTACGAAGAAACTCAGTTAGGGAGAATCCGGGTTTAGGTTGGACTCGAATCTTTCAAAAGAAAACAGAATTCTCAGATGCAGGAAAAATTCCACCAGATAAGATATGAAGTCAGACTGTGAAATCAGAAATTTTACATTTGAGCTTAGTCACCTGCCCCACTTTATTGTGTTATATAAGATCTACCAAATAATCCGAGGTTTGAGGACATCAGAAGCCCAAATTGTTCATAAATGAGTATTTTCTAACTTATCAATAGCACAGCTGCTGAAAAGTAGCCTTGAAAGATCCAAACATGAACTGCTTGGGAAATCCTGTCCGGACAACTGACTCCTTGAATAGTTTTTGGACTCCACATGGCACAGTGGGTTGGGTGGGTAACCCAGTCCAGGTATGGAATTTTTTCCCCCGAAGTGTGAAATCGTAATTCATCTACAACAGCATTTGCCTTGTTTGAGCACTCTAATCCTGTCGCTGGTTCGATTCCAGCCGAAGCCCAGATTTTAGTCATTTGGGTCCCTTCTAAATTCACAAAACCGGCTGAATCACTCGCAGTACTTCAACCCCGAACGACACTACTTCATGTGGTCCTACTTAATTGTTTCATCAGGACAATTTTTTGTGAGTAACATCGCAGACAATCGGTTAGTGTTTGTCCTGGAAAGTCAATCAGCTCTTAAAATATATGCGTATGGTAGTAAAAACGGGCGGAAGCATATTCGATCTTAGCTACCAGGCTTTTTAAGTTACCGCCTACAATACGCATATGAACAGCGTTCTCTGTGTTCATATGCTCCCACAGGTGCGTGTGTATGTTACTTAGAATGTGTACTGTACATACTTATAGATTCTAGGGGCCATCACTTAGCAACACAGTTATGCACGGCGTGAAAAAAGATCGTTCGTGTTAGTTTTATCTGCGAATGCTTTAGCCACATTGTGGCCTGTTTTAACCAAACAAACGCTTGTCGGATGTCTGTGTGTTTATGCGGGCGGATGTTGTTTTGTTCTTGTCACTTCGCTTATAAATTAATACCGTTGTGCGTGTACGCATGGTGTCATCCAGTTTGAACGATTACATGACGAAACTGTTAACCGGAGGTAACAATCTCGCCAGAACGTACTTAGAAACCAATTAGGGGGCATTTAAATGGACTTCCACTGGGGTTGAATAGCTGATGCTCGAATCCGGATGTGTTGGTCAGTTGCTAGAATATCTCAGGTCCAGACAACTACCCTCACATATCGAGTGGACCAAGAGCCGAGGACCACCATAATTAGGGGGATGGTCTTCCATTTGTAGTCAAACTGGCTCACAGACTATCACGTACACTTTGACTTCACACTGTCACCGTTATCATACGTCGTCAGTTGGCCTTGAACACCCATTTCTATAATAAAAAACACCTCATTTGTATCCGATGGACCGACCACTGCGGCATAGTTTAGGACGTCTTCCTTCCGGTTTGGAAACGGATATACACCTCTAAAACTATATCACTGATGATTTCTGTCGTTTTCTACTGTCAAACATGTGTGGTGTGTGTGGCCAATTGGTCAGGGTAGCAACAGACAACTTTTTAATCAAATGTACATTACTTTAAGGTCTGACAGTTGGATACTGTGCACTGCATTTCACTTTCCCACACCCCTGTTTATGCGATGCCCAGATAACGTATAATTTTAAATGTAATACACTTGACAAGAGATGGTTAGGATTGTCACTTTCGTTGGGTTTCAGCCAGACATAGATCATCGAAAATTAACAGGAGGTATTTAGAATCGGTTAGACGGTTTGGCTGTGATATTTGAAGACAAGACTCTCACTCATAACTGGCTGTGCTTTTGTGTGGTTGTCAGCTACGTATCCACTCTAACAAAGTGAATAATCAGTTTGCTGATCATGTTGTTTACTTTTCATGAGCAGTCGATTACCTAAACTTTGTTGCATGCCACTCAGTCGGTCAGGTATCAAATCACTCAAACTCGGCGCATTTCCATCGAAATAAGTTTTCTGGCTATCAGAGATCGACAGTTGGTAATCGATCGGAACGAGGGTGGCAGAAAGACGGGTTGTGGTTTTGCTGCAGGACGTTAGATGAAAGTGTCCTCAAAGATAGGTGATTCATTGATTGCACTGACATCCTTCAAAGTACACGTATTAGTTGCTATCGGGTCAAATGGAACGAGTGAGTTGACATTTCTGGATGACATTGTCATTGGCTTCATCTATGAAGACTACTACGAATATTGTTTGTCCAGAAAGACTAGCTATTTCAAGATGATAATGCTTTGACCAATTGATATAGTTCTGTATGGAAGATTACTTCGTCTTACAATCAAAACACTGTTCTTCTCACAACAAATTCATAGTAGGACCATTTCTCACTATTTGCTCAACTGTGAACGACGCTCACTGTATGGTGTCCACACGGGGATTCTCATGAGAAGCGGTCAGTTGAAGAGTGAACAGAGTTAACATATGTCACCTAGGTGATGGACAGATAGAAACAAGGATAAGTGTGTAAAAAAGCGGAGAACCGACAGCGAGACACCACTATTGATCCACGTCAGTTCTGATAAGTTCTGAGCACTGCAAACAGATCATGAGCATTTGGTTTATCTACGAGTGTGCGTGAACAACCGTGAGCTGTACAGATTGAGCGTTAGAAACCATAATGTTCATATTTTTCCGACAGCCTACTTATTCTGGGCACTGTTGCTGCCGAATTGGACGCAGGCTCATGAAGTGAAAAAATGTACACAGCTGGCACTACGATCATAACCACAGATCTGATCGTATCAAACATGTTTGCGAAATATTTGACTGTCCCAGTTTCTTGCCTGTTACATTACAATAGTGACGCATATTCCCTTCCAGACCGTAATTTTCATGCCAGCATATGTGGTTTTGAGATGAGTGTGTGAATCATAATTCTGTCGACCTCGGACTAGACATCGTTAAGTTCGCTTACATAAAATGAACGGATAGCTTCAGCGTTATTTGCAAATGCACATGAACGGAATAGTGACCAATCGACGTTAGAATCGCGAACACAAACATCGGAATTCAGCCCTGATCCGTATGAGGAGATAAGCCCTATTATTGAGCTCTGCTCAGAAACTCAAAGTGATTCATTCCGGATATTGACCTGGATTCAAAGGCTGTGATCAAGGACGGAAACGGTGTTCGGCATGTGGCAATCAAGGTTCCAACCTATCCAACAAACACGCCCCATTTTGTCATTGTGTTGTGATTAAAGAATTTTAGAGTATAGATGAGACCCAACTGTGAGAAGTCAGGGCTTCGGCTGGACTCGAACCAGGGACAGAAACATCAGGCCTCTACGCTGCAAGCGCTCTACCAGCTGAGCTACGAAGCCACGCCAGGAGCTCGGAATTTTCACATTTGGACTCGGTTACCCACCCGTCCCACTGTCTCATATGGAATCCACCAAATGATCGAGGGGATCATCTGCCGCGGCAGAATTTCTCGATCAGTTCACGCTGGAATCCACCAACGCCACTGTTGAGTATAGGTAGTTGCGTGACAGTGTGATCAGTACTTGGGGCCAACATTTGCTCTAGTTCGGTGACCATACACGAATCCTAACTAAACAACATGACTGACAGGTCCCAGAGATTGTTCCTAACGCTCAGTCAGACTGACGTGTTCGACTCACTAAATAGTCACATGTCTTGTCAGACATCCGAAACGGATTAGGCTGTCACAGTGACCGAAGCCAAAGGACGCCTGCGCTTTAAACCATCACCTCAAGTGATATTACTGTAGAGCTTGTCACACACACACACACACACACATCAGACCGACTGAAGCCACAATTTGTAACGTCTGCGTATCCCACGTTTGGCGAAACCGGAGCGTGTTTTTGATACACTTGATTTTGTCTGCCAGTTTTCACGAGCAGTTAGCATGTGGCGTGTAGGACGGAGTCGTTATTTCTTACGAAAAGTTTTAAGTACCGAAAAGTAAGTCGTAATTTTGTAGATAACAATAATCGAGATGCCCAACTTTTTGGGGCATTTTGGAACTGGTCGACGTGAAGAAATCACTACAAGAGAAGATAAGTGTTTATTAATGACGGTGAAGGTGAACCCTAGATCCGACTGGGGCTCTCATTACAACCTACCAGTAGAGACTGGGATTTAAACTTCGCTAACGTTTTCAAAAGGCAATCGTATTAACCATTACGCCATTAGATCTCACACCAGGCGACAACCGAATTATTATGTACAAACTCTAAGTTATACTCACATGAGTAATGCTCCGAATGTCGTACTGCTCGTGCTTAACATGTGGCCACGTGTAAAGTGGTCAACGGAGATGTCTCATGAAAGGGTGGCCGGAATTCAACTCTTGGTCCTGTCGAGAATATACAATGCTGACGAGCTTTGGTAGGATGGACATTCGAGCGTAGCACTTCTTTGAAGAAGAGACTGGCTAGAAATTCTATGGGGATGTAAAAGCTTCGATCAGTTATATGTGGTATTCGAGTTAACCTAAGCCAAACCCCTACTGCTTATCAGTAAACAGTTATGTGATTTCAACTTGTAGAGAAGTCAAATTCTTGAGGATCATCGAATGGAGTTAACAGGACAGATACTGTTTTCTCCCGAGACCATTGGGAAGCCTAAGCATTACTCACAGACTAATGTGACTGACTGTTTACATACGATCATTCAGCTATGCCTAATGTGAGGTCATTGGAGCAGTGGTCAACACGGTTGCCTCATGAAAACGTGGTTGGAGTTCTAATCCCGGCCCTGGCAAAGATGTACACTACTGTAAATTCTGACCAGAATCGACAGAAGTTGTGTTCGGATCACTCAAACTGAAACTGATAGTTGAATGGCAAAGCGGCAGCCGGAGGATCGAACCACGGAACCGCCACACCCCAGGCAGCCATTCTACTGTTCGACTAACCGTCGGTTGCTGGCCGTGTGCACAGTGCCAATCTCAACTGATCCCCATACCCATACCCCACTGGTCAAACTATCGTACTGCAGGTCCTACACATATATACCCCTGTGTTGATTACATTAGTTACTGGCCGAACGTTTCTTGCATTATTACACGTAACCAACTATACTCCGACACTACGAACTTCCCCTTTGAACTCGCTCTTTGTTTGTTTTGTACCGCCGCATTGAACTGTTTACGCTACCGTGTTATTAGTTGATATTTGCCAACGGTTAAATTCCGTGCACAGAGTTCACTTGGTTGTAAGTTGTATAATTTGCTAACCATTGCTTATTTATGTACAGAAACCAGTTTATCTGAGTAAACCTTCAACATTCCGTTTTGTTCTGCCCTGAATCAAGAGGTTTACAACCGCCCCGATAGACTGCGTATAGCCGTGAATCCTGGCAGACTCTACAACTACTGACAGTCTGTAACGGCCTAGTGTCCTGGTTAAATGTTCATAAAAGTGTGATCAGGTGTGAGTAATCTTTAATTTGTATATATTTTTTAATCGTCAGTACTTATTAGAAATCAACCCCTTTTACCTCTGGCGAATCACTTTGCGCACATTACGACATTTCTGTGGTATGAAGATACGATCGCAATGTCCCACTTGTTCATCCATTCTGTCTTAGAGGTTTAGGAAGCTATGAGTGGACTGTACCATGAAAAATTGTGTGTGTATATGTGAGTTCAGTCATTTTTACCGCTGAACAATGCCGAAAGTGCATGATGGAATGGTGAGGCCAACCTGACTGAGCGTTAACGGTAGTCTATAAGATCGATCGTTCATATCTTGTCTCTGGATTTTATGTATGACTGCTACTTTGAGGGTGATTGTTTTGGCTTCATATGCATTAGAAACCTCTGTTCATATCACTGCTATGTCAACTGCTAGCCAAACCATTGATTGGTCAGTGGAGACAGTGCAGTTTTGGTTGTACGAGCCACTAACAGATCGTTATCTTTTATGTTTTTCATTCCAATAGTGAATGCCCCAGACAATGAACAAGTTCGACTACGTGTGGATAGCCGCTTGACACCAAGGTCTCATTCCCCGTCAACACTGTTTGGTCTGACAACAACGACTCCCAGAAAGAACGAGCCGACGTGTAAACGAGATCCTGCAAAACTATCAGTGAACACTTATTCAGACAGTCTGCAATATTTATCTGTGGAAGAAGCTAACAATACGAATGATTTATCTTCACAGTCATTGTCAGAATCGCAACCGCAGTACGTTTTGTCCGGGTCTTTTAGACCAGACCGTAATCATTCGTTGGGGTCCTGTCCGGATACTTATCCGCTGCCTCTCGCCATCCACTCCTCCCCACAGGCGCTCGACAAGCAGGAAGAAGTGTTTCACGGAAGCGATAAATTACCGACAGACCCTAAACATCACGGACCGAGCTACCAAACAACGAGAACCTCACACTCGCTCTTTAACGAGTCTAACTGGCGAAATCAGAATACTCAAGAATTATCATTGAGTGCGAATCGATCTGCCCAGCTCAAAGTTCCTAACACTTGTGCCAATGTGGACTTGTTCGGCACATCAGAACATCAAGAGGAACTGGTCAGCGAGGAACCAGAGGGCGAAGATTTGGAAGATGCAGAGGAAGAAGAGGACATCTTGAAACAACTGGAAACAGACGGTGAATTCAACGATCTGATCGATGACAGTACGAAACATACGGCCCTCAGTTTGAAAGTGAAATCGGACGAACCTGACAGTGAATTCGGTATGCACTCACTGATCTCGAACTCACCGGACCATTTCATTCACTTGCTGCATCAAAAGCATCCAGTTTCAATGCAACAGCAAATTCATGCTTCCAAACGAACACAGCATCAGTACGAGTCACCAGGCTCGCCGTTACTAGGTAACAATCCTTGTGGGCTACAACCGAGCGAAGCTTCTTCCCAGACCAGCGCAAGTGCAAGCGACAACGGAACTGGTTTAAGCACAGGCACGGAACAGCTAGGAACTGGTGCCGGGGCAAAACGACGTGGTCCGCGGACAACGATCAAAGCAAAGCAATTAGAAACGTTAAAAGCTGCATTTGCGGCCACTCCGAAACCAACGAGACATGTACGGGAAACACTTGCCCAAGAGACCGGTTTGTCAATGCGAGTGATTCAGGTGAGTGAAACATTGAACATGCCAATGAAGGTTATAGATGGTATCCAAATCAGTTATCGCTTACGCAATCTGTATGAAATAGTCACATGACTAGCACTTAAGATTACATTCTGATTTCAAATTCCTTGAATATGGCCGAATAGTGTTTGTTTGGAAATCAGCCATTTTGGTTATTCCGTTGAATACTCCGACAATGTGAAAGCGGTGTACGAAACAGATAGTAGAAGTCAGGAGAAGTACTTTGTCATACCAGAAATTACCAAGCAACACAAGAAATCGGACATTTGTGAGATGAGTTCGCATCTGGAGAATTTTTTAAAATCAATTTCAGCTTTTCGATCTCAGGTCTTATGATTTTGTTCAAGTGCTATAATGGCTGACATATAAAGTTGATGCTGACTTGTGAGTTGAAGACGGTACTTTCTCAGTTACTGTTTATCCGGAAGATCCACCTTCATCGATGCGGTTGCATCAGGTAGGCAAATGCAATCGAACCTACGCACAGATCGTTATAAACATACTCACACTAGCTTAAAGCACAAGTCATTGGTACCAACGCCTTACCTATAAGTCGCCAAAAACCCGTTAATTGAATCAGTTCCGAAAGTTGAACTACCTCTTAAGCATACTAGTAAAGATTTACATGCTAACAGTTGCTGTGTCATATACCTATCCGAAATGACTTAGATAACACCTACCTGTGTTTATGAAGGCTCTGGCTGCTCCATTGAGCAGAATGGGTAGGTGTCGTCTGCCTGAATGGGGTCCACGTGATCACTCAAATCACTAGTTAGAGACGCTATCCGAGATGGTGGTTTGTCACAGTCAATGGCGTACCTGTATCCATACCATTTCTAGTTCTTCCGATTAGTCTTCTTTTAATAATTTTCGACCTTCTTAGTAACGTTTTCTTCCAGGACATTCCACGTCACTGTTGAGGTGAGCGGCGGCCTGAGCCACAGTACCTTTTGGTTAAGCTCATGGCTGTTATGATGATGATGACGATGACCTGTGTGTTTATACAGTTCATGCAGTTGCTTCGGTTGAGCGACATTTTTAATATTCATGGTGAGTGAGAGTACGCCGTAGATGGAAATCTGTCTTGTCATCAACGCGTCAGAATGTACTTACTTCATTCTCCCGGAGTGACAGTCGTCATACATAAATTGATGAATGATTCAAAACCGATTCTTCTATCTACTTTCAGCCTTTCCAAATAGAATGACATATGTTATAGGAAAAGCAAACATACACTTGTAAATATGTAACTAGGGTTTTCAGTTTTTACTTTGGTTATTTGAATATTAGCAAATATTTTCAAAAAGGCAGGAGAAAGTCCAGTCGACGCGGTTCAACTTCCTTCAAGCAAAAATCCCCAAAAAGTGCTTACCTGTATGATAAACCTATAAGGTCTTACTGTTTGATTGAATCTTATCCAGTTCAGTAACTTTGACCAAATAAACACAGCGGTGACAAAGGCATGGCACAGGGACAAACATATCATTAATAAAGTGTGCTGTTTACTCCATAGATTACCCTCCATTTGGTTAAGCATCATTCGGCCAATGTCAATTCAATTTCATTTTGGACTCGAACCGATCACGGCATATTTGATGGTTAATTCGCTTCAGTAATTCCGACAAAGATAGTGGAATTTCTGTTAATTCTCTTTCATGATCTTCTGCACATAACTTTCAAATGAACACCACAAAGAACCTTGAACCTCCTTCTTGAAACTTCATCAGAAAACCTAGTCCCATATTTTATAAAACCCATAGACTGTAAATTAAGTTCAGTCAATATAACATACATGCGTAAACGTGGTTTCCTATTTGATATGCAGTATCTGAATTATCCATAGGATCGGTCCAATTTTGAGATAGTTTGATTGGTTTACAGGTTAGGAAAGACGTTGGTTCCATGGATGTGCAAAAACATGGAACATATTGTTTGATATAACGTATTTCACTGTCTGAACACAAGATCGTGTGGAAGGGGGTTAGCTGGAAAGCTAATCGGAATGTGAAATCTCCGGTCAGTTGTTAGTAGTGATCAGTTTGTATCAATAATCAATGTCAGTAGTGAAAATACCTTTCTGTCAGTTTATTGACTTTCGTGATTGCAACTTGGAAAGGAGTCCTAGTAGTGGGTCATTGGTTGGAGTTACTGTATCTCCTCTTAAGGCGATCGGTCAACTAGCGCACTACTCACAGGCGAATGTGACTAAGCTTTCACATATACTTCGGCTCTGCATAAGGTGAGGTGATTGATGCAGTGGTCAATAAGGAGTTTAAATTCTGGCAGTGGCAAGAATGTACACTATTCCTGAGTCGTAGTAAGAGTATGACTCGATTTCAGTGCCTCATTTGAATGATGTGCCTGAAAAGTCTTTCGGAATGCGACAGTTAAGATCAACTGTGACTGATATACAAACTGTATGACAACTTTATACGAGTAGTGTTACTGAAGATGTTACGTATATTGCATTGTCTAACAGTCTTATGGACGATATAATCAGTGTTGAAAAACGTTGGACCTGGAGTTTTCTGATGTTTAGGCGTATAACTAGCACGATCTACGGAAGAAACACGGAATTGCAATAGGACATCCTTGAGGGTTTACCCAGAGTTTTCGTCTGGAGAAGCAACTAAAATCGTCACCGTTGAACATAAGCAGATGTTACTGGAATCCTCGAAAACTTTTCGATGCGTAATGAGAACTTTATTATTCAGTAAAAACAATACATTGATGCATATCCCCATCAGCCCGATTTGTAACTCCTACGCCAAAGTATCAAGTGTATGCACGAATCCCTGGTATCAAATCACCAGTAAACTTGAAGTATCCCTGGAAGGAAAAATATAAGTATGTAACCGGGCAGAGCTTTTCAAACCGCGACTAACTGTGCGCTACTGCCGTTGTAGGATAGTAGAAACTTGACATAATAGTCACGAATGAAACATCTCCCACGAGTGATATCAGCGTTTGCGGTCAGTCACTGTCGAGAATAATCTCTATAGAAGTGTTTTGCTTTTGCTAGAGCCTAGTCGGTGATTAATGTCTTTTCTACGGTAGGTAACTGGACTTCTGTCAGGCTTTCGTTAAACAATTTTTTTGACCACTGAGCCATTGACATCAAATTAAATCCAACTGATTTATCACACGAAGGCTTTCAGTTATATTCGCGTGCGAGTACTGCTCAGAATGTCTGGTCGCCTCGATCGGAGACGCAGTAAGACGGATTTGAAATTTAAGTCCTGGTTGTGATAAGGATAGACACTACTGACTAACTTTGTCAAGAGCGGGGCTCGATCCTACCGTTTCTGTACGGAAGAGGTTTGTTGGAATGTTTGTGAGTGCAAAAGATTCCCTATCACTTAAGGGTTTTAGAGTTATCAACACCATAGCAATAAGAGTATACACCAAAGGCAAGGGTACCTCAGTTTTTAAATGTAAGAAACATTTATTTCATCAAAATCTTTGAAGTTTCATTCACACTGTGGTTTTTGAAATTGGCGTCATTTTTAACCCACTTAATGCCTTCTGTCTATCGAGTGTTAAATTCTTCTTGAAACATTTTGTTATATGGCCTCACTTGTTCATGTAAAAATGGGCCTTGTTGATTGAAAACCGTTTCGAATATGGAAAATATAACGAGATCTTGTAGTTAGTTCGCTCACTGCACTAGATCGCAGGTGCGCTAAACACGCTTAACCTGAGCAGAGGACCTTGAGGTGAAGTTTAAACTGATAATGACATGATTAGGAGTAACCACATTAACGTTGATCCCGATACTGAGTTGAGGTCACTATACATCAGTAACCTCAGCACAGCTTAGTTAAAGGTTAGTACAATTGTATTCGTTTCACTGAGACAAACAATTTGAGCATTAATGTTGACGTCACATGCTTATTAGGTACATCTCCGTGAGAACTTCAAAAATCGGTCACGTGATTAGTGTCACAAGTTCGGACCCGTCTAAATCGGTTCCAAAGGACAGAATAAGTAGGAAGCAGGTCCAGGTTTGGGGAGAAAAATACACTAATACCCATATTCCATACCTTATCATAGCTCATGCAAAAAAGATGCCTCAGCCATTATCCGACACTTATCATCTACACAACCACCAACCCACACCTTCTCCAACATGCCGAAACAGTTAGCATCAGAAGTAATAAGCCCGTCTTATGTATTCAAAAAGAACTGTTCTCTACCCTCGCATTACCCTGCTAATGGCAGGGTCTGAGCATTAATAGAGAATTGACATTTCATTGTAATTGGCTTTTCGGTTTGGTTTTGGTCTGTTGAAATTTAAGTCTTGAGTAAGTACTCGTGAAGATTCTCTGAAATCTGTCATGACATAAATCATACAACATTGACTTTCTAACTTCAATTTTTAAACTTATGCCGATGTTAGATAATAATGAATATCCCTATTTCATATAAAAATGTTAACCTTTTATACAAACACTTCCAGCCCCGGTTTCATTGGGTCAACTTGCAAACATCTATTCTAATTCCAGTCGTGTTTAGTTAAATTCATCAAACATGTCTTGATCAACAGACTGATGACCACCTACTCACCCACATATTATCGATTACGTAAATACTGCCACTAGTTAAGGTCAATACACACAGTCTTATGGTTCGAGTCTGACCCAGTTGATGGATTGTAGGAATGAGATCGAGTATAAGTTAGTACAAGCTATGCGCCTTAACTTTGTTGTCGATTTCCATCAAAATTATGCAAATTCATGGTTTAAATTTCGAAAACCACAGTTCGCCTACCCCACTCGTGTCCCGAAATGACTTTGACACCGAGCAGGCAGATCACGTGTCGCCAGCAAACAGACGGGTCCGGTAAGCATTGCTCTGGTCAGTTGGTTCATATCGCTTGAACACTATGCAAATGAGACAAAGTTGGAGTACCCGTCTGTCTCCATGTTGTTTGTCTATTTATCTACCCCCCTTATCGGCCTTTGCCTGCTGGTTTATCACCGAGTCGGTCGCGGTTAACTAACGACTTTCATTACATATTGTCAAAACAAACTAACCCTTACAAACGGGTGAAGTTCGCCTGAATAATCCCCGCTGACTAGTGATGCATACTGTTCATACGGCGGAGGATAATCTGTCAAGCTTATCGTTTCATCCACTCGTAAATTGAATTTGCCTGTCGTTCATGTCTCTACCGTCCGGTTTTCAAACCATCACCTTAGCCAGTCCCAAGTCTCCCATGCCTAGCAACAGAATTGACCCGAAATCTTCTCACACTGTCTCGCTCAAATCTGGCCGAGCTCATGCTCTCACCATTAGCATCACGACCATAGGTTGGCGATTGTTCCAGCAACCTTCGGTCTAATCAGATTGACGGCCAGTTCTGTTGTTTCATGGCTAACGTGTAGCCCCATAACAGTGGTTGTTGTCTTGATAACACGACTCCGTAAATGGACTCATTTTCATTCGGGCAGCGAACAAATTTATCTGATGGGAATGTTATTGTGGCCATGTTTGCATCTACATATATTGGATGATGTGTGCGTAACTTACTGTTGTCAATAACTTGAAAGCAGTATCTCCAAGGTGGTTACCATGACATCAAAACGCACTGTTCTGAACTATCGTGAATGGATTCGAATACACAGAAACAATACAAGTTGTCCTTTGAATCGTCTAACCAAACGGTGAATATTGCAACAATAACAGTAGTGCATACGAGGCTGAGCTAACTACACACACGGTTGGTGGCATCCGCAACGGATTAGCCTGTCACAGTGACCGAAGCCAAAGGTTACGTGCGCTTTGAACCATCACCCCAAGTGGATTGCGCTGCACCACATGCAGTTCCACTCACACACCACGTATCCGCCGTAAACCCGAAGGAATAAGACCAGTAGATGTGTGAGTGAGGCCTTTGTGTTCAGTCGACCAATGCTGGTTAGCCAATTGAATGGCTAGTACGGAACGGAAACCATTATCTCTCGGAAAATAGACAGAGAGAGATTGCAACGACAAGATCTATACCAGGGAGAAAGATATGTAAAATGTAATGCAAGAAGCATTTTAGTATTTGAGTGAATGTTAGTGCATTCCAGATAGAATGAGACTGAAGAACGCAATACACACTGGACCACGAAAACAACAAGCAAAGTATACAGCATACAATACACCAACAAAACTGAAGAAAAGAACGAGTAGAAGACCGTAGACACTCAAGTTTCTGAAAAGAGGAGTGGATTCGTTGCCAAAAGACCATAGTCTTGGTTGATGCAATAATTAAAAGTAGAATGGATATGCTGGTATGACTCACCTGAGTCTAACGTACTCTTCGTCTCTTCGCCGACGGTCCACTATGAGTAAGCTGGTGACCTATTAATCCCAAACGGCCAGCGCATTCACGGCCGCACATATCACAACGAAATATGGTCAAACCACCATGACCTATGGCACCGACGGTTCCCCTGCGTATCGCGCGCTTTCGTTCTCAGCCGCGCACTAAATGCTCGCTGAACTCGCAGACGCCGATCCAAATGGTATTCATCCAGGCAGGCAGGTTCAACGCTAATTCTCCCCAAAGTCTAAAATCAATTTTACGACGTGAAAGACTCACCTGCACAGCATTCTGGTATCTCAGCTTTGGACCACCAGGATTTCGCTTACCTGATCTCAGTTGTCCATACAGCACCTGTTTCGGAATACGGTCATCGCCCATCCGACGGACGTGACTCAGCCAACGAAGTTGATTCAACATCAGCAGGACATCCATCCCGTTCATGTCCACTCGCCGTAGTACCTCAGTGTTCGGAACCATGTCCGACCACCGAATACCCAAGATGCGTCTCAGACATTGCAGATGGAAGCGGCTCAGATAACGCACGTTCTGCTGATACAATGTCCATGTTTCACTGCCGTACAGCGGTAGACAAAGAGCTTAGTGCTCGGCTTCAGGCTGTGGTTCTTCCCAACGCGCCTATTAAGAAGTCCGAAAGCAGTACTAGCCTTTGCCACACGAGCTCTCAACTCGCGGTCCACGGACAGATCGGTGGACAAATTGCTGCCCAAGTAGCGGAAATCTGTGCAGCTGTCGACAACATCTCCATTAACACGGATTTGAGGTGAAGGTGCACAGAGAGCACCACTGCCCGGAGAAGGCTGACAGGAAGAAAATGTCTTACCTGTGTTGATATTCAGTCCAAACTTGGGTGCAGCGGTCGGGAAAGCCGTGACCAATCGCTGTAGTTCGTCCTCGCTATGTGCGAACAGCGCGCTGTCATCTGCGAACAGAAGCATGCGCATCATTTAGGTGTGTAACCGGTTTGGGGCTCCGAAACGTCGAATATTCAATAGGCGCCTATCCACTCGCTACTCTATCTTAACGCCGTCCTTCCCAAAATCTTGAAAAGCAACTGTTACTATGGAAGTCAAGTATAAACTAAATAATGGTGGGAATAGCCCACAACCCTGCTTCACGTCAATGACAATGTCAAAATCATCAGAGGTAGATCCACACGATTGCATCTTCGTCCTCATGCCCACACACCTCATTCGAATCAAATTGACGAACTTACCTGGACATCCAAACTTACAAAACACCGTCCGCAGTGCCTAGCGACTCATGGAATCGAACGCCTTGCTGAAGTCGACGAACAGAGCATACAGGGGCTGGTTGCGTTCCCGGCACTTCTCCTGAAGCAGACGAGCAGCAAACACCAGGTCGATCGTACACCGATTCGCCCGGAATTCGCATTGCTTCTCAGGACCATTGGCCTCTAAGACATCCGGATTCAGCCGGCTCAGAAGGATTCTGGCAAGCACCTTGCCTGCGCAGCTCAGCAGACTGATGCCCCGATAACTGTCGGGGCATTGCTTGCTACCCTTACCTTTAAACAAAGGTACTATCACAGCATCCTTGAAATCTTGTAGCGTCACCTCGTGCCTCCAGATGGGGTGAACCAGCTGAAGCAGTGCACCTTCCATCGCTGTCCCGCCATTCTTCAGGATTTCGCCTGTCAATCCATATTCACCTGAAGCCTTCTCGTTGCGAAGTTGACCAATCACTCTCTGCAATCCTAGTAAATCAGGAGCGAGAGCAAGTGTAGGTTTGATGTCCAGTTTTGTCAGGCTGTTCACGGTCACTCGATCAATGGTAATAGGGCGATTTAGTAGGCTACCAAAGTGTTTGCGCCAGACTTTCATGATGTCCTCTGTCTGGGTGCACGAACAGCCGGTGTCCACGTTTAGCAGTGCCTTAGTAGATTGGATCGATCGAATCGAAGAACTGCTTATGCTGTCGACAATCTGGTTGGCCTTGTTTTATCCACCAGTTGTCTTTGATTCCATGAACACGCTCGGCGAGTTGACGGCGAATACTCCATATATATATATATATATATATATATATATATATATACCTCAGTTGTGAAACAGACTAGGTAGGCAATCGGTTACGTGAATAGATAGGGGGATGAAATGAGGCCGGAATTATGAATTGTAAGACAGACCAATGAGAGTAGACGTTTTCACTAAGAATTTCTCCCACCTTGCTAGTATCAAGCGAATCAACTTTCTACAGTGAACGAAGTTGAAAGGCATGTGCAGATTCCGCTGCTTTACTCGTGGTTCCACGTACATACACGTACGTGGCATAAGGCCAGAAAGATTGGTTACGGAGAGGACGTGTATCTCTACCGTCCATGCTGATTATGAAGACGAAAATCCGCGGAAGTCTTCTACATTTTTCAGATATAAAAGTGGAGGATTCGTATAGGTCAAGTTCTGTTCTAACAAGTGACATTTCAGCTAGCGTCGTCTGATAGCAGTAGTCACTGCGCAAGTAATAGATCCGTTAACTGGAACGCCAGAAGCCAGATGTTTTGGGATTCATTCAGTACAGAAGAGGCAACGGAGTATCATGAAGCTTGCGATTCTATCGATCGTTGCTCAGTGGAATACGTTGTGTCAGGAAACGTACGTGATCCCGGATGATCAGGATATGTCGTACTCATCGTGGTTTTAGAGTGACCAACGTGGCAAACATTCTTGTGGTACAGGGTGCACATTGAAGAGAAAGGAAAACAATATCGTCCCCACTGGCAGTAAACTCACGTGTATCTTTAACTGAAGGTTACTTCAAACACTTTCCACCAAAGCGACCGAGAACAGACAATTCTCTACCAGTGGTTGGGCTATAAACCAGTTTATGAGCTTCTTCCCAAATAATTATGTTCTGCGCAGCATTTTACGAATTCTTTCTGAATGCGATTAACAAATGTAGTTGTTGCATCTCTGTCTAGAACACAACGGGAAAGACAAAGTCTCATTTTCATTGATTCCCAACATACGTTACCGCCGTGTCAAGAACAGCATTGTTAAAAGCTAGAAATAGCAGAATCTAGATAATTTGTCAGCACTGCAAACATTAAACTTCAAAGCAACTAATTGGTCTATATGATCGATACCGTCCATAGTCTGATAAAGAGTAACCAAGACTATGACATTCAGAAATGAACTGAATAAGACTGCAGTAAAACACAATCTTGCTTAACCCAATGACCGTGTAAGAGACACCAGGAGACCCTAATCCACTCGACTGTATAGTTATCCTATAGCAACTCGGAACAGTAATCAGACTGATTAATTGATCTGGACAGCCAAACTTATCTGACACCATTTGTAATTCATCATAGTCCACGGAGTCAAATGACTTGGTAAAATTTGCAAAGAGAGCGTACAGTGACTGATAATGCCTGTGACTTACTTCCTGAGGCTAGCGAACGACAAACACCATAGCTTCCATGTTGCTCTTGACACAGAAATCGTACCGCCTTTCAGGTAAGTTTGATTTAAACTTACCCGTTTTAAACCGATTGAGCAATGGACTGGCCAGGAACTTAATGTCGCAGTTCAACAAACTGATATTGCAGTAAATTTAAACAACTTGTATAGGTCCATTGACTTTGCGAAGATCTGAGCTGACAACAAGCGAATCTCCTATCGTCGGTTATGACCTGTTTTCCATTCTATACCTTGTTCAGTTTAATATGTCTTAAGTTTAGTTTAAGCTGTCCCAAGTAACTGGGTCCAGGCAAACTAACTTGGTTTATTCCCTACATCTATCGGGATCGCGTCTTCTCATTCTAAAGCGCCCAGTCAATCCCTGTGTTCTTCTGTCTAACCTTATGTACATTAGCCGAGCGACCTTGTTGGATGTGGAAACACTGTTAAGCTTTAAGAGGCAGATTAAAATGATATCAAGACATCTCGAACTGGAAATGGTATAGTCCAATCCAACTAATTGAGGTAGTCTACTAATGTGCTTGCAGCAGTCCCGTTTGAAGGTATTCTGTTGGGTGTGTTCAGAAGTCCTGAGTTTTTGTCAGAATGGACTGATTGAGGTCAACTCTAAATTTGGCAGAAACTCATGCTATAGACGGTTAGCATACACCTGAAGCCATCTGTTCTGTTTTCCCCGGTTTTCTAGAGATACCTCACTAATCCAGCAGTGGACACCGCTACGTAGGCTCCTGTTGTCATCCTTCATGGAGTTGCCCGGACAGGCGATGACGGTGCACTGTTTTTGTAAATCAGTATCGTGATCGACTTGTGGTTGACAACGAACCCCTCTGGACACTTCTGTCATTGAAGTTCAGTCGTCCAAAGGTCTAATGTTGTAACATTCTTCTTCAAGGAGCTGCCACATACACACTTCAGTGGATAATGATCTGATGTTCAAACCATCCACAGGAAAAGTGTCATCTGTCTGTGTCAGCAATATGACAGATATGTGTAGATTCGAGTTTTTGTGTAGTTGTGTGTGAAGTAAAGTGGGACATCAAAGTAGACATTGAGTATATCCCGATTAAGTAGTAGGCACACCTACAGAAATGTAGACCAGACGCCGTTCAACTCTCGTTAATCCCCAACGTTTCGTTCAGATCCTCAGTGTGTTTCCGAATAACCCAATGTTGGTGATCTCCTAACCTGTTCACCTTACAGAACGACTGTCAGTGGAGCAAATTCGGAGAATCAAGAAAAACCATAATCTACAGGCCACAAGTCGTAATATGTATCATGGTATATGTACCGTCTAATGTATCGTCTGTTAACACAAGGGCCACCCCTACACCTTCTTCATACAATCATTGCTAGTTGTCAGTGATCTTAAATGTGAAGATCATTCCTAAATTTACAATCTGAACACTCGTTCAATGGCTGTATACTAGCCTTCATAGTAATCCGAGGACTGACACACATGGTTGTTTGCCCTCTTATCCACAGTAGCCTAACATAGTGACTTGAGCATAACGGTATCCATTCACTTAAGTCAGCGCAAGTAACTTGTGTTGCATCATTTGTGGTTCCGCCAACTCACTCATTCGTTTCCAATGTAAACTCAACGTTGTAAGATGATGATAGGTGTGTGTGTGTGTGTGTGTGTGGATGCTCTTGTAGTGCAGCTGGAGAAGGCTGGCTAGCCTTATGACTGGTTACAATGACAGTGAGATCGTATTTTTTCGGAAGAACATAGACCAATTCTCTAAGAGTTCACTTCACGGTACGGTTTCATGACTGGAATGCATTACAGTTTATTGCACATGTACAACAAATTATTCAGGCAGTTTTCAGTTTTGACTTATAGGTCGAACAAAGCATTCAGAGTGCAACATATCAACAAGGCGGAAGAAAAGAACGGAATCAGGCTACCATAACGCAGACAGATGAACTGATATCTCGTGGTTTACCATACACCCAGAGATTGCTGGCTTATTTTAACAAACACTATACAAACAAGTCAACTTCTCTGTCTTCGAAGCACTGAGTGTCTGTTCGTCAACAGTTATCTGTGGGTACGTCCGTAATTTGCCAGTTCGAAACAGGTGGTGCATTTGCGGCTGTACTCGTAGCAACGCTACACGGTCATCTCGGTAACTGACAATACCTATGATTTATTCGTATAGTCCAGCTTCTGGCAGCCATGGATTTTCTGATCTGCTGTAACCTATCCTGTAGCAGTCGATTCACAATCTGCTACTCAGTTATTCTACGTACGAGTCCTAGCTAAAAGGGTTTCCTGGGTATTATAGTAGATGAAATCCCACCTACTTTTGTCCGGCGAAGTGCCTCAGTGCTAGAAACCACGCGATGCCACCGATCATCCAGGATGCACCTTGAGTAATGTAAATGAGGACAACCCAGATATGGTTAATTTTTGTGACATAGACTCCAAGCTTCACTGCCGAATAACATCACAGACAGCACCATGGTCTTGTGTCCAAATAGTGTTGTTTTCGTTTTTTGGGTTGTTATTCTTTCAGGCGCTTCTTTCCTGATATCTGAAAGTAGCACTGGTCTTGGTTGCGTGAGCACACACTTCGTCATTCGGGGACAGGTCTATCGACGAATTGCCATCGAGACAACAGAAGTCTGAACAACTGTCCCTGATTTCACAGGTTACCTAAATCTTGGAAGTGAACGTGGCGTCACTCTTGGAGAAGGCTCGCCTGTATTCGATGCAAATTTGGCCGTACGTATTCATTCATATGGAATACAACTGTCATACCGCAAGCAGATAGCCCTCCGGTCATTAAACTTTGCCTGCAGATGAGTCGATGCATGTTTCAAAACACCTTAAACTGTACTCAAGGTTCTCAGTAAGCAACTCGATTTTCTACAAACACCTTTTAAAGGCGGACAAACCTAACGCTACAGCAACTGGCTGCTGATGTTGAGGTCATGCAGACTAACACCTATATTGCACCCTCGCTGTAATCTTGTTCAGTCGCTGTATGTTGTGTGGCTGTAAGTCACTCTCACAGAAGTGCATAGCCCCGGTCATGAGATATAGCCTTCAACCACATTCCAATTTATTTCTCATTACTGGTTAAACTTCCAGTTTGTACAGCACAACAAGTTTGTTCTCATGTGACGTGCAAGGTCACACGACAGGTGGGTGATGCTCAAACCCGTACAAAACAAATGACTTAAGGTACTGGCAAACCAACCGCGTTACTAATGAGCTACAGCAAGTGCCTCTATCAATAGCAGCAGATCGTTGTGTCTTATACAGACAATCCTCCCGCCGCTTTCATGTTTCACTATATCTCTCTCATTCTGGTCGCATAACACATTGTAATAATAGAGTGTGTTAGTTCTAATACTTTGAATTTGCTCAGTTTAGGCATGAGAAGAAACGCGTAACAAACAAACTCGTTTTCGGTGTTTCGTCACAAGGCTGAGTACAACACATTTATTTGGGTTCGATTGGGGTGGTAGATAACATACCATTGAGGTGGAAGATGTCAGTCAACAGTTTCTGTCTGATTTGAGTCATGAGACTTAATTACACAACATTAAACACGTGAGTTGTACGAAATCCGCGAGAGATGCGTCACCTTAGCGTGATTATTCTATCCTGCATTTGTGTTTGTATTAGTTCTATTAACTTGACAATCATCGTGTCGGTACCTCCGTTTTAGTGGGAATATACAGACAGTACATATTACTGTGGTTTATTTATCTACTTAGGACCACATAACTTGATCGGATATTTTCTACTCCCTTCCATTTCGAAACCACCATGGAAGAAATGTTAACGAAAATAGCCGACAAACTCTAAAGACGTGTGTTGACTATCATTTGTCTATAGATATTGATAAAAGACAAATTAGTAGTGAAGATTCGGGGATTTAGTTTATTTCAAAATTGAACAGTACCCACGCTTGATCGTAACCGTCGCATTAAGCCTTTCGACTAAACTACTTCGAGAGGAAGCACTAGACTCGAGTTTCGCTCTTATTAGAGCTCATCAGTAGTGCAAATCCTTGTTCGGATCAGAGTTTGCGCTCTGACCCTCGTGCTTGTGAGACTGGCGTGTTAACCACAACGCCAACAATCTGACAATAGACACGGCCGAATAATCAAATCCAAACGCTCCACCACGACCTTGTACGAATACTGTTCGGCTTGACTGACCATTTCGGAAGGAGAATAAACAGAATCACTCTGTTTTATTCAAATTTGATGTCAGCGGTATTGCTTCTGTCCGGAAGTCGCTACCTTAAAATATTACTATAAAGCGTACTAGTAAATCGCAGATAAGCAATGCGATGAGCTTACTCGATAAGAAACATGACGTTATTAAATTTTCATCGGTTGGAACGTTCTAATCTGTAACTTTGATAGCTGTTACAGGTATATCTACCACATTTAGAGAAAGCCGAAATCGGTCATTTGTTCTCTTACGTAAACACGTAACTTTGTAACGAACCATCTGAACATTCGAATGTATCAAAGCAATTTATGAGTCTTGAATGTTAGCATGTAAATTACAACCATTTTGATCACCGGTCGATATTTTCACTCAAACTTCTACTCGCTGAAGTTATCATCACATTGGGTGATAAAATCTGTACACTGCACTTGCTGAGCTCGATGTACAACCGAACACTAAGGTCACCAAACTGAGACATCAAATTCAACAATAACTCAACTAATCTCTTACGGAGTTTGTCTGATGTGAACTTCACAAGCAAATAATATAGCAACCACGGAACCAAAGTAAGTCAACAGGGATCAATGGGAAGGAACTGGAAAGGCAAACAGTTTGAGAGGTAAATCAAAAGCGATTGAATGGACACCTGATTCAACATTCAGACCTACATTAACTGATCAGCTAGCAAAAGGAACAAAATATACAGTACATAAAATCCTTGTGGTTCATGGTTTTTCCATCCAACCGAAAACGGGAAACTGATTGTTCATGCAGAACTTGGCTCAGTTCTTTTTGACGACATCGAAAATGGTCGAGAAAAGCACAAACTGTCAACTAACTAACAACAACACAAGCCCAAATAGGTATACCCACCCTGTTCCGCAAAATGTGGCGGGTCTCTGGGGCCTAATTTCGTTATTTGCTTTGAAGTGGTCAAGTTCCTCTTTTGTATGCGCCTTTTGTGTACCTGTGTTTGTGGCACACCTTCAGGAACTAGTTTATTTGTTTGTTTGTTTGTTTGTCTGTGTGCCTGTGTAAAGCACACAGTTTACAACGTTACGACAATCTTGTTCATTCTCCTTAAACAACTGTCCGAAAGGTTGAATGAGCCCCAGGCAACTCAGCACACCGTGAATGACACGCCGATGAAATCGAATTACTAGAAAATATGGTCATGCTAAAGGGCCAACAAGGGAATTAGGTGGTAGACCACCTGTGCTGTCCAAGGAAGCAAAGGAATCGATCCCAGAGACAGTTTACCAGAAGCGAGATAATCATATAGAGTTGGTCTTATACACAGAGTTTGGTTCATGAAAAAGAGACAAGGAAGATTGCCTCCAAATTAGTAGCGGTTGATTCAACAACGCTTATCCGGCGGCATTTACCAGAGTCAACTATTTACGGTACTAGTACAAAACACTTGCAATCCTCGGACTTTGCTATCGTTCCACAACAAACAAATGTTCGACACTCAATGTCCAGAAATTAAACAACGAGGACGTGCTAGGCGGGAGCAATGCGATCAAACACAAGTCGACTACAGCAAAGGCTCACATTAACTTCACGTGTTCGGGGAAGCTTCGGGACTAGCTAAACTAGTGCATTAAAACAAACGCCACTTATGTCAGTAATAGGTGGTGCTTATATGAAAATAGTGCTAGATGGTTGATATGAGAAGTACTAGGATAACTTATGAGGAGTTTTCTTCTCCCAGCGAAATATCCGATATAGGAAGCATGTGTATGTAAATAGGTGAGACTCAAAAAATTGAGTCACTTCAGTTGAAATGGACTGGTAGTAAGAATATATGAAAGTATGCTTTTTTGTGAAGCCTGTTAGCAAATCAAGTCCACGACGGTAACTTCTGTGAACTTTCGATACCATGGAATTAGCCCAATTAACATAGCTGGCTAATTTACTCGGTCAACATTTTTTCACTGAATGATGTTTATGGTTGTTTGTTCGAGGTTACCGTTTAAATGATAGTTTGGCGCTCTGTATTTGGGTGAAATGTTATCAAAGATGGTGCGTAATATTGTTCACTGTTTCGTGTTGAGTAACAAAATGATAAAAGCTGTCACCAACGTCCGATCGATTTTAGCCCATAGGAGTAAGAAATGCCACGATTAAGGAGAATAATTCACATATCCTCCTGCAATCTCGCTGATGGCGACGCCCTATTCTAGTGGATGATTGCCTGGGCTACAGTCTGCTTATTCACGGGTCATAGGTTGGATCTCCCGGCATACGCCGTTTTGATGAAACACCACACAGTAAAACACCTGTCTATCCCGCTGATGCTGGTCACCAGGACCAACTGTTTACAACTGGTTCTCTCTCTCAGCACTTTTTGGTGTCTGGGATCCAACTTTCTAGTGCATAGGCCAACCACACACGGCTGGTCGGTTTTGGTTTTTGAGAAGGCGAAGCTCAGCAGATAGAGAAAGTGTTATAACTTAGTCGATGAAATGAAGAAAAATGCAATGACTGCAATTAATTATGATGTAATGTTTAGTTAACTATGTACAATCTATCGCCAAACGTTGATGCGTTGCACTTGCTTATAATTCAGGAAACCGCTTACAGAAGTATGCCTTCTACTTGATAAGTGCTTCGCTCAAGGACGTTTTTACCTATACTGCCATTATCTACGTGTTGTACACATCAACTGGTTCACAATCGGGGTTGGCCTGATCCAATTTATGAACTTATCTAGCATCACGTCTAACTACATGTGCACGATGCTCAATATCTTGTTCACACCAAAGTCTATGCCCTCTAAACCCACGTCACTTGCTACATACATGAATTCCATTTTCAGTTTAATCCAGGTCGTGTAAGAGGAGTCACCGAAGATAGCGCATTCAGGCCAACGTACATATCGATATGTTATGCTCCTCCCTTCTTAAAACAAGTCAATGAATCTTACTGTTGATCACTTTGTTCTCCCACCACAAACACATATTGTAACAAGATACTGGTGATAGAAGCTGACGGTTGTAAAAACAAGTTTTACTGGGAAAGACCAGGTCTTCTAACCGTTATCTGTGCTGAGTCTCTGTAAGACCAAAGATTATTCTGTCACTATGATCAAGGAAAATAAAATAGGCGAACGGTCGTCAACACCATTTATTCTGTTATAGAAAAGCGCGATGCAATCATAACAATGGTTCGTTATAGACATTTCCCTCTTTCTTCACATAGGTATTTTGTGTAGGAAAGAGCTGTACACTTGCCTGCATACCTCACGGAACTGATAAGTCCTCTGGACAACTGCAACACAGTTTTGTTATGGCCGTTATTTGGGTAGAGAGGTCAATGTCTCAGGATTGCCAACATTTTCGATCTTGGAGCACTTGTCCAATCAAGTTTCCTATAGGTTGGCCAAAATTGGACAAACTAACAAAGAGGATGTTAGTAGATCCGCTACTGAGCAGCTAAACATTATAATCGATATAAACCTTATATTATTGACCGTTCATCATAGATTTCTTGTTATGATCGGCCTTCCGACCGGCCCGTTTAACCTCATGCCATAATTTCCCTAATTCTCATTAATTTTTACAAGCAAGTCGGCCGACTTACGTATGACCCTGTTTCATGTCGAACTGACTCAGTTCTGTGAGCATCGTTCGGCAGTTTCGTTGACCGTCTACTGTAGTTACTGAAATGTCAAACGAATCTAACTGACCCCATTCAGTTCGTCATGAAAGCGGGCCAAAAACAAACCAGCTTATTCGTCTACGAAGTTGAATGGATCGTTGACGAGCTATGGTGGAAAAGATGCAGATTCAAGTTTTAATTTTTCTTATGGTTCTTTTAGCAGTAAATATTACTGCTACTACCGACACTTGAATTTCAACCCACATTCTTGTAATGCGACTTACTTGACAGTTACATCTGGGCTGGTTGTGTCAAAAACATGCGATAATATGGAACCTATAAAGAACGAACTATAGGTTGGCTGCAGTCAAGCGTGCTTAACCGACAGCTATCTGAACCATCGACTGTACGTCAGAGAAGAAACTTGTGCTGCCAATTTGACTGACAAGTTTGCACCACAGAGCTATCATGTAGACTTAAGGGGCAGTTGCTATTTTCCCTTCCGAGACGATCAGGCAGCTAGTACATTGCTCACAAATAAATGTGTCTGACCATTCAGGTGTGATGCTGTATTGGTCGCGCTTAGTTTGAGGTTATTGGCACAATATCCATCAATCTGGCCTCCGTGACATGTGGGCTAGCGTACAGACCTCTCCTGGGATTAATATATGCACCACATATGAGCTCTAACAAGATCGAAGCTAAAGTCCAACGCTCCTTTTTGGAAGCGGGCTAACTGAAGTGATAGAGCGAACCTCAGTAGAAATGAGAAATTATTTTAAAGGTCATGCCTTGGTTACACTAATATTTATCCCAAAATTAAAGCATGCTTATACAATATGATGCAGTTTCGGTAAAATAATGATTAATTCTGGATGTAGCAAAACATGATTTCCTGTCGTCGTTACCAGATTTGAAGGAGCTGAATTCAGACAATTTGGAATACATGCACCTGATTGGTTGGGCAGTCACTTGTTGATTCCTACTGTTGAATGCTGATTCACTTGTTTTCATGTATAACACAACATTAGCTACTCAGCAGTGTGACTAATCGTACCTTAGTATTGAATCCGTAGATTTAGACTGAATGGCTGTCATTAGAGACTGTGGGCATGGACAAAGGACAAACGCGTGAAACTTAATCAGCTAACAGTCGCTCTTTCGGACGGTGGTTTTGTATAAGAGATCTTTTTGATAGATGATACTTCGAACATTCTAGTTTGCTACCCAATTTATCACTAGTACGGAGCTATTGTCTTGCTTCGAACGTCATATGTACTGAACATTGCTTGTGAATCTCAATGACAACAGTCGCAATAGGAAAATGTCAGTGAACGGGTTTCCTACAAACTACCTACTCTTACTACGTCATGTTCCACGTTCTATGGAGCTGATCATCCAGGTTGGTTTTATGTTCACATCTGTATCAATAATTCTAGTTCTATAGATGACTCAGGAGAATTACGTTCTCATCAAAACTAAACATACAGTGACTATATTTGATCAACTTCACCCACATATAGGGGTTTCAGTGCCTAATGGACGTGTACAACTCAAAGTTTCTCAAACTCTGTGTTGTAGGCTTTGTCCAGTAACTTTTGTTTCAATTTTGTTATCCTATCCTACATCCGTGCACATTAACGACCCACACATAAACCCTGTAAGTATGAGATTATATTCTATATGCCGCGTTTGCTGTTATTTGTCAGCATAGGCAACCAACGCGTTTTTACTATCTCAACAGCTCGACCCATTGATGGTCAGCGGCACTCCTATTCACGGTCGGCTGAATGGAATAGGTAGATAAGCCGATTTTCGTTCACTCCATTCACACCCTCAATGTTTCTCTTTGATACACGTACACATACGCAAGCAAACACCCTCATGCTCCAACAATAGGAACGTTCTGCGAATAATCTACGAAATCTTGAAGTGGAAAGGTACAGACGAAGAGCTGTCTTGCGGATATGTGTTGGCGTGTGCGCATTATACTGAGAGACCAGCGAGTACGTCAGGCAGGCCAGTTTCATGTGTGTGTGGGGGGGGGGGAGGGGGTGGAGGCGATGCACAAGACTCAGCTTATGATCACCCTCTCTTTTCTTCTCTAGGTCTTTCTTTTCGTCACACTTCCGTTCTCGTCTTCGCAGATGAACCGTCCGATAGATTCGTGTGGATTGCAGACGTTGAGTTCAAAGATTGTCCAACTGTCGAGCCCACACATGCCTGTTCGGCTGTTGCTTAATCCGATGGTTTATCCCTTGTTGCATGTGTGCGTGTGTGCGTATGAATAGGGGAATGTGAACTATACTCATCCTGGATACAGTAGACCGGAGCAGTTAACTGCACATTCTGACAGTTTTGAATCTAAAGGGCTTTAAACCCAGTTCGCATCTAATTCAACCCGAACAACCACACACAAACTGAACCGAGCAAAGTCACCGACTGTTCAGTGCATCTTTAAGTCATTTCTAGGTGGTGAAGTGGCCAAGCATGGTAGCCGACAGACAGTAAAGACGACGTTTCAACACTGACAAGATAGATAAACAAATAACTGTTGAAGAAAACAAATCACATTTTGCTTCCTTCCTTAAAGGATTTTAGTTTTTTTTGGTGAATTTCGATGGCAGCCTTATAGAAGCAAAACCAACAAAATGTCGGATTACCACGGAAGATTTTTCAGACAGTTACCAATCCCAACGACTGAAGAAGATGCTTGATCTGCGAAGTTGTTTATTTTGTGAAATCCTGTACAAGTGTTAAGACAGGACCACGAATGCATACACTCACTTCCACGGCTGACGTGAATTCATGCATACTGGGCAATAGTAGATTGTCATTTACTCCGGTGGCACGTGCTCCATAGTGCGTGCACACTACTCCGATAGTCGCTTCTGATCTATCGTCCTCTTGGCGTTGAGACCTGCTATTTAGTTTCCAAGTGCATGCACTACACTACTCACAACTGAAGCTGCCTTTTACATGACACGAGCAAGCTTGCTCTGTCCTTTGAGTTGATCGCAAGAAAATAGTTGAGATTCACGTTGGTAACTAAAACGAGCTGTACAAGACTTTTCCGAGGACTAGCGAATCGTAAGGATAACTCAAACAGCTCGTTTAGCCCCCTCTTCAGCCGTGGAATGAACATATTTTCATCGATTCCTAAAACTGGGGCTAAAAATTAACCGGGTAGTTGAGTGATAAAAATGATCAAGAGCATCCATAATCTTGCTGTAAGCGTTCCAACCAACCCATTTGTCAAAAGAAACACTATAGCCGAATTTCGCGCGGTGATGTTTGTTCTAATCACACCCATGAATTGGACGCGTTCATGAGCCAACCGCATACAACACCGTGCCATTGATCTCAGTATGGACACGGTCAAAATATCCTGATCAAATAGTCATATTCCTCTGGCAATTGTATGCATTACTGATGGTCTCTAAGTAGAACGAAGCTCGGGTCTATTGTATTTTTCCAAAAAACGGTCAACTGTATAGTCTATCTGGATACGTAAACCGCAGTCACATGGGAGTAATACTGAATCTGTAAAATGATAAATGCTTATTATTGAATTGTTCACACGTGCTTGTTCTCGAAGCATCAGTTACTTCTGTACATTCCATTTTGATGCCGGATCTTATTGGACCATATCCGTATCGGCTGTGTTGAGTTAACTCAAATAATTGCCAAACCACTTATCAGTAATTCAAGTGACTGTGTTGTTCGCAAACGATCGAATAGATGAACCCAAACATTGTCTACACTTTCATTCCATGACTTGTTGGCTTTGACCATCCGCAAAAGTTAACAACGACACAGACACTCGTAACAAATAGGACTGCATATCTGAGTTTCCCCTTATTGGCAGTAGGGGACAATGTTGATTCCAAAACAAGAGTGAACTAAACAAATAGAAGTCAAAGTTTGACGTAAAATTAAGGAGAGGATAAATGATCAAACTCAAATGAGTGGGCCAACCAGCTAGCGAGCATCCACACTGAGTACGGCTCGTAGTGACGCACCTATATATGATTAGGTGAGGCAAATGCAAAATGGATTACGTAGATCGGTGGAAGTAAAGCGCGATATAATGCTATTTGGGGAAATGTTTTCCTTGTTTTGTTCAATTACACACCAATTAGACAAGTGAAGGGGAAAAAAGTAATGTTCCGGAGGTGACTTTTCATTGATTAAAAACGTGATAGACATCATAGAGTGGTCAGTGTGAAGCGGACCGAAGCAGAGAGAAAAGAATGAATGAGTGTAAGAACATCTGTGTATGGATAAAGAACGAACGTGTACGGGTGTCAACCAGCATCGAGGTTAGTCGGACAGCTTGATATGCATTGAATCAAACCCATCCGGGTACGCGCGCACTGTGCAACTCCTACAGATTTCGGTTTCGTTTGATTATAACCACGAAAACGTGGCTATTATAAAACTATGTAAACATATTGGACCAATTTTATTCACATCAATCATGTACCACGTTCCTTGAATTCGGCCTTAGAATCACATTGGAAAATAGATCTAATAACTAGCGACAGATGACTTCCTAGAGGGGTTAGTACACCCATTGTAAGTTCATAGAATATACTGTTAATACAAGTCACTCTAACTCGAAGCGGACAAAACAACGGATTGCGAAAAGTCTTGTCAGGAACAAGATTGTAACCGGTAGATCGATAAATTTACTACAACCTTGGTCACACTGACACTAGCAAAGCTAACATTCCTTTCCATTTATAAGAAATCCCTATAACAACTTTGCCTGTTCTGGTATAACTATCCTGCAAATCACCTTGAGGAAATTTATATCATTGCGTTATACCTCCAGAGTCTTCACAAAGAAGCAAATCACACCAACGCCATTGAAGAACACGATTACCTCATGAAAGCGTAATCGGAGTTCTAGTCCCGGCTGCAGTGGCGATGATATGCACTACTGACGAGCTCTAATGAGAGCGAAACTCGAGACTAGTGCTTCTGCAGTTAGAAAGGGGACGACTGGAAAGTTTATGGGAGTGCGACAGGTGCGATCAACTGTGGGTGATGTTCATTCTATATGGGAACAGAATGTGGTATTGGAGAAGCCAGATGACTCAAACAGGGCACACATTAATGCCTCGTTGATGTAGGGCGAACGTTAACCGACCTGACTCTGTTCGAACACCTGTTAGTGCTGACCATCGTACACCATTAGGTCTTTAGTGTGAGGCTTCGCGTTCTATTGTTTGTTTCACATACACCAGTATGATTTTTGTGAAGATATTCAGGAACACTAGAGACATTTTAAAATGAAACCGAATCACGGATAGACGACGTCAGGACAAGCGAAGGTGCTATCGGGATGTCTTGAGTTCAAAAATGCATGATTACGTAATGTGAAATACTGGATCAACACGTGAATCAGACTATTTCCTCCTAAATACAGAGGTAAAATAGGCTCTTTTCTCATGTTGTCTACGAAGTGTTTTCACTGTAAGGAACACTGTAGTTTATTTCAGTAAAGTTGACGGTTGCTACGAAAAGTCCGGAAAAATTAACTTTTCGTATCAGTCTTGAAATGTAACTAAACCGTTCTATCCAACTGTCATCAACTTACTGATACACTTCACCAGATTGCTCGAAGTAGTTTTATTGTACCGGTGATGTTTGTCTTACGATTTACTGCCTTGTATGACAAACTCAGATGTGACATATAATCTGTTCACATAATCATGATTGCGCACAGGTATGGTTCCAAAACAGACGCAGCAAGGAGCGCCGTATGAAACAGCTGAATGCAATGGGTCCACGGCGCTCATTCTACCGGAATCCACGACGTCTGCGTGGAATTCGACCTGGGCTAGGAAACTCTGACTTGGGCAACGAAGTAACTGCTGTCGAACTAATGACAAATCCAGCTTATCACGGATATTTGGTCGAAAACAACCCCGTGAGTGTGCCAATTTTTTTGTATGTTGATTCATTGTCTATCAGAAAATGTCTATGCGTGGTTGCTGCTTGTGTTGTGTGGTTGCTATCGACTGAAACACACATAGATTCACCTCTGTTTATTATGAGTAGAAATTCATGTGTTACAGACATGTAAGTGGAAATTTCTGAATCTCAACAACCAAAATAAATTCATTCTGGATAACTCCAGTGCACAGAACTAACACTGACGTTATCCTTAATAAGATTAAACATGGTTTGTAAAGTGAGAAGCAAAAAACGGTGATGGATTTTGGCTTGTCCCGAAAGATAGATGGCTGAATTAGTTACTCAGGACAGTGAACAGATTGCCTACTCTTTTGTAAACTCAGTCAATACATTTTTACTAACAGTTTTCACGTCGCGCACAATCCATTCACAGAATAACGTTCCAATATATATGTTCCACTTTAGAAGTAGACGGCTTCTTCTTCAAAGAACAAATGTATCTGACTAACTAACTTGTAATTGAGGCCTATCCTTGATTGTGAAACTCTAGGGTTGGTTCGTTCAACAATTGTACGATGGTGTTCGGACTTGCGGTTCCATGACGGAGTTGAGAGGTGTCACAATGTGAGAACTAAATGATCTGAAGTCAATTTGTCTTAAGTCATCTGTGCGAGCCATGCCATGGTGATGTATCGAGGTACCAAAGCGAGATATGGGAAAATGATAAATTCTACTAACTTCTCCAGGTAGGTTTTAGGCCGAAATGGTCTCACGGTTTCCTGATGACTTTTTTTAAGCTATTTTCCTTAACTAGTTCTATACAGTTCCAAAGGGCTCGTCCACTGAAAAGTAGACGGTGTGGCTATGAGTGGTTGGTTAAACCCAGTGCTTACGAATGTACTGAGAATAATTGAATTGTAAGTCCCAGGTCGGATAGCTAAAGTTTCACTATACAAACGATACGACGCATACATTTTGTTCATCATTAATATGAAACAGTTTGATCTGTTCTTCAACCATCTCAACAACTTACACTCCAACATATCTTTATCTCATAAAAGGGAATGGAACTACGGTTTAACTTTCTTAAATGTATCCGCATGTCCAGATGTGTGGATGATTAATCGGAGTGTTCAATCATCCACAAGATAACACGCAACTAATGAGCTCATCGGTTTTCCAATTTTGTACGCATAAACTATGAACATGGTTGGATCAAAACATTGTTTAATAAAGCTAGAGAGACGGACAAAAATTGCCGAGAATAACTACTTGAATATGACAGTCTTGAATAAGTCGTGCAGGCTCATAACAAAGTGAGCGAGAACAGTGAGTCAATATGTATGACTCAAAGGCAGAACATATGTCTGTTTTTAAAGTTCACAGTAGATCAACTGGTGAATTTTAGTAAACGCAAATTGAAGTCTTCCCTGTTTGGTGCACATGCGACTGCACAGCTGCGCTTAGTACAAACCACTAAAATTTTGTGTAATTGTGAACGCGATTCGTTCTTACGTTGTGTACCAGTTCGTTCGCAGCTGCTTTAACGTACACCGATCGATAGCCACCTCAGCCAGTGGGCGAACGCACCTCAAAATGGTTGAAACAACTGATGACTAAGCAACTCCAGATTGGTGGACCTGTTGCTTGAAATCTCAGGTCATCGATTGTCAATCGTCTCATTGCAACACGCCATCAGGTTGGCCCAGCTTGATCATTTAAGATAACCTTGACCTATGTGACCAAGACCTTACTGTCGATGCCTATCCGGGCATATCAGCTGAATTCGTATTCACAGAGTGGCTGAGATGAATTATCGGATTTTCCCGGGTCCTGGTTACGTAATACCTGATGAGATTGCATCAGTATCCACTCATTGTATGTCTCTATTTCTCCGATGTATACGGTTTGCACGTTTCACGTTTTCAGCTGACGGCAGTAAACAAAATGTTGACATGTGGCAACAGAAACTAGTGGAGAGTAAACAGGTGTCAACGAATCTTTCAATGTCATGTCACGTAAGTTACACAGAAAAAATTGATCCCCAGCGAACCAACGAAATAAGACTATCCTCAAATAAGTGGTTTTTCCTGTAGTTTCGTCTTGTGGAGGGTTTGGAAGCACGCCTAATCCCACGTTTCATGTACAATCCTTAAAACCGTCAGAGCTTTTACTACTATTGTTGAACCACCCTTAGCTATTTTACGTGAGACTGTGGGACGGATGGGTAACTGTGTCCAGATGTGAGATTTCCGAGCTCCTCGCGTGGCTCCGTAGCTCAGCTGGTATAGGGCTTGCCGTCTTGAGACATGGTGTTTAGTTCGCTGGTTCAAATCCAGCCGAAGCCCTGACTTTTCACAATGGGGTCTTATTTAAAACTAACCAGTTATTTCAATTGTACACCACTCATTTGACCCCAGCCAACACAGTTGCATAAGCCCTTCGGCCAACTCACTTGGAACAGAAGCACTAAACTCGTGTTTCAGTTTTGGTAGCGTTAACAAATGGTGCACATCCCTTTCGGACAAGAATCTGCACTTCGTCTGTCATGTTTGTGAGACTAAGTTTTTAACCATGAAGCCGGTAATTGGTTCATTAGGTTACTACCGCGTATGCTTAGGTCTTTCTAGTTATGCTCCTTGTTCATGTATTTTTTAAGACGTAGAAACATAACAAAAAGCAATGTACTAATGCATCAGATATGTACACGACCAATCCTCGTAGAAACGACAGAACTCCGGAAGGGAAGTGAGTTACGTAACCGCGAGTGGAACACTAAGCAGAGGTATTTACTTTGGGTAGGCCTGTCACGCCGTCCGTCCGTTATGATATGCAGTATGCACTGCTCACATGATTCTCCATTGGTATTTTCAGGTCTACATTGAGTCTTAATTCCATGGGGATAACAGTCACCCACTGTACCACTCAAGTGTTCGAAAATAAGGCATCCCAATGAGCATTTTGGTTCAATGTTTGCATTTCGACGATTGGCCACAGTCATGATTTAGTTAGTTCCGTTCTGGCAAGCTTTCAGAAATGGAGAATGAGATGGTCCACAAAACAACAGAAGTAATCGGAGCAGTCAGAAAGACTGTGCAAGCTTCCATCAAATAGGCTTAAACGCGCACTAATTAACATGAACTAGTTAAATGTAACCACTACAGGAAACAGGCTGCACATAAGGTTTGCGATAGCAAGTCTACCTATCTTCGGGTCGACTCTGCATAAGCTGTGACAGTCTTCAACTTCTCTCCACGGCGACAACATTTGGACAACAGAGTTCTCTCTCATTCTGAAGTTTATCGTCTGGATAATCTTAATGTCTACAAACTAATTGCATCCCAGAACAAAATTAACATATTCGGGATTGACGGTCTGCTGCTGAAACAGAAATACTAACAACTGAGTTGTCCATTGTCGGGTTACTGTAAACCAAGGTCGACGAATTTGATTTTTCAATCATATCTTTATGGTATGACCTTATTTTGGAGGTGACAACTCTCATACCCAACCATGTCCTTGAGTCTTCATGCGACCGTCAAGGTTACCACATTATATGTATATATATACACATATATACATATATACACATATATGTCGGTAATTTCTCTCCTGGAGCTTCACCACTTCTGTTTGAGGATTTTCAGCTCATATATACGTCTGTGTTTACTAACGGCAGATTACTAATATCACGGTATGTTAAATTTTCAGGATTTCTACAACGCGCTTGCTGCGGCAGCAGTAGCCGTTTCCTTCAATTCTCCATGCCCACTTTCCGCTCCACCCGTGTCTTACCAAACGACAAGTGACAACGATCTCTCTGGAGGTGGGAGGGAATTGCATCTCAACGGTGTTGATGTTCCCGGCTTCCACTCCACTCCAGGATCAACATTTGTTCCAACTCATCTATCCCCAAGTTATCCACCCCCAGGTCTTTCGTTTATCCCACCGGCTTCGAACTGTCTCGCATATGGGCCTAGCTCATTCGTCCCTCCTGGCATGGTACCAAACAGACCGGACTGCAAAACGGAGCTGCGCTACACCATACCGCCCTATTTCTCCACCACCCAAGCAGTTGTTCCCCAAAACATGTGTAAATTACCCTTTCCGCGATCAACTTCACCTATGTCCATCCCTATGCCAGTTGGGTATTCCGCCGCCTCTCCAGTGCCATCGTTTATGGATCACTCCAGAGTATTAATGGCGTCTGGCCCTCTGACAAACAATCCTCATCATATGCCACCAATGTTCGGCCGATCAACATTATGCAGTCCAGCTCCGATGCTCTAATAGTAATTTACTATCTTATGACAATCCCACAAACTTTACAACAAAGATACAGATCAATAAGACTCATTTCCATACATTCCGGCCACGAAGAAAAGTATGTACAACTTGGCCAGAATCGATTTTGTACAGAATCACATGGTGCCCAATACTCCAAACAAAATTAAACTACACAATTCAAGAAGTTTGTTTGTTAGCATCTTTTCCATAAATGATTTTCTGATTACCCATATTGCTCTTTGACCCAGTTTCATCCCAATCTCACTTTTGCCAATTGACAAATTTGTCCTCGAACGTCACTACACACACACACACACACACACACCGAGTACACGTGATCACTTCTGAAGTGAGCGCACATCGTTCACACTCCCGTTTGTCTTTCCGATGGATCGAATTGTGTGTCACGTGCACATGGTGTGCAGCCATCCAACGTGAGTAGTGGACCCGAACACCTACCTACTTACAGACATGCACAACGAACAGCCAGAACATATGATTTGGCGGATGGCCGCAATGCTTGTACAACACATTCGTGGGGTTCAAATTAAAGGCAACATTCTATACTTCAATTATGGTAGAACATCTGTCGCATAAGAGTATGAGATGCCTGTCGCTGGTTCGAATGCTTCATACTTGACAAATTTGCCATGCTACTTACTAGTGACTCTTTTGTAACTGTTTCTGCGATTTGGCAGTACGCCTTCCACAGCACAGCCGGTCGTCCTGTGACCGGGCTTTGTCACTCAGCGTCCTAAGCACGATGGACTTAAGCTGAGCATAGTGAATGAATGAAAGGCATGTATGGTTTTTAGTGAGAACTCCAACGTGGTATTCATCCAAGATCACGTGACTGGTCTGTTGCCAGAGCACTGCTAGCTTCACTTATTCTGGATCTGTAGGAATACAGTGAATCTGAACGAGACAAATCTGCAGTACACACAGTGTACACGTCTGATCCACATATAGTTAGTAATGGGAACTCCACCCCACCAACTTCTGGGAGTATGTGAAAAGGTTATATGGTCAGACACAGTTCATTCATCTGAAGGTTCATTAGCAGAGGCAGTTTAAAATTATTGTGTATTATTAGTCAGAAAATGTGTCTCCGCTTGAGATTAACCGACCGTGCTTCTTTCGTTTACAGGTAACCATTTCAAATACATTATAGTTTGTTGTAGTAAGGTCATAGTAAGCTTGGTTGTTCGAGGGTGCTAAAACTGGGTTCACTCCCAAGTTTAACATCAACAGTACATTGGGTTTGTGATCACCAACACTCCAAACGAACACTCCGATCAAATATCCTGAATGTCGTGACTGTGCGAAATCCACAAATGTCCATATTGTAGCGAAAAGGCGTCCAATAAAGCACAATCTTTATTGTCCAACGCGCTAGTTACCACGCCACACGCGCGCTCGCGATTTATGAATCACGATTCCAGTCCACACGTCCAGCTCACACGTCGTGTGCACTTCTACCCGGTTTAGGTGTGTGATTGGCGCCTTCTATCCGGAGGTTTTCCGCCTGCTATTCCTCGTCCGTTGATCCGATTTCATTGGGCGATGGCTCGTCCGGTCGCTCGTGTTGTCCTCCGCCTACCCACTGTGGGCTTTGACCGTACTCGATGACCGTGTCGAGATATCCTTCTGTGTTGGGATGATTGCACCTCCTATTTGGTCGTCCATCCTATTTTGCCTGCCATGTCTCGCTCGTTGGTCCGGTCCGGTCGAGCGATGACCCATTCGGTCGCCCACGCCATCCGCGATCCTCTCGCCGTGGGGTTTTGGACTCACTTTCCTTTTGCGCTGAGGTATTCTGCGGAGAGTTGGAATACTCGCACCTCCTGCCTGATAGTCCACCACAATATGACAACAGAGAGAGGAAGGACCACTGTGTACCGATAATATGTATATTGCCTCAACCTTCTACTTGATAAGCCCAACAAATACCATGTTACTGAGGTATAATTTTGATATTGGGTGCCGCTTGAAAGTGAGAAGATACATTTGCGTGTTTGAAGCCAGGCTCTCAGGGATGACGTAAGACAGGTTAAATCTGGCTAAGGATCCGTGTCTTTCGGGTTAATGCTAATTCTTCACCCTTTCTGCGATCTACTGTTTGTTAGAAGCTGACGTGTGTAAATAAGTGACCCCAAAAACCGGTAATTAGGACAGAACAGTTAAAACACAAACAGTAGGAAGTGCCCACATTTCACACTAATTCATCTGTACCAGATGAGTGAATCGGTTTTTATACCAAGCAAATATGGTGATGGGTAGGCTAGTCATTCGGCAGGTTTGAGAAGATCACTAAGTCGAGGACAGAGTCGGGGTAGCGAACAATTGTTTCTGAACCCAAAAGACCGGCTTTAGTCGATTGATTCCGATCGTCTCAACAGACGGCAAGAATCTTGGATCTAAATGTACAAGCTGAGTCAGTAGTGTAGTCAGTGGTCAGGATTGGCCTGTCGACTACGGTCACTGGTTGTTTGCGTGTTCCAACGACATTGTAGTATGTCAGTTAAGCGACGTTAGGAACAGTTATCAGTACAATTTAGTTCAGACCTAGAGCACCAGAGATGTCTCAGTGGTGAATCACTCTTTAACTCTGTGCGAACCCGTTATGCTAAGGCTCAACTGGGCTTGATCGCTAAAAGTCAGACAAAATAGTGTTATAAAACTGGTTGTCAGCACGGATTGTTAATTACATTTCAGATTTTTCAACGCAGCGTAATCGTTTTATTGCGACCGTGTTAACTAGTACCATGTTTGACTATAAGTTTCACGATTAATGTAATCAACCCCAGCGGTAACATCCTATCGTCAGACAGGAACCTCGAAAATGTTTTCACACATGTTATCGCTTTATCACAAGGACTCACTAGGATTTGACTTCGAACAAACTCTTTCTCAATTAGCAGTGCTTCCTTCAATAGTACTTGTGATCCGATGAGTAGTTTAGGTTGCTAAACCGACTTTCTCGTCAAATCGATACTAACCGCGTAAGCGGTAACTTTTTAAATGACAGTGCAAGGTTAGATAGAATAACAACCGATGGTTATTTGCCGAAATTTTGTGGTGCACATTCCTCCCTTACATCGTTCAGCACGGCATGACGCAGTGTGTTCTCTGGAATCGGCCAGCAAACCAACGCCATTCTCTTCTCGGTTTCGTGTCTGACATTCACACCTTCATTGAACAGTCAGCCAAATTATCAGACGTCCCACGACGCAGCAGTTTAGCAATAGCAGCAATGCCAGAGCGTCAGGTGTTGCACCCACATGATCGCATTGCTTTGTCCAAACTGGTATTTTCCAGGCCTTCCTTACGCGCCTCGAACATTCAGTCATTGTGTTATGGCGAAACGCTCCGTGCTGTGCCCGTGAGCGCGTGCACATGCGCGATACATGGCACACAGTGGGGTGACTACTGAAAACATGTCATCGCAGGAGGTTTTGTGATAGCCGCTCAAACACACTACCCACTCGACCCTGTCCTCGCACATCCGTGTGTATGAGCGAGATTGAGTGATCGGATGCTATCCGCACAGACGTCTGGAAATGGCGGGGCATCCGTCTGGTGAACAAAGCGCGCGCGAGAGAGAAAGAGAGAAACAGAGAGAGTGCGAATTGCTAGTTTCCACGCGGGGGGTATTGCTAAACGGTATGTGCCGGATCGCATCAACATTGTTGTCGCATGTCATTTTTTGCAGCCCCTTTGCAAGACGGTTTTATTAACACCGGTACTTGAATGAATATCACATTTGTCCAAACACTGACTGTAACCTTTCGAATATCTGTTACGCGTAATAATTTACATACATTTTTATAGACCGTACACATAGAAAGGATAATTAACAACAGTAGGTAAGTTAGAACATTTGAATCAATGGTGTTAACCTTAAAACCCAATACTTTTACGAGTTCATATTTAACTTACGTCTAGTTTTAAACTTTATGGAAGTTTATGATGTAAGGAGATACTACCGGTTTCTTTTCTCTGTAATCTTTTAACCTTGAACGAGTTAATGAATACTGAAGGACACAGGTATTACTTAATAGGCTATTGATTCGTCATACACATATTAATGTGATTGATGTCACTATCGTATCCGTCCAACTCCAACTTCGTTCATTCTGTCTAACTACGCACTTTTTCAAAAAGATGTGCTGGTCGATTAGACATCACTGTATAAATAACTAACATCAAACTCAAATATCACCCTTCACTCAGTTTTCGAGGCTAAATTTCAAACGAAGCATTGTGTAGAATATCCAGGTGTACCATCAAATGTCCCTACCTCGGATTCATATACATGTATGGCTAACTGAAAACTTAAAAACCTCCGAGAATAAAATAAGTGGCATACAATCATCGACGGAACGTTGGGTTGAGATGTCACATTGAGTAACCTTGTTGCGCAGTCCCAGTGCGGTTGTAAATGTGGTATGCCCCGCATGTACTTACCAGCTAATGTGAGTGAAGGCAATGCTGAAGTAATTTATAAAGAAAATGTATCTGTTTGAGAGCCAAAAACTCACCAGTATGAGCTGTCAAATGTAAACCAACCGCTTGTATCGAAATGTAGAATTTAGATTGATTAATTTGTTTCGTGAACATATAAACATGGAACAACGTTGTCTTTGAGAAGTTCCCTGAGAACGTATGTATTAGGATCATACCCCTTGAGCTGCCAGCCAACTTCTTTATGGATAAAAAGCTGCAACAAGCCAACTACTGATATTGGTAGCTTCTATAAGTGTGGATAGAAAACTGAACCTGCCTATATAGGTTTCAGTAACTATTCTACCAATGACTGTCATCCGCTTTCAGGTGTATTTCACCCTACCGATTAGCAAGAAGACCAAGATGAAAGGCAAAATTTGCTCCCACTCCAAGTGTGAGCAGTTTAATCATGTCAGAAGTTAGGTCAATGCTTAGCAAATGAGTTGAAAGTAGATTACTGCCTTTTTTTTTACAAATTATCCATAGAATTCAGGATTTTCAAATCTGCTGGATAGCAGTAAAGAACTTGGAAATGTAGTCGCTTTTCAACAGTTAGTTGAGCTTTGGCTGTTGCTATGAAGACGCCGTCTTGACAAACGATTAACAAAAGGCATGCATCGCAGAATTAATTAAACTTCAACAGTATGAACAGGAAAAGTTGACCTTAGTACAGCTCGAGTAATCTCATGAAATGTTGAACGGTGTCCGATCAACACTCACTTTCAGGACACATTATTTTGTGGCAGAATGTCGATTTTACTTCATTGTCTGCTATGCACTTCATCATCTCGAAACCGGTATGCAAGTAGTCTGAATCGAGGGACAGAAACTTTCCGACATTTTCAGTCATGAACGGGAAAGTTTGGGATCTACTGCCCTACAATGTTTAGTCGAATTTTGTATATAGGCTGACAGCTGTTTTTCGGCATGTTCATTCCATGGTTTTAAAGAGAAGTGCATGTTGTTTCTGTCGATTGTTCGCATCCAACCGAAGCCCTAACTTTTCACAGTTTGGACTCTTCTAAGTTGTCAAGTCTGTCAAACTACTTATTAGGAGGGAGGGTTTAATTTGGATGAGCAACTGAGTAGCTTACATGTTATAACAACACTAATATCAAGAGTGGATAATTACTAAGTTGGTGTGCAGACTATATAAAAAATTCACTTACATCTGAAGCTCAGCAGACACATTCAAGAGGGCGATCAGAAGGTAATCAGCTTGCCAAGCCTAGAATGGTCAGTCTAGAGGAAACGGGGAATTATTGAGATAATCAGAACACATGCCAACAACAGGGATCGAGGAGATTTCTACTTAGCTAGGAAGGTCTGTATTTGGTGTTTCCAAGACGGGTTTGAGATACACGAGCGTGCAGAATGGCGAAACAACACGAGTGCATGGCAGCGAATCGTCAAAGTGGTACGATATGCCGGGACAACTAATCAGAAAGGAACCATTGCAATTGAGATAAACATTGTGCCAATCGGAGGGAATTCGTCAGCCGGTGATAAGTAAGTATACATCAGAGGGTTAAGGGATGTTGTATTACTTACATAGTTTTAATGAACGAACGACTAGCATGTGGAGACTGAAGGTAGCCCCTAGAATGGAAAAGACGATTGGGAGCGTGGACATGCACTGTGCTGGGCTTGTCAACAGACAGACTGTTACTGTACCACTGACAACGGACTTGGAGACATATCAGTTGTGCAGAAATGTTTCTGTGTTATTTGTTGAGAATTTTCGCATACTGGATATTGAGTAGTAAGCAACTTTGCAGCCAGTGCGCCCTCTGTGGATACAGTAATCTTCCATTAACATAAATTCACAATTGATTTGTTGATGCTCTGTGTGAAAAATATGCCTGAACACAGAGCTTGTTGGGTTGTCCAGTACTGTCTGTGTAATGTTACTGTTAGCGGGAACACAGTTGGTGAGCAGTCTAAGAAGACCAAGGAAGATGCGATAAAATTGGAATGATGTTCAGTTCACACAAGTCAAAGATCATTGGATTTATTAAGCACACGTTCTAAAATGTCATCCACCAGGCGGTTAAAAGGAAACTAACACAACTAGCGAGCACCCATCGGAGTTCATCAGTACTCCAGACATTGACCCATAAATTCTCACTCGTTGCGCAAATTCACTGAAAGTTCTTTAGAGGGGGAAAACTTCAAGAATAGTCAAGTACAATCGAACCACCTGTTCTTCCTTAATTTAGCCCTCCATCACTTTGATGAACCAGTACAACATATAAAAAGTGAGCACCTTTGATGCCATTGATAAATGGCTGATGCTTCTGTGGTTGCCATGCAGAATTCAGGTCCCCATTTTTGAAAAGCGAGTAAGTTGTCGTTTGCAAGTCAGTTATTGTGTGTCCCCAAACAGTCTGAAACATTCATGATACTTTTTGTGTTAACATGTGGTCAATATCTTTGAAAAGAAAAATTGGGGAGATCTGGCCAAAGGACCTTAAACAGTTCAGACTCAAGCGATACACTTTTTCAAACACAGAGTGGTCTAGAATGCAATATCCGACCGTTCTAGTTTTGCACGCGTAAGATTCGGTTCCGACCGACTGAACTACTTCTGTCAGTGCTCAGGCCACCTAACAAGTCGACGTAACTGGTCTACGGTAAGTGAGCCAGCTTCTTCGAATACGAAGTCGCGTTAAAATCCCGTTGCTCCCGAACGGTCTGTTTTAGGATACAGACAACAAACTGTACTGACAATCTGAGTTCTCTCAATAAGTAATCAGATACAGCGTTTGAAAGGGAACTCAGCATGCAAAGAAAAAAATATATGATTACCGTTAATGCCAGTAACGACGTTCTGATGGAACAATTGATAAGCATTGTCCATGAATAAAGCAACCACAATCAAAAACCATATGTAACAGGAACAAAACAAACATTAGAATGACTATACAATAAACCAGACTCATATAAAACAAATTTCAACCACATAATGAAGTGACATTTACACACCATTACAACACAAGAGATGGAGCTAACAAATCAACCAGCGTGCAGAATCGTCCTATCCAGAGTAAGTAACGCTCAATGCTCAAATGACTCAACTCGTAAAAGCTTCATGCTGTAATGTGAAAACCACACACTTGAAATTCCGATGAGATCCCTATGTGTGATCAATTCAAACGAGAGTAAATCTGTTCCATACAATGCATAATTGAAAATATATATCGACGATGCATACCAGTAGCATTTTTAAAAGGTACTCTGGAGAATGTGACCGCATTACGACAACCTGGGCAATCCAACCTCGCTAACAACATCACCAGTTTAGTAACACCAATCGATGAGATTAATGCTCATTGAAACTTGTCAAACCGAACCTCTGTGATGATGTCACATCCCCAATAACACTATCTTACTGTACAGCATACAACCACCACGAAGTGATGCGTGCAAACTGATATGCACAATAAGTGTCTTAAGCAGAGCGATGGTGGTTTGACAGTATGGTGTTCATTCACAGATTATGA
>LUCH01000094.1:152843-166120 GCA_013368495.1 Paragonimus heterotremus | reverse complement strand
TTACTGGTGAACTGGATCAAGGGAACGCAGTGTTTCAGAAATGTTCCTGTCAGACCACTCATTTTGCTTCGTTGTGTGCTCAAATTTCGATGTTGACATCTAAGACACTAAATAACTGACTGTGCGATATAGCACGGGGAAATCACCGTTGCCAAGCATATAAAACTGTGCGATATACACAAAACATGTTCGGGTTAACAATTATGATGGACCAAAGCAAATAACAAGGGCTTCTCTTGATAACAGTCCCAGGATAATAATTCAACCAGTTAATTATATATATTGAGCTACCATTCAAAGGGGATATAGCGACGATGCGTACAACCTAACTGATTGTCTCTTCGCTCAAACGTACTTAGCTCTCGGATATAGCTGTTTTAAATTATACATTGATTACTGTGCAGTTTAAATCGGATGAACGACTGTCGAATAGTTCAGGCGAGACCTCTATTTGTCACCATCGCGCCACTCGAATTGGAAGTATATCTCTGTCTGCCTTCAACTTGAAGCAGTTTCTGTTTCTACAGTCAGGAGTAAGATCATGAAAACTAAACGATTTGGGAACAAACTTATCAAAATGTTTTGCAATTTATAATCCACCAGACACCGGTGCGCAAAATTTTGATATTAAGAAATTGCTCTAGTTAGTGTGAGGATAAACCTTATACAAACATGGAATAATAGGTAGGCTAACGTCATTACCGTTGCCTACATTTCAGGGGATGACTTAGTACAAGTAACATGTAAAGATCAATAAGAGAAAATGATGGACAGTGCCTATGTCGAAACAGAACGCCCATCATAACTTAAGTAGAAAAAAGTGATACGGATTACCTCTCTAAGCAAACAACCTGTTAGAAACAACTGGAAAATGAGTAAGCCACAAACAAACAGAAAAACTGCTGCAACAAATACTTAGAGAGATCGACTTAGAAGTAAAAATTGATGGTGGTGTACACGTCTTGTTGAAGATCTCACGGTATGTAACCTTTTCACAGGTGTATGGCACGTCGTCTGCAACAGCAAGTTCGTTGGCACAACCAGTATTCCTTCAGATCGATAAGAGATTACCAAAGTACCTTTACCCTATGAGCTATTCACTCAAGTAAGCTTTATTTTCTGGTGGCAGTTATCCAAAAATTCTACCTCGAACAAACTATCCTGTAATTTGATAAAATTACCCTCATCGGTGCATGTGTAAGCCTGAATTATCGTTTCACATAGCAATGACATGTAATAAAACATCTTTCCACGATGTGACCAACTTATTCCCATAACCAGCTCATGATATGAAATTGTGACTGCTGTTCGGCATTGTCGAATTTTTTTATTTTGTGATCCTCATACAACTGACTATATTAATTTACCTGGGTCTTTGCTTGCAAAATGTTAGCAGGCAAATTAATGTATTACGATGATTATGAATAGTTCAGTTTGTGTAACAAAAGCCCAAAGATAAGCGTATTTGACAGATTTTGATCGATATTTATCAACCAAATTTGTATTGTTAGAACTGATCTTCGTATGTTCATGAGTTTGCAGTTAACTTCGGGAAATGTTCAAAATTTAGTATTTCGGAATCAAATTAGGATGTTCCGCTACTTTCCATCTAAACAATATGTTCATGTGTCAGCCTTTCCTTCGGTTGGCTACTTTTTTCCGATATAAAATAATCCGTGTGTCAGGAAGCTTGTAATTGATCAGTTGAACGGAGTACACTGATCCCTAAAAAATACCGTCATTAACAGGCAAGCTGACGATGATAGTGACAACAGAATCGTAACTGTCTAACTCAAAACTTAGTCAGAATAATTTACCATTTCGTATGAAACAACTTAGTATCGAGACAGTTTACAAACTCGGCAAATTCTGAGGTTATTTTATCGTTTGTCGGACTATCTTTATCTGAAAGAAGACAAAACAATGCAGAACATTCGTGGTTCTCCCTTCACAAATCCAAACATCAAAACGTGATTCAAAAGTTTTAGTAAATTTGTGCGCTTGTGTGTGTGTGTGTGTGTGTGTGTGTGGAAGGGGTTGGTTATCTGTCCCATAATTGTGATCCAGAAATTGGAGTGAAACGATAAATAAGAGGAGGCGACAAACGCACACACTGCCAAAAGTGATAAAACTGGCCAGAAAGAAAAACTACTTTCGGAAGCTATCGTCACCTGGGTTAATTAGTTCGAAGAGGCCACAAAGAGTGAACGTTAGTATGCGTGACGGGGATTGGAGTAGGAAAGGTCGGGAAATTTCCAGAAATGAGGCACCTACTGTTTTAGAACGATCACGGACGGTCACCGTTGGTCAATTTATCGCTGTTTTTCCTTCAAACACTAACCGAAAACAGTGCATTGACACAAATTGCAAACAGCTGTTGATTCATGAAACTACGAAACTTTTACTTTCTTATCGGATCTTCCTCCGTTTATATTTATTATCTCGGCTTGTTTGTCTCACTCTTATTCCAAAATTAGTTCGGTAAGTCATTGGAAAAGCGCTTCCTCAAGATTGAATCTGGTTACTTTATTGCACAAAATCGTAATAACTGATAATTTTGCCTCAATCCTATGCGCATAATCTAACCGACTTCCACCACAGCTGAATGTAACGAGCAAATTCATTGATAATGACTCTTTGGTAAGTTAGCTGTACCATTTAGTTCAGACCCATTGTAGTCTGTGGATCTGCGCTGATGTTGATAACGTTAAACGGAACTGTTCTTAAACTCGATCTGCATCAAGCTCCCAGTTAACAAATCCAGAAAAAGACTGCTGAGCTGGTTTTCGAACTATTGTAGCGTCTTAGCCGATGCCCTTATCTATTCGGTAGCATGTAATTGGATCATTCGATTAAAATGATGGTAGCTTTTTATACCTGAAGAGATTTCTCTGTTGATGGTATTTGTAGGTGAAAGTCTCGAGATCAACACACTAAAAAGTTCGTAGGAGTACTAACAAACGCATCTGCTAGCAATCTGAGACAAAGCTAAATGACCATTCGAGTTCGTTAAAGATAGTTATGCTCAATACATCACAAACTGTCCGGGTTGTGCTGTCTAACTAAAGCAGAACATTTTCCCCAGCAGCGAGAAATACTTGACACTTCAAGTTCCCAGTAGATTTTCAACGGGAATAACAGAAGTTGCTCGACTATTTCCTCCTTGATTAACGCAACGCAACTTATGTTAAGCAGTGATAAAATCTGAAGCTAACAAAGCCGGAGAGCCGACTTGACTACCGCCGGTTATTACTAAAGAGTGTACTAGAACTGTGGCTGAGACTTTTGCGTATATATCCACAGTGTACAAGACAGAGGAAAATTGCTGACTTTTGTAGAACTGTTAAAATCACACCGAAACATAACAAATTCGTATAGGTAAAAATTTCCATCAGATGTCTAATGCTACAGAATAACCAGTCTAATTGATATCAGCCTCCACATTGTCGATCTCGGGTCATTGTTGACATATCGTTCAGTCTTGGCTATTCAATTCTGCTATCCTTGAATAGTAAACGCAAAACAATCATAGAGTACGGCAGTGTTTTCGGCTGGGAAGATTCTCTTCTGTCGTCTCAAAGAGTACAACAAACAACCGTCTCTCATAGTGGCATTAAGTGACCATTTTTCAAATCGTCCCTAATTTACACGCTTAAACTGTTAGGCACCATCATCGCTTGTCACGAATTCAGGTATCCTCCAAGGTGCCATTTTTTCTCAATCTCTCATATCCTTCCACAAGAGTCCCATTCACATTTCCACAAACTCGCTTCTGCTCAAATATGCAGATGATGTTATTTTTGACGTTTAACGTTCATAATCACTTTACTTCCTCGCAACACACAACGGCTTTAGAGTAGTGGCTAGCTAGGCTAACATACCCTTCTTATCGTTTAATACGTCCACCTGTGATGGTGGTTTATTTTTTCTCCCTAAAAGAACAGCCTAACAGTAGCTCTTTGATGATCATTTTAGGATATAGTTTGGAAATAAGTTTGTTCCCAGACTCGAGAGGGTCATATGCTTAAATGTCACGCTGAGCTACAGTTTTGTGTGATCTGTTCATGGTAACAATATTTTTACTAAAGTGAGCTTCAGGACTAAGGCCAATTCCAACCCCGAATAATCTTATCCTTCGTTATGTGAACGCATGCGTGCCAGTCTTCTGGCCTTATTGTACTCCGATCATTTTTCTGTTCTTCTAATCACAGATTTTCAATTTTTTCGTAGACCTTTAAAGCACCTGATTAATTGTAGCACCATTCTCCGTTATAACTTCACTAGATCTGTTGCATTTCAACACTATGAGGCATAATAATTGCTTTCATAAAAAAATTATCTGTTCATTTTCATCCTCTTCATTCTGACCTTTCCAAGTGTTTATCCAAACACCCGAAATGGGTCCTGTTTCACACCTATATAGGTGTACCCTCCAGTACAAACAGCTCATCTGTTACCCCTTACTTAGCAAGTCTTCTTATCAATCCCGACAATTTTTGATAGGGGAATCGACCGTAAAGTTAAGTGATTAATTTGTATTAAACATTCTGATCACTAAAGATGGGGTTGTGTAAATGCTGAATGTTCATTTACCTGCTTGCGTGAAACTATTGCTTGAAATGCCTTATCAAACGAGAGGAACACTTCAACACGTGGCCTATCAGATGAACACGGTGATACGTGACTTAGTCCATCCAACACCGATGCCTTACTGTGCCATTTTCACGTGCTCCATCAAAGTGAATGAAGAAGGGTTGGACTCAGCTTATCATATCATAGCCTCATCGTATACATCACTCCATTATGTATCGGTAGACACTGATATATTTGCCCACAGAATACATCCCATATCAGACGACAGCCTTTCCACGGCCTATCACTATCAGTCACCGGGAAAATTATCATAGTTCTATCCCGATCCGTGTGTAGATGAAGTAAGTATTTCTCCCCGTACTCAATTGATCTCATCAACGATGTGACCGACTGATCACAATCACAGTCACTTTTGAGTAATGTTCACACTGGTCAGTCATTTCGACCAGTGTAGCAGCAGCTGTCTCAGTAACTGAATCTGCTGCCCCCGCTTGATCGAGAATTCTCAACTGTGATGTGTACAACTTGTAGCCATAAAAAATACAAACCACTCTATTTTTTATTACAATTCTTCAATGTTATGAAGTCACTATCCATTTTTCATTCAGTATGACGGTATTCAATGGAAAAGTGTAATGAGTTCAACGGCTGAGAAGAGGTCATGATTTACTACCGCAATTATTGCTATTGCCTCAACAACTCCTGTGGATCAGTATCTCCTCCATCGACAAATCGGAGGAAGAGCAGTATGTCTGCTGGTTCAGTCACATTTTTTAGTAATATTTTCCTATAAAATTCATTCAAGAGTATTTACTTTCGCTCCGTTTATGAAGTGAAATACCGTTTTGTGTGTAGTTGCATTGCCGTTTTGTCGAGGTGCTCGAACTAAAAATTTCGAAGAAACTATGGTTTAGGCTAGTTCTTCAGTTTGTTCAAGAATGGACGGGAATTTATAAATGTTCCAAGTCTGTGGCTCATCAGCATTATAGTTTTAACTTACAATGTTCCTAATGCCCAGATCTGCTTTTTCTCGATATGGGCCTTCGTTCCAATTCAGTTCCAGATTCCCTTGATAGTATCATCTTTGGGCCAATGTGACAGAAGTTGCAAAAAGAACAGAGGTATAATTCTCCTTCGTGGGTTTACTTGTCCATAAGAAAAGCGGCTGAGCTGAATACTACAAGCTCAAAAGGTAGTAACACAAACGACATCAACACCTCCAAAATAAAAAGAGCCGCAAAATAGTTGATGAGTACCATTGTCTCAGTGAAGACCTGAAACGAGCAAACAGACACCACAACTCCCAGAAGTGAATGAACGGACTTTCGCACACAGTTGGTCCCAATGACTATCAACAATGTGGCAGACTGCTGCTTCGATCCACATCGGTCACATCAACAACGTGCACACCAAGCATCCACGATCGAACTCATAATGTGTGAATGAACACCATACTGTCAAACCACCATCGCTCTGCTTAAGACACTTATTGTGCATATCGGTTTGTACGTATCATTTCGTGCTGTCTGTTTGTTGTGCGTTAAGATAGTGTTATTGGGGATGTGACATCATCACAGAGGTTCGGTTTGACAAGTTTCAATGAGCATTAATCTAATCAATTGATCGACTGGTGTTACTAAGCTGGTGATGTTGTTAGCGAGGTTGGATTGCCCAGGTTGTCGTAATTCGGTCACATTCTCCAGAGCACCTTTTGAGAATACTACTGGTATGCATTGTCGATATGTATTTTCAATTATGCATTGTATGGAACAGATTTACTCTCGTTTGAATTGATCACACATAGGGATCTCGTCGGAATTTCAAGTGTGTGGTTTTCACATTACAGCATGAAGCCTTTACGAGTTGAGTCATTTGAGCATTGAGCGTTACTTACTCTGGATAGGACGATTCTGCACGCTGGTTGATTTGTTAGCTCCATCTCTTGTGTTGTAATGGTGTGTAAATGTCACTTCACTGTGTGGTTGAAATTTGTTTTATGTGTGATTCTGTTTTTTTGTATACTCATTCTAATGTTTGTTTTGTTCCTGTTGCATATGGTTTTTGACTGTGGTTATTTTATTGATGGACAGTGTTTGGCATTTGCGTCATCCTCAGGCTTAAGTAGGGAGCAAGCACAGATTCTATTAGCGTTGTGTGAGGCAGTCATGTGTGTTAAACTGACGGGAGTTTTGAAGTCAATTAGTAAGTTCGAGGACGATGGGCGGTGGCTACTAAGTTCTGACGGAACAGTCAATTGTGTCATAGCGACGACGCCACCTGTGTCAAACAGATAGCGGTCACCACGCGAGGATGACATCATAACGAGTGATTATGGTAATGTTGGTTAATCTTTTCATTGTCGTTATTATGCATTTATTGATAATACTAATCTCCTTTGCATTCGAGATAAGCATCGCACTTTCAGTATGTCCCCTCGTTTGTCCATCGACCAAGCAGACGACATATGTTCTAAGGTTACTTTCTCTTAGAAGCAGTACTTCAACGGTCGGCACGTAGGAACATGTTCAGCTGTTCACGGTTGACACTTCTACTAGCGCGTACACTTCCAATCTGAGGAATCGATTAGTTGCTGATGTTCCAGATTACAGCGTGCCGTGTTTGTTTGACAACACTTATAACATGGCACGCGTTTTTGTCCCATGTTTACTAACTGACACAGAACAGACATTCAACAGACCTGCCGACGCTTTGTGAATAGTCCTCGGAGTGAAACGAGGTTGGGTGGGGGCGAGAAGTGGGTTTTAATCTGGCTGCAGCATCCACCCCAAACTCGACAACATCAAACAAACACGGTGAAGACAAACGTGGTGTCAGTTTCACACTTTTGCAGTTGGTTAAGATCATCTGTTTAAAGGGGCATTTTATCCTTCAAACTTCACAAACTGGATCAGAAGTCGGCAACTGAGAGTGCGTGAAGTAACACGTGTGCGTGTGTCATTTTCCTCCCGGTCTACACTAGATACGCTATGTGCGAGTAGAACAATAAGTGGTGCAAAACAAGCCACTTACGGCGAGTTTTGTAAGCAAGCTTCTTTGGGCTTCGGTCATTGTGACGGGATAATCCGAAGCGGACGCTACTAGTGTTGTGATCCAAGAACGCGGATGGCACAAGGTTTGTTCATTTGAAGAAGCAATACATGGGTTAAGCATTTAAACAAGACCAGAGACAAAACTACTCATACGTGGTCTTCGGCCTCAGACCGTCTCGGATGCCATAGACGTCAATGCTCAGTTCCATTAACTAGCAGGGACCATTATGGGAGATGCTGCACTTTGATGCTCCTTCCTGCATTCCTCCTGGGGCTTATACAATGTCAAAATATATGTTCTGTTCCTACTACTGAATATCCGCGGTATGAGTAATATAATACGATCACTCATCTTCACTGCACTAGCGGTACGAAAAACGGGTGGTCACCTTAATCCAGTGTTTGTCATGCCAATACGGGTTCTGATCATTTGTGTGTGTGAACTGCTTTTTTGAACTTGTATTCAACATTCAGTATCAATTATTCACTAACCTTTCAATCTCTTGTGTTTGTCGAGCACCAGAACGTGTACTGAAAGTCAGAAAGTAAAAAAGAACGAATGTGAACAGCAGGACTTATAGAGAAAGTGAGTGCCCCACATGCGTTTGAGCATCCGTGACATCTGCGAAATACCAAAGCATCATTCTGACAGATGTGTGCTTTTGATGACTTGGTAGAGCAAGTTAGGTGGTTGTATGGAAAACTTGTATTGCTAACTGATACTCATGTAGGAAATTAGACCCCACAGCCGAAATAGTCGTGGACTGGGCAGTATATTCATATATAGGCAGATCTTTACGGCGAAAGAGTTCATTAGGTTATCTAGTTGGTAAGCTAAGTTCTGTAGGTAAGTCTTTCACGTTGTAAAATTGATTGTAGTTGTTGGGAAGAGTTAGCGTTGAACCAGACGAGCATCCGCTAGTTCAACGAGCAGTTATTGCGCGACCGGGACCGGAACGGCGCGATACTCAAGGGAACCATCGATGCCATAGATTGTGGTGACATGACTATATGGCGTTGCGATGTGTGTGGCTGCGAGTGTGCTGGCCGTTTTGGATTAGTAGGTCACCAGCTTACTCACAGTGCACCGTCGGTGAAGAGACAACGAGTACGTTAGGCTCAGGTATGCCATATCAATATGTCCATTCAATTTCTGTTAATTATTGCATCGACGAAGACCGTGGTCGTTTGGCAACTAATCCGCTCCTCTTTTCAGAAAATTGAGTGTCTGTAGTCTTCTATCCATTCTTATCTTCAGCCTTGTTGGTGTATTGTAGGATGAATCGTCTGCTTGTTCCTTTATTAGTCCAAGTTTGAATTTCGTTCTTCATTCTTCTGGAATGCGGCAACGTGCATTCGTATGCTAAAGTGCTTCTTGTATTTCATTTTAAATATCTTGCCTGTCAGTTTGGATCTTATCACTGCAGTCTCTCTGTTTGATTTCCGACAGATAGAGGTTTCCTTTTCCTGCCAGCCATTCAGTTGGCCAACCAGCACTTATAAATGTGGCACACTTACATTGACCGAGTCGCAGGCGCATAGACAGCACTCGAGGGCTGATGCCGTGCGGTTCGCCTACCATCAAAGCATTGATGCGATCAGCGGCTGCAAAACAGACACGACGCTCCCTAGCGCCGTCTGTCGGGTAACCTATCTAGTAGAAAGTGTACCCGACACCTGCATCCCGTAACTTACCTTGGTCCGCAAGCCTCGTCTCGCTCGAAGCTGCTACCTCGATTCCATGACGACGCAGTTCCATCGCGATCAGTGCAGTGCGCCTTTCTGGCCGTCCGCTAGAGCTGCATCGATCCAGCAGTGTGTGCACATTCCATGCTGCAACACAGAGCCTCTTGCGTCCCCGGACCTGTTTCAGGTTGCTCTTCGGGTTACTGAAACTTGAGTGAGTATTATCTGCTCTGGGATTAATATTGGGGAGACAGTATGAGGGTGAGTGATTGGTGGTAGCACATTCTCACCTATCCATCCTGCCAGGCGCAGCAGATAGGGCGACCCGGTTTATCCTGCGCGACGGCCGATGCAGTATGGTATTTGGTTTATGTTGTAAAGTCATGGTTTTTATGGGCTTAGGATACTGCCAGGACACCCAAACCTAGACAGGAGAGCGATTAGGGCCCTCAACCAAAGACTTTGGCTCAAAAGCCTGTACCGCAAGGCAGCAGGTGACACACACGCACACATACGCATCAGCATCAACCATCCAGAACAGACTCGACAGTCACAACCCAAGACGTTCGGCACGTTCACTTAGAGATAATGCTGCACAGACAAACCAATCACATACACAGAATCAGATCAGGCAAAGGAGAAAATAACAAACCGAACCGAAACGCAACAGACTGACACCATACACAACGAACACCTCACAACTGACGCATCTGCCTTTTGTCTGGCTGTTCCCCTTAGGCTAATCTGACACGGTTGAACCTGCAACGACCGAGGTCGCAGTCAGCGCAATCCTCCAGATAAAAACAGCACAGAAGCCTGACCACCACGCCAAGGTAGCAGAAAAGGTCAGGCCGGCCGGACACAAAGGCCTCATTCACACACCTACTGGTCTTATTCTTTCGGGTTTACACCGGATATGTAATGTGTGAGTGGAACCGCAGGTGGTGCAGCGCAGGCCACTTGGGGTGATGATTTAAAGCGCAGACGTCCTTCGGCTTCGGTAATTGCGACAGGCTAATCCGTTTTGGATGACGCCAAGTAAGTTAAGTTAAAAGGATATTCACTTACTGATCATTCTGTTTAGTCAGAGGAGGTTTGCTAGTGGCGGACCGAGTGTACAAATGATTTTTATAATTGCCCCCATGATAGTTGCCATCAGTTTTGATAATCCAGTAAGCTTAACACATTTGTGCAGTGTTTGCGAGCTTCCTCGCAATCTCACAGTTTAGTATATGCACTTTTCTTCCAGATTTGTGGTTGAAATCCACCCTTCTTCACTGTTCATTGTCACTACTTTGATTGCATATACGGCATAACTTAGTTTGCACACTCGATGCCCATTGTTCAGATTGTCTTGTCACCTTAGGAGATTAAACGGTAGCTGTTTCTTTAGCTCAAATTAATAAACTATATATCAGAAAACATGGATCTGTGCAACAGCAAAAGCTTTCAGATGATATAGTTTTTTACCTCTGACAAACAGCAATAACAGTGGCGTACTGAGAATGAACGACCACACTCTACTACTCGTGAGTAGTCAGGCGGAGGCGCGTATCTATTAATTGAAGCTACTGGGGAAAATCTAGGAGGAAACATTTGAGTTTACTCTAACATGAAGTGGTGACCTCTAAGCACGAACGTTCCAAACATTAACTTAGCAACCGTGGCATCCCGGGGCTATTGTTATGCATACATATGTTCGTGTCTGAGGTGGCAAGGAAGCACACTTTCCTTACGCTGTTCTTCTGAATGAGCAATCCACGTGCCATCCGTGTTCTCGGTTCACAACTGTATTGATGATCTCAGTACAAGTGCAATCCAAGACTCTGGTGTTTATGAAAGACAACTCACTGATTCCATATCAAAAGTGCAATAGTCCAACATTTCTAATACCCACTGGTTTAGAAAATGGGTCTTCAACCTGAAAGTGAGGCGCTGACTATGGGCCTAGCGACTTGAGTAAACAAGCTTTTACTGGGTCCTGTCAAAGCATTCCGGCTGCTTGAACATTGAGCGCAGATGATTAACGCTGAATGTTCATACTCACTGCGACCCACTCGCAGGGCCAGTCAGGTTTCCAAGTCAGCTTTGTTCAGTTTAGTGTGTCATACAGAGTTTCCATTTGCCATCTAAGACACTCTTTGCAACGGCGAGGCCGAAACCAAGTCTATTTAAAAAATGAAATAACGACGGAAGAAACTGCATAGTTTATTGAAGTCTTTAGCTTCTAGTAACCTTCATTATGGTCAGCTCATCAGAAAGTTTTATCAACCGGTGGTTTCACATTAACAGTGTGAGCGCAGTTTAGATCACCATGCTGGGATTTAAGTACCTTTCGCCTATTTGCCCGAAATGTCCTATTGATTCTGCCCAAACTCAGTGATATGTATGTTCGGACTACTACAAGTGAAATTAAGAGTGCGATGGCAAAGGGGTCTGATGTAAGGTTCGAACCATCGAAACTCCACACACGGTCCTGCGACGCTACCGCATCGTTATCCGACGAGGACTGGAAGCTTGCATAGTGTCAATCCCAGCTGCTCCAATACCTAGACCGCATTGGTCCAGCTATCGTATTGTAGGTTCTTCCTGCATATATCCCTTGTTAATTACAACAAACACTGGCCAAACATTTTGCATATTGTTACATGTAACATTCTACAGTGGCAAAACAAACTCTCACTTGAACTTCCCCCTTTGTTTAGTATGTTCCGCATTGCTGACTGATACTTGTTGACGTTTAAATTCCGTGCTCAGAGTTCACTTGATTGTAAGTTGTATAATTTGCTAAATGCTGTTTATTTATGTACAGAACCAGTTTTATCCCCGATAGACTGCCCATAGTCGTGGACCCTGACTGGTTCTACCTGTCGAGAGACCGGAAAATCTTATTTCACAAAAGTATGCATTGTAAACCATTCAGATTCCCTTATAAAAGTGGCCGTATCTTGTGGCGCAGTTTGTCATACTTGGGTTCAGTACAGTCTAAGCAGGAGTTGAGTCGTGAACAGTTAAGGGAGACTGGGTTAAAGTAACTGATGAAACATGTATGTGGTGTGTCCTAATTTGAATGTTCTGTGTTAGAAAGATAACATCGAGTGAATTAATTCAGTTTAACCGAAACTGCATATTCTCTGTCACTGTGTATATGACAAATGTCCTACAATTTGGCCGAATATATGCATTTTGCTCACACCTACAGAACTAAAACTTGGGCGACCATCCATATGTTGGGAACCAATAGTGTTTTGTACACAGCTGACCAGCAAATAACCTATCTAAAAGTGTTTCATCATGTGTTCAACGAGTAGAGACAGGTCAAAATAACCCAGAAAAATTAAAAGGGTGGTTTACTCATTTGCAACTTTTGGCTTCAAAAAGTCATTCATTTTTTAGTGGAAGCAAAATCAAACCAGCCAATAAAATCATGTGACCTACTGGTTAGTTACTAACGCGTAAACCCCACCGAAACAGTAGCGATGCCAAACAAAGATCTAGCTCGCAGTTTCATGCTCTACAACGGGTCAGGAGGCACTGAATGAACACGGGTTGAGAAGGGTGCATTAACCGCTTTTTTTCAGATGCGTCATGATCTTGAGGAGAAATATTCAACCATGCTATCGAAATTTAACAGAACTACAAGTACATATCCACACTACGGCCAGGACTAGAATTCTTGCCACGCTTTCACGAGGCAACTATGTTGACCACTTCTCCATTAGCCTCACATTAGCCAAGACAGTATCAACAAATGCTCAGCCATATTCGCTTGCGAGTAATGCTCAGATTATCCGATCGTCTAGAGAGGAGACCAGCTTTAAAAAAGAGGATGAAAGGCAAGTGTGTGGGAGTGCAACAGTTTATAGGGAAAACTCAAATCCCCCACTACTCAACAGAACCACGAGTGTCAGCTAAATAAAATCGACGCTTGAACTGAATGATTCGACA
>LUCH01000094.1:129991-152743 GCA_013368495.1 Paragonimus heterotremus | reverse complement strand
CGGGCACTACGAGAAATCTCATTTCTGGTCAACTGCATAGGCTAAGAAAGGTTGTCACGATAACTCGTGTACCAAATCTGTCAGCCTGTTAAGCGGTTCAAGCATCACAATTCGTGGTGGTATTAATGGTACATTGTTATATTTAGTGACGAAAAATTCAATCTGGATGGATCACAGATCTGGAATTACTACAGCCGTCGAAAGAGTACACTTATTTTTCCACATGTTGGTTTTCACTAGTTGGCAATTTGAGCAGAAATTCAAAATACGATTGTTTATACCGATGCACTGAAACGTTCGCTTGTACCAGTCGCTGAAACAAAATTACATATAGCAGACGTTTTCTGCAACACAACGCAGCAATACGTTTAGATCATGGAATGTTGCTTCGAAATGACCCCGTATAAGTTACAGGTTCAACAGGTGTACCAAAATATTACTCTTCAGTTCATCTATCCAATCCGGAAGGAGAGAGCAGTATCAGTCCTGTTACTTGCGTAAAGCCAGCCCGAAACACGTCAAAGGATCACTAAGATTTGGAGAGTAAAGTGGACTGATCACATCTCACCGGTTTTCTCCACTCGGAAACTGTTCCAGTAGTTATGTCACAGCTATTTTCAAGATATTATCTATTAATTTAAAAAAACAATGCCCCCCAAGGCAAAACCCTTTTTAGATGAACGCATCAATAACGATAGAGGTGATAGTGTTTGAAAACTGACTACGATAATCTACATGTGACTGAAATTAGTTGAACTATCGTCTATCCTTATAGTTTATTCAACGGACGGAAACCACACGAATGTGGAAAGCACATAGGAGAACCTCCAGAAACCCACCTGAAAGTCAGGTTTTGATCAGCGATTCCACATTCACTCAGACGCGCGTCATGAAATTCATTTGGATGCCGTCAAGATGATCGGACGGGGGTTTAGCACTATACGAAACTTCACTCTCAAAGAGCATCAATAGTACAAAAGTGCTGTATACAGAATTGGCTATTTTAACCGGTTTTGAACATGGTGGTCACTTCTGGATCGATAAACCTGACCTGGATTGATTAACTTTTTCCGTGCTTCTGGATTACGATTGTCTATTCTCCCTGCTTTAAAATCAGCCGACATTTTAATGCCAGCTAAATGTTCGTATTGATTTTACTTTCAGTTTGTAATTCGCATTCATGCAATCCACCGTAAACAGTTAATCTGTCGTAATTTTGCTTCCGCTTTACTCGTTTCTTGACTGGTGATTTATTACAAGTTGGGCCCTATAGTTACTCACGCCTACCTTTCTTGAACAAAAATTCTACCTGCGTAATAACTACATTTTGTCTGTCTGATCTAAAGAAACTTATACTGTAGAACTGAAAAGTTATCCATAAACCCGGCTAATTACTGTGTATCAGTTGATCTGAAACTATAACAGAATTCTGACTGCTGTGTTGACATCACATGCTGAATAAATGAGTTTAAGCTAGCTTAACCTCAAGCGACTGGAGTTGATCAATGTTGGTTCGGTCATGTTCGTCGCGAACGAAATTGAAAATGGGGCTCAACTAAGATACTTCTCATAAACTACATAAGGAAATGAGTTGATCTTTTTTCTGCTGAGCTGAATTATACACCAAAAGTAAATTCTAATCGACGAGTGCAATTTGAACCTAGGATTCGTCTATTCAAATTAGATCAGTGAGAAACAAACGAAAGCTCTGAGTACACCACTTTTTCTTGGGTTCTTGGACAAGGTACTTAAACGTAGAGAAATGCTGTAATGTGTAGTCTGTGGCGGTCGACCGGCACTCCGCTCTAAAGCTATACACTGGTCGGTGATGTTTACAGTTTGACAGCAAGAGAGATTCAAACTACCGACAGATCCTTACGGAGCGAACTCGCATTTAGTGTCTTCCTGATTACGTAAGCTATCTACGGTGCTAAGCTCATTGAAAAGACCGAGTTGTACCCAATCTATAATGGTAGTCCGTCGAAAAGTTTCTTACATTGCATGAAATGGTATGTCCACCCAACTGATCTATTTCTCAGCTGACTTCCAATCCTGAACAACTTCGTGGTTTTTTAGCTATTGCAGTGAAAAACTGTGCACAAATCTGAGTGTTAGTCTGACAAACGTCGATAAGAAAATTTCTGTTAACTTGAATATTCATCAGCTAATTGACGTAAGAGAAAAGGACTACCTGAATCATTGTACTTTGTAATGCTCATAATTAGCAGTTTATGCTTTTTGACTCACAGAAAATGTCGAAATGGATTAAGGTAGGTCATAGACATGTGGATGAGTTGACACATGTATGATCCTGTTGATAAAATTGTTACCAACAATCAAGTATCTGAAATCAGTCAAATTGATCAACAACGTAGTTTCTTCCTCCGGAAACACAAGCAACATCAACAAATGTGTACAGTCAGTGGGGGGATGCATATAACAAAAAATCGATAAATGAGTGAACAATTTACATCTAAGATACTGAGATGAGAAGGTTAAAGGCAGAACTTCCTCCATTTTTTGTATGAACAGTAAAGTCAGTCTTGAGTTTCCTGTATAAGACTGTATAAGAAAACCGTTTTGTATTATACAACTGATGTGCTAATTCGCACTAGTGGACTAACATTGGGTGCTTCGATTCCCACACTACTCTACTTCTTCTAAGCAACTGGACTATAATTTTACATAACATGTGCATTCCCAGGTTACATGATCCGCATTTATCAGACATCCGAACTTAATGCATACCAGAGAGAATGCCATTGGGAAATGGCCTGGTGCGTGTCCCACGTGAAAGTGCAATAATTCATGCCTTTAATAATCCGCACATCTCAGCCGGACATGGTGCAAACGCAACTGGGAAGTCAGCAATAAAAATTGCTATTATTTTTGTGGCGTGTCTAAAATCTCGTTGGAGTGTGGCAGTTGTCTTTGAATTATCAAGCAGTAACATAATTTCTGAAATCTACCGCATTTAATTAGAAGGAAACTACATTTGAATTGATGAGATCGTACAAAGGTGGGGTTTTCGTGGATTCGAAATTACCAATGACACCCTCTACAATGGTCCAAATGTGAAAAACCGGATGATTATTTGGTTTAGAATTGCCTGTCCTACTGTGACAATTTTCCATTCTGACAAGTCAGGTAATGACAGAAATTATCTGAACCAGTCTGCCTATATAACTACAGTATACTTATCTGTTAAATACAATATATATGACATCGGATTCAAGACAGCGTTAGAAAAACATTCACGTGTCATGAACATACATCACCTGGGAAAGTGCATGCGACAGCACACTTCGTTCGCTCCAGTCGAACGGCTTTGCATTCATAGTCGTTTCAAACTAACGGACGAACAAACTCGACTCCACTCCAGTCAAGGTGAAAGGACGTCATGGCTGACTATATTTGGACGGGTCCATATTTTATTTACCGGTCAAGCAAAATTGGGCCTGTGAGAACTCTCTAAGCTACTTATGAAGTGGAAATACGCTCGCCATAGTTCTCTAGGATTTCTGTTCGAGTGGATAGAGGGATGTTTGCAGTTCTACCTACACGAGACAAGCAGGCCAAATATCAACTGGCTTCGGGGACAAAACAACGAGGTTTGCAGTAAAAGCACGTTTGTGCTGAGCCTTTGAGTAGGCATCATTGAAAAGCTGCCCCACTACCACTCTTGATTCGACTACCTGAGGATAAGAAAGTTAACTGTTCTCATTCAAGAATAGAGTCAGCTTAGTTTAAAATGGACATATTGTGGAAAGCATAATGTGGGCTACATAAGTTACAATATTTGGTGACGATAAGAAATTTAACTGGGACGGTCCTGATGCAGGCAGGCGGAGCTTTCATGATCTTTGAAAGGAAGCTATGTGCTTTAGTAAAAACCTCAATGATAGACGATAATTGCTTTGCGGTGCACTCGTTGTTACAAGCATAAACCAACTGGCCACGTTGGACGGAAGCAAAATTCCGAATTATGTCATCATATTTATTGTGTCTCGTTTGCTAAGATGAGTAACCTTCCATGAAGACAGTAATTCAAGCCACAAAATTGTTGCATCCGATTTATGAAGTACATACGTTGGACATGCCATCCTGTGATGTTGACCTAAATTCGCATGAAAATATATTAGGCATACTGCTATGAACCAAGAACCCGAATAGCATAAGGGTTAATTGTCCAGTACATGGGTTATGCTCTTCAACGTGACTACAAACAAAAACACATCTGTGCACGACACTGGTCTCAGAACCTCGCGGTTGCCCCGGACGCCAATGCTGCCAATGCTATCAATGCTGTTAATGTACCAAGAACCATGTTGTTGCTTCACTACTGATTAGTAGTGGTGTGAGTAGTAGAGTGCGATTGTTCGTCCTTACTACAACACTTGTAGTGTAACCATGTGAATTTGTTGAGATACAAAACGCGAATGTTGGTAAGATGTTTAGAATTAACATTTCTTACTGGTTTTGGGGGAAACTTTCCAAGTCGGGCTGACTATTTTGTTGCAGGTGTTTTTCCAACTTTTGCCAATGACTTTTTATAGGCACAAACACCCAGAATTCTTTCTAAAATGCAAATGTGCTCGGTTTAAAGGAAAGTACCACGTGTAAAAGGTTAGATGATCCGCTAGTTAGGTCACAGAATGTAGATGTTAGTGAATAAGTTACAGTTTTTTTCATTCATCGTGGTCGACTTCCTTATTGCTTAGACTCACGATGTAGTGGTAATAGACGGAACAAGATTCTACAGACGATTTTTATGTTACGAAATAAACTCTTGATTGGTTAATAAGCATCTGTTGTGACTGGACGATTAAATTCGCCTGTGCCCACAAATGTACACATGTTCCGTATGACGGCACAACGTTTACCGCATCAGGCATTATCTACCAAGACAACCAGCCGTGAGTTGTGTGAGACCAAGGGGTGTTCAGAGAGCGACGTGGTGATGATACTGTTTCGTTAGGCAAAATGGGTAGGTGTGGCTTACCCCTTTGGGGACCTCGTAATCAGTCGATCGGCTGGCTAGGAACACTAGTTAATGATAACGTACATAAATAGCTATCGCAACAACACCTACATTACTGGTAACACTTGCATTTCTATTTCCTTTCGTTATGATGAAGCATTTCTACCAGAATATTGCTCCTCATCGTCCCGGTGGATAAATTCTCGATCCACAATACGATCTGGTCAGGTTTACGACGGTTTACGAATAAAAAACGACGTAAAATTTAAAATACCTGATGGATTTGAATGAACATGATCTACCATGTTCCACACATTCGTACTGGCCAAAGCCATATAAAATCCACATTGTTACGAGATTGATTTCACATGCATTACGTGAACACAGCAATTTGAAGTTATTCGAAAGAAGTCTATCCTTTTGTAACAACGCTTGCTAATTCTATGTTATTAAACTTCGCGTGATTACATGAAGGATCAGTCCCTCACATCATCTAGTATTGTTAAGGTCTGTGAGCTTTTATGTGCACTGTCTGTGCCAAGGTCGCTGCTAATGTTGGGAGAATTGTGTACCTGTCCATGTCACCGAAGCGTATCGCGCAAACAGCAACCAAGGCATGACTTGATTGTAATTTGTAAAGAAATAATCGTGAGTTCCAGAACTCAAAATAAATTAGGACATGTGAAGACGTATAACGTGAGCATTCTGGTACACTCCCAAATTTTCCAGTCAGTTCTACCAACTACGACAGCATGGGGGCTATCAGACGCTCAGTTAATAATGTCACCCGTTCTGTGTAGGTGATTCCGTTTAGACAATTCGCATTGCAAAGCTCATAAAAGAGTTGAAATCACTGTAGTTTTGGCCCCGATATATTTTTTCGAGTCTGATGAAAGGGAAGCTTATTGTCTGTGAATAATTACAAAACGCACTGTTTTGCATACCACTCACATGTACCACCAGGTCTTCCCACAGTTTCCCTCCTTAAAAGTTGTCAGTAATTTTATGAGTGTCCTTATCGCTGTTTAGACATTTTTAGTTGTGGACCATTTGGAACCATGATGGTAGATTGCTGCATGTCAAGTTTCTCACAGTTGGTTCACCTCTTCTTTCAAAGAACTGCAGTAGACTAGTCTGTGTCGCATGAATAACAACCGCCAACATTGAGTCTTACTTGTTCGCTCCATACCCGAAGTAAAGCGACTATGAAAACTGGGGAGGATAAATTCTTCGTTTTTAAGGTGATTTTGTGCTTCTCTTCGTTTTTAGCTCCACTGGCTTGTATCATTCCTTTAGTTTAGTGCTTAAATCTAAGAGATCCAATTTCTCCAAAATGGCATATTATGAAATTTAGTGAGTTTCTAAGTCAGTTATCATAGGATGTTTGAATAATGATACTTAGCCGTCATCAGAAAACCTCAAAGTTCTCTTGTTTTTTCCTCAGCAGTTTATTTTCGTCACTCTCAAAATGATGCTTCGGGACACAACGCTATTTTCCGTGAAGTCGGTGGACCAAACAATTTTTTCATACGTTGTTTCCTTTCTCTATCTATACGCTTTAGCACAGTGTCACAATATCTTGTTGAGCTTCCGTTTGATAGCAGGATAGCACGATAACACAAAATCAGCTTTACTCGTCAAATGTTATTTTATATGCTGTGATCCATGATTGTGTGCAGTCTTTCCGGGCAGCTGTAATCCTCTTGACTTGAGCAGAACAAGATGGTCTAACGAAGGTCTACTTGGGCCAGACTGGCTACGTACATAAATACTTAACAGTTAGTAATGTATACAACATACCACCAAATGAACTCTGTGCACGGGAACTAACTAGTAGCAGTCGGCAGTCCACAATGCAATTAAGTGAGGCGGTACAAGATAAATAACAGAGAGTTTAAAGAAGAGTTTACAGTGTCAACTCGGAATACGTTACCTGCAACAAATGTGAGAAGTGCTTGGCTAGGGTTTAATGTGATCAACAAATGAGTATATATATATATATATATAATGAAGGGCTTACCTTGTGTTAATTTGGGCACTTGGTCATATGAAACTGACGTTGTGAGCACTCACCTGTGGCTTGGTGGTGCACCGGATAGCACCGCTAAGCCGGAGGTGACAGTCAGCGGGTGAACGCCTTGCCATGAAACATACGTTAATCCGAATGTAGTTTTCACAGTTTTAACCCGAACCCGCGTAACATTCCATTCAGTGAATGATTCACGGATCAAACCTTTTATACATCAACTTGTCAGTGTACTGTTCTGTTTCGCGAGGGAGAAAGATTTTTTGCACAGTTTACATTCGTGAAGCTAAAAACGGGGAGTAACTCATGTTGTTAAAATATCCCAGATATGCAAACATGTTCATTAATTTGACGCCAACTTCGATACAAAATATAACAAATTAACGTTTATTATTAACTCGGAAAATTGTCCATTATAGTTTTTTTGCAGTTCCAATCACTGTAGCTCTGACTATTTAAGATGTATGCTGAAATGTCTGCTCCCTGAACACGGATATCGAAAACATTTGACTCCACTCGTAAAACGAAGAGTTAAACTTCAGGGTGTTCCAACGAAACACCATTGAGGCTTATCTGTTTTGCTCCCAGTTGGGATGCTAGGTGTATTGAAAGCAAAGCGGTACCACAAAGCGTAACCTAGAAGGAATTTCGAGTAATTGTGCTCACAATTATGACACTGGTTTCGTTAGATGGATAGAACTGGGGCAATGGGATTATAATCATGCCTTAATAAATATGATACTGAAAACTGCAAAGAATCTGGCGACCCTCCCGAGTCCTCTGCTGCTAATTGATCAACCTGGTCAATATGCTGTTCAGTGAGAAAGCCGCAAGTAATCCCCAAAACTAGTAGATTCGTAAATCCGGATTATCAGGCACCTTGTATACTGCACCAGTAACTTGACTAAACATTCTCCATAACAACCTATCAGGTGTGAAGGTGATGGATAGGCATGGCCAGGGGTAGTTTAAGTTGGTCACCTGAGTAACTGAATATGTACATCCCTGAACCCGTACCAATGTATGACAAATGTAATCTGGTAGATGAGGGGAAACGTCGCCCTCTGAGGCAACTAATTGTCGCTGTGAGGAGAGATCATCCATTCATCTCATATAAACCACAACCATGTTCCACCATTCACAAGACTAGAACCCAATAAGGAGCACATAATGCATTAACTGTTGCCAAAGTTGAAACCTTCTTCATTATTACGGGTCCTCTCGGGTGACCTGCAAATCGTAGTAATTGAAGTTATCTAAAACCGTCGCCAAGTGTACGCGACGGGCAGAGTAATTTAGTAAAAAAAGCGGATTCCAGAAGAAAACACCTTGGCCACAAACGTACTCAACGTTCGGAACCACAAGATCACGTGAGCTTTCCGTATACTGAGTATACTTACCAACCGGGGATTTATTCAATGCGCTTACTACAGACTGCTGTTACGGGTAAGATTGTCAAAATCTCAGTGCTGCACGCTTTACTATCACAAAGGTTTTCTCAAAAACTTATAACACTTGCACACGAATAACTTATGCAACGCTTCCTACAACTTTTTCGCCTACCACTAGCTGTAAGTCAACCCAGCTGCCAGGTTCTTTGAAAACTTACCACGCACATCATTTATACTGGGACCGTAACAATCCATTCCTTGACAAAGCGTACTACCCGCGACTGCCAGCGACTAAATACACTGTACTAAGTATCGTTTGTATGGAGTCTTCCTATCACTTGAGTTTAGGACCCAACCATGCATCTGTTTTTCATGGGGATACCGGGGATAACCAATTCATATTACTGTCTCTGTCGTTCTATTTGATATCGGTGCAAACAAGAATAAAACCGGTGACGGCGGTGTGTCGATTTTGGAGTGAACAATACGTAAAACGTTCGCCTTAACTGCGGATGTCACATCAGGTGTTGTTTGTTGTTGAATAATGATCATATGGAATAAACTGGATTCATCCTAGCTTGTTCAGTTCCTCTAACTCCAATGGCTCCAGCTGACCATACGAAAACTCGAATGGTGCTTCACCATATGTGGTGCTATTTCTCCACAGGGAAATGTCACTCCTATATTTCATAGTGGGGCTTCCTTTAGCTGTAAACCTCCAAACTTCTTCATGGTATGCTGGGTTTTTAAGTTAAAACGGCCACCTTTCTAAAAGTCGCATGCGTACTCAACACAAAGTAAGCCCAGACTAGGTGAACTCGCAAAACAACCGTCACGTCATGCGGTTCTTGCTTCCTTTAATATTTCTGGGCAATCCGTTCTGAAACACCGTTTTTGACATTGTCTTATTCCCTACACATAGCCAGCTCACGTGCCAACGGCATCTGTGGGCCGTGTAGGCCTAGCAACAAAAACAGCAACAACAAACGCGTCCTAACACATTGTTTTCCAACACAATTGACTGCTTATTCGTTCCAGAGAGGCGGGGGAGGGATAGAGTGAAGTGGTCCCATTCATATTTAAGAAATACCATGGTCAATCCTTTCGCCAAAATCAATGCATCACATTCATGCGATTTGTCAGCCTCTTGATGCCGCTCATTCGTTCAAAGCAGTCTGTTCGCACGTAACTTATGCACAAGATTTGTGTGAATTTTGACGTGCGTTATTTATGCGCTTTTCTGTTGACAAATTATTGTCTTTTACCGGTGCCAGCCCTCCAAGTTTACCTGTGTAAGCAAGCACACATTCACACGTCCAATCGTCCCATACACATACGTGCACACCCCGGCGCTAGCCAAGAAGTCGGTGTGAATGTCCGGCTGTCAGCACGATGTCAAGACACCGTACCGCCCATCAGCTAAGTCACAACAGGGCCTGGTTGTCCCGGTTCCCAACGTTCACAGAGCCGGGTGATACGACAGCTCAGAGTCGTACCACACGTTGGGTAATTCCCAACAACAGTTGGTGCCATATTTTAGATTTGCAAGGCAATCGTGTAGTTAGACCAGCGTTTACGGCCTACTTGACTGTTTGTGTGTGTGCGTACAGTGGGTGGAGTGTTTGGTGGGTGTTCTAGCTTGTTCCTACAAGTGGAGAATTGATCGCCGTTATCGTCATCGTCACTAGCCACCGGGGTTCGGTTCTTGTTCCAGCAGTTCAACCCCATCTCGTTTCGCCACGTGGTGTTTTTAAAATGCAATCAACCAACGGAGAGATTGAATAATGGGTGTGAAAACCAAAAAACGCGACATTTCATCTGTTAAGGAACCATAAGCTTGTTAGAACCTTCCAATCCAGTAGATTTGGAGACCTGATCACCATCTGGATTAATCAGTGAGAACGGGTCATTTGTACATTATTCACTTGGATACAGGTTGATTAACACAAACTGACAGATTAAAGACTCGTTACCGTCTACCTTATGCACGTGACCTATGGTTCCATAATAATCTTTGAAGTGAGAATCAAGTGACAAAAGCAATTATTGCTTCTTGGGTTCCACGATACTCATGTCTCTCAGATTAATGTATAATTCTTCTGATTTCCTCTGTTAATGTGAATATTGTCAGTGATTTTATTAACCGGTTACATAATACGCATGCTTTATAAACCGTTTGATGACAGTTTCACCAGTCAAACGCAGTTAAGTAGGAACATTCTCGTTTCTCAGTGCTTACCCTCCACGACTGGCTCGAATACAACGGCTTGTGATTACCGGACGAACAGTTGAATCCCGCCTCGTTATCACAGGTCGAAATTCCCAACACTCCAGCCGTGGTTAACGATAACCTTATGGATCCACCCTACTCTAGTTCACAATCCAAATACGCTACGTGGTTAATCACTCAAAATTAAGGTTCATCTATGGAAGACTGGCATCATGTAAGATTACTAATCCCACACGCGGTTGTGTTCTATAAAACTGCCAACAGTAAAGTCAGAGCATGGTAGCACGTAGAAGCAGTTTTGGCCCCGTCCAGTGACGAGGATCATCAAATTCAACCAACTTTAGCAAATTAGTGTACAGGGGAAAAGTAGATCTAGATAAAATATGCAATAAATGTTGAAAATAAGATGCTGGTTTGTAATTGACACGTTTTGCTAACCACGTCATCTGCAAACGTTCTCACATTATTGCTATTATCGTTATTATTATCGACGACGACGGCGGCAGCAGCATCTTCATCAAATACAGTGATACATCAGTAACTCTTGTCAACGCTCAACTGCCATAAAACAATGAAAGTGAAAACAAGCTACCGGAAGAAACAAGTGCATTCTGTGAGCAGTAAAGTGAAAAACCCTTGCTACCATACAAACTCGGTAAGCTTAGTAACCCCTGAACTTTCTTGAGTACTCTGTGGTAACGTTTAACCGGTAAGGGGAATCGATCTAGGTGTCTCATACGTATAAATCTTCCGACTAAAAGGCACAGAAAAGTTTTAAAAAATGATTGGATCAGAAGACATCAAATCCAACAAGCTGCTGTGGTTGAATCATCTGGACCAATTAGTTGACTGTTACCCCACAGCACTGTGCTGAGAAACAGTCGGTCAGGCCCCTGCGATATAGTTCATATATCAGTCTCATAATGTGACTGAATTCAAATAGTTTAGACTTGGGTAGAATGAGTTGATTCGTGTACGTTTGATGGGTTGGACACGACAGTGCATCTGGAGGCTGAGGACGTTATTGGTAATTGATCATGTCAAGTTTTTGTCCTGGTTTCACTTTTGGTCAGTGGTCTGAAAGAATTTTTGACTCTATGTACACACTGAGCTAGAGAAATCTTCCCTAGCCCCCAATAATGGTAGGAAAATACTTTTAAATGATCGGGAAGGCCATCTTGCTCAAGATTGAAAGTACAGTCTATGCACGGATGTAGATGACATTACCGTTCGATTCACATTGCCCTCCACTAATGGGGATGTCAGACTTCACAGACCCACTTGAGTCTCGTTGGTGATGAACAGGGGATTTCAGAGGATTGTGATTGCAGGCGTAGATGCACACACCCCACAAGTGAAGTGATACCTGTTGATAGCCAGTGATGACCGGATTACAACAGGTCAACATTTTTGAATGCAGGTGCCTAAGCACTCGTGAAACTGGGTTGAACGTGAGGTCGATCGTAATTCTAATGTGAACAGCTCGCAACAACTTGTTAAATGATTCCTCGTTGCACGGAATACTGCAGAGGTTTGGTCAGAACTTGCCCGTTTTTTTCTCCTAAAAGCGAACGTAGTAGTCAGTTATAATTCGACTCACTACTAAGGTGAGTAACGTAGGTTCCACTTTTTTCGGAAAGTGCAGAGAATATTAGAGATTTGCTCTTTTTGGCTGTGAACCATGCTCCTCCTGGAGGAAATTCTTTCAAGAAGAAACCGTCTCATAAGATGTTAACTTCTTCCTTGAATAAACAAACTCCCAAAACCATATGGGGAACCTTACCGGGGGTTACCTGAGAGCAATTTCTGTCGAAAAAAAGCAGACAGTAATCATACCGCACAAAATCCGGCCTGCTGCTTCCGACTCTGGGGCGAATCACGAAGCGCACAAAATCGGTCAAGAACAAACTTTGCACCCCCTTCTGAGGTGTCCCATGAACTACCCTGATGGAAGAACTCAATGTGCTGTCCGTTCACGTGACAACAAAAATAGGACTGAGTCAACGCAATTTTGGCCCACGTACTAACAGAAAAATGCAGAGTTCTTGACGGGTGTATTGTGGACTTGTAGGACGGCGCTGTTCACATGCCGGAATTGATGAAATCTTTGCGAAACAAAATTTGACCGTCTTGAGTAATAGACGCAGCTGAGAATTGCAATAATTACCGACGATAGTTCAACTGAAAACCTGGAGAAGAAAAAATTATTTATAGCTATCCTTTTGAAGTTATGAAAATGGAGGACAAGTGAACGTTATTATTCAGATTATAACATAGTAATAATAACAATAATAACAATATATGACACCGCTTAACCTGGTACTGAGCCCAGGTCAGCTAGTGGTTACACTACTGTTCCGTTATTGAAGGGTACCCAGGTTCAACCCACTGTCATTCTGGTATTTTCTAGATATGAACAACCAGACAGCACTCCAGTCTGCATATTAGCAAAACAGAAAATGCTAGGATGCGTTGTATCGACTAGTGTGCTGTTTGTTTTCTCTGGGCAGTCACTTTTTTCGAAGGGCTTTAGTACTTAAAGTCACTAAGAACAGTTTTGATGGGACTTCAACAACTAGAATGAGTGCGTGTTTATACCGATAGTGTTTGCTAAGTTTTCTTGTTTATTGTATTGCACTCACGTGGGACTGGTTCCATGAGGTTAACACGTTCTCTGTCCCAAGAAAAAACAACGTTGCGATTCTCGGTGATGCTTTGTTAAGGGAGTGCTGAACGAGAGGTCATTCACCCGAAGCACGGTGTGTCCAACCGAACTCTGTGCTCTATCACTTCTCAAAGAGTAGAATCAGGCTGATCGCTTGATCGGCGAGCAGTTGCTAGACCCAATAACATAGATGAATCGGGTAAGTCAAAGTTTTGTGGGATAATCAAAAATTCACAGGAACTACTAATTGGTACTCCCAAATGTGACAGCCCCGATCCATAGAAAGGACGACGTCTTCCAACGACAAGTGATCTGGTAACAAGGAAAAACACAGGTAAATAGTTTAGTTGCACTGAGTGTCTAACAAGTCAACAGGATCAATAAAGAAGCCACTCAACCAGTGCTCTGTTCACAATGAGAATGACTTTTACTAGGTTTATTCATTTAAACAAAAAACGGCTAGTGCGGGGGTGTCGAATGTGGCATATCTATTAAGAAATAACATGTGGAATTGAAAAGAACGGTAACCTTGGCTGTTTTACAGTACAAATATCAGATGGCAACATACAGACTACCAAAATCACGTCGGACAGCCTAACTAGCTTCCTTCTAATATTGTTTTTTAATCAAAAGTCAAACGAAATGTCAGCACAACGTGTGTAGGGTAAATCTACCTACCGGACAACTTTTATAATTGTATAACAACGTGTTTCATGTTCACTAGACGTTGTACCCCTTTATTCTTAAAGGCTGAAATTAGTCAATTGTTTCTGATTGGTCTGCAAACAAGAATGCATTCATCACGTTCATAGAAGTGTTTAGGATAGGGTTTTGCACGCAGTTAATTCCAGTGGAACCACTAAGGTGGTGGATAGGCAGTTCGACCTCAGGAAGCATCATCAATACAGAGTATGCCGGGGAATCGACCTGTGAGTAAAACTCATAGCTATGGTACAGACACTTATCTACCAGATTACATGGTCATGTTCGGTGAAGTTACAAGAAAGTGAGTTAGTTTCCTTAGCTACTGCGCCCCCACTTTTCACAGGTCTAGTTATACCAATCATTTATGGCAGACTTGCCTGATACTGACGCCTACGCACAGGTCGTGGATATTTCTGGATGCTAACAATGCTGACGTGTACTTAAGTCGAAACAGTAGAGCAACTCTAGTTAGCAAGAGATTGGTATTGTTACAAGAAACGCTGATCGATCTCTTTTGTTACGGTGACTCTCAACCACGGTATATTCATTGACAGCCAAGGTTTATTTACAAAAAAGAAACGCTTTTGTAATGTGGGCGTGTTTAGAATCGTTAGCTCTAATCCATGAATCAGGTCCCCAGTTCTCAAAGCTCGGCTCATTTGTTAATAACTAAACGTAGTGTTCCTCTAAGTCCATTTATCAAGAACATGTTAAACATGGACCCCAAACTGTTTGACTTCATACGTACTGGATTTGTTGCGGATATCTTACAATTCCTTTCAATTCTGTGGGGAAAATATATGGATGCTACCGATTTGGGAGACATAAAAGTGTGACTCATTTCGAAACTTGTACGAACAAACAACATAGATTGGCTAAATCCTTTGCTCATTTTTTTGCTTCGTACGATAGTCGGGTGCGATTTTCAGAAGTTAATTTTTTTTAGTTTCTCTTGGGAAGTTAACCACACTTTTGTCCTGTTTGTTGAGTTGTTTATTCATTGGCTGACTCCCCACCCTACTCAACTGAGAGATATTCAGTCATCTTGCTTTAACAAGGTGTGAAGAGAGGAATCTGATTGATAAAGCCTGAGATAGACAGTAAGGTGTCTAAGTGGAGGATAATTGATCAACCAATCGATCGACTGATGGATTAGTCGGACATATAAACTTCAGTATCAGCGTCAGCCCATCGAATTGCGATCACGCGGGTGCAAAATTCAATTAGCACCCTTGTTTTTTTCGATGCGCATTCAAATGGATGTTTGTGTTCGCTTGCCTGATTGAAATTCGGGCCAGTGAACCATGGCGTTTCGTGCAACGGCGTGACACACACATACACACACGCGTGTATAATGGTAGGTATTATGGCTTACCATTAAACATAACTTCGACCATTCATAGTAAGGCTAACCACCCCTCCTTTTTGATTCAACTCGTCCAAAAGACGAATCCGCTTGTTAATCGATTAATTGTTCTATCGATTGGATGAGGATGCGCTAGCGTGAGAAGAGCATGGGTCAGTGCGTTTCAGCTAACACGTCATCTGTGGATTTGGATTCGGAACCGACGACACTCCAACTCTTCAAGCCTGACCAATTCATTTAGACAAATAACATCATAAATATTCGTTATCGCTCGCGTGCTTATACGTGTGTGTGTGTGTGTGCCTTCGGGGCACTTCGGACGTGTAGAAGCGATTTGCTCTGAATAGGTCCCACTATGTGTCCACGATGAATTCGAATGCGATTTGAGTGCTACTAACTTCGTTAACCTGGAAAAGAAAACACGCCGCCAAGGTGATGCCCGGAGGTGCATGTACAACAGGGGGTATGAGGGGTGGGGAGAAAGCATTAGCTGGCGCGTTGAAGAGGATGTGTTTCTTTGGACATGTATGAAATTGTAGACGTTGCACCAAATCGTTAACCTAGTTTGCCAGTTGAACACGTCCATAATTGCAATAGAAAAAAAACGAGTTCAGAACATGGCATTGATTGGTTTATCAGTCAATGTCGATTATATTTCCCGCCTTGTTCATATGCTTTGGTCATTCCAATGATCTGTAGCCACTCAATAAAGAACTTCTTAGGGATGTTTCTTTGAGAGATGAATGTACAGTCCATAACAAGACTATAGAGACATTAATCTTCAGCCAATTTTGTTAACTCATAGTGCAAAGCGCTGTTCTCGAAAGTGAGAACGTAATGGGGGTGATGGTGAGAAGTGGGAAGAGAGAAAGTGATAAAGGAACACTTTGACTTCCTGAATATGTAAATACGATTTTTTTCATATGGCTTACATGTTATGAATTGAACGCTACATTTGCAGTAGGTTCATCCATCGCAGTGACTTTGGGGCATATATGTGGATTTTATTAGATGTGGCTGGTAGTCACTGTCTTGCTTTTAGTGCTTGTGTAATTAGTGTTGAGTAAGACGGACGATAACATTATGACAGAAGGGAACAGGACATCGTAGTTGTGAAGCTAACGGAGAGCAAACTAAAGTTGTGGAAACTAGTGCTCTTAAGCGTCGATTTTTCGTGAACAACTGTCTCAAATCATTATGGGTTAGATACGGTAGTACAATCGTGTCTAATGCGTAGTTACCGGTGCAGTGATAAACTCGGTTGACTCTTGAAAGCCTTGCCGAAGTTCAACAATCAGCCAAGTTGATTTATTTTAACGAGCAATAAATTCCGGTACAATGCTTCTTATCTCAAACGATCCCCTCAAGAGCCCGTTATATTTCTTCAAGTTGCCAATCAGTCAAGAAAGGTAGGGACGAGAATACTGGGCCCGTCTTATGAAGACTCTAGGATGGTGGTTTAACTTTCAAGTCAAGCAAAAAAGCCATCCGGCTGCCTTTGCGTGAACTGAGCTGACGAAGTATCGTATACATACTCGTAGTCATCACCAGGAAACATATTGGTTTCTCGTGAATGTGATATTTTTGCAGAAAACGACGAGCTCTGTTCTTGATGTTACCAGGGGTTTCTGTGAGGAAGTTTTCAGATTTGACGTGAAATACCATTCAGCCATCTCAGACAGCTAAAATAAAGAATTCACTTGTTCTTGCCATTCTAGGTGAGTCGGCTAACAAATGATACAAAACACAAATTGAAACCTGTCGATCTCATCAGCAGGGGGCAGTGCGATTGCTCTTGGCCAAAACTTTTAAGGGACTAGGTCTATACATATGCAAATTCGATTTGTTTAACTGCCGTCTTCTACGTTGTATGCCAGTCTGCAAAACGATCTCAGCGAATAGCGAAATATGTCCAGAAATTGCTGAACTAACCGCTGACTGGCTGGCAAATCCAGTGTTTGAGATTCTGAGATATCAATTTATAAACACCTCGCGACAACAGCTTACTAAGTTGGCCCGATTAGGTAATTTGGAATTGTGATATGCAACCGGAAACGGAAGTTACTGACCATTAACGAGTCTACGCTTATCCCAAGGTAAAAATCGGCGTTTTGTATCCAAAAGTGGCTGGGGTGGCCAATCGGGTTACCGTGACCATGGGTACGTAGTGTTGTGGGTCACGAACACGGTTGGTGCAAAGGGTTGTTTATTTAGGAAACCAACACGGGTTAGGTGTTTACACACGACAAGAAACAGAAACACTCATCTGCATATGGCAATCGTCCCAGAATGTCTCGACTGTCACAGACGCTAATGCTCAGCTCCTTTGCGCAGCCGGAATTAGTCCATGGCATACTGCACTGTCGTGTTTGTGTGGTGTTTCTTCCTGTGTTTTCCCTGCGGCTACTTTTAATGGCATACTCCATGTTGTCGCTCCACTACTGAGTAGTGGTGGTGTGAGTAGTATGGGGTGATCGCCTGTCCACATCAGTAGTACTTGATGAGAAAGTATGCGCGATCACTCTATCTGTCTGTTCGTTTCTGTTTATCTACTACATATAATCCGTGTGTCTCACGTTTACAATTAACGAGGATAAGCAAAACCTGGACGATGGATATCCTGCCAGAAACTGGTCGTGCTGTAACTTTTTGCGTTCTCGAACAAGAGATTATTAATTTGCTTAAGCCGCGATGTTCTAGTTTTCTTCGAGAAAAAGACAAATTTGGGTTTTCTGGACAATTTCAACTTAGGAACTCACAGCGCCGTCCAATAAAATGTTCAAGTCCACAGCAGTGTAAGTCATTAGATGCATAAGTCACGTGGTAAAATGAACCATTCTGTCATCACGAGTAGCAGCATCCTTCACCTGCAGAACATCGGCTGCTAGTTATTCCAGAACAGATACAGACGGCAGCCAGAGCCAACAGATTCGAAGATGATCAGTATGCCCAACTTGAAACTGAAGACCAACCCAGACTTCCCTATTCCTTGCCTTCAGGCATGATTTCCTTTTCCAAGTCCGCTCATTGAGATTGTGAATTTAGTCGTTGACGGTTCGATACAGCACAAGCGAGTACTTCTAGGCGATCTCATTTATATTATAGCACGGGACTTGAAAATAATAATCGCAGTTGACAACAGTACAACCTATCGCCAAATGAACAATGTAGCAACTTACTCGTTTTCAGACAAACACCGTAAACAGCTTAAATGAAATTAACCGTACAAGTCTCCGTAATTAAAGGCCCATATGTGCACTCATTTCGATGGAAGCCGGATAAACGGCTTCAGTGGACGTTAGCCTCGGAAAATTTGGTTGATTTATTTTTTGGTTTCAGACCAACTAAAAACTGAAATACTTATTTCATATGCTCACACTCTCATATAACAACATATTAACCTACAGACTTCTCGTCTTGTCATTCTGGGTGACACAATCTGGGACTTGAAATAGTGTGACTTGTCTCACGACGGAGAAGTTAGTATCCACATGGGAACCATACCGACAAGAGTCACTTGTTATCGTTGTTTTCTACCGCGGCGGAAAATTCCCTTCACCTGAGTTCACCTGCTCCCATTTTCATTCGCAGCTTATCTCATTCACCTGTCTAACCCCTGATAGGACACCCAAAACCAGCTGTTAAAAATTCTCACCATTCTTTATCGTTCGCCTCAACCGTTTGCTCCTAATCATCCACTGCATCACCAGTTACGTCCTCATCATCCGTCAACCTGAACACACACTGTCTGTGTTACGTCGTTTCGAGGTGAAAGTTATACCTGTCTTTACGGGTGGCAATTTGTCGTGACACATACATTGACAGCATGTCTATCCGGCCAGATGAAAGTTCATCAGTTTCTCACTCATTTTCGTGCGCGCACACCTATATTTTGTTTAAAAAGAAAGTAATAGAAACCAATCTAAAAACATGCACGGTAATTTTTCATTTATTACGTTGGCTAGTTCTAGCTGAGTTAAGCTCTTTGATAGAAGGCTTCCTCCACAGATTAGACTCAGTCTAGTAAGTGATTCAGACTGTGGGATTCAGAACTACCCCAATTTCGGAACGAATCACTGATATTGCGCGAAATAAATACTATATTTTGTGGTTATCCGGAACTCCATTTGGGGTTTTCACTTCAGACGATTGCTGTTTATTACTTACTCTCGTCGTTAACCAGTAAATTCCAATCCACTCGCTGACCCCGGGTTGAAAGACCGAGCACTGATTCGACCTTTAACATCGGTTTTAAAGCGGTGTAAAGGTGTTATTATTCTCTCTTTCAAGGAACTCATTACACATGGTCAGTCACAAACGACCAATTATACAGTAGGCTGTAAATTAAACTGTGCATTGTTTGAATATCTGTTTACCCGGAGTAAACAAAAGAGGCTTTGCTATTTTTACTTACCTCTGGGTAGAGATCAACTGCACGGTCTGTGCTGAACATCGCTCATTCATCTCTAATCTCCTTAATCCACCATATTCGACAGAAGTCTATACATTACGATGTACCACCTAAAAAAGATCGGGAAATATGTCCACCTATGGGGACGTGGAAGACGAACAAACCTCACAGCATACCGCCAGATTACATGACTCCCAGGGGTGCAGAATAACGGCGCTTTTGTCTCTGAGCTACACACTCTTGGGGATATGTTAACAGAGCAAACTAGAACGCGGCATGAAGCTTAACAGAAGGATGTAAGGAACGGACGACACAATGATCCTCATCAGAAGTCGACCTGCGTGACCTACGAGATTAAATTCACATTGATTGCGTGATCCACCTTTGTTCAATCGTGTGCCATGCTCGGGATATGCTATCCAATCAGGTGAAGCTATGGGAGACGTATAAGTCCGCGTAAAAGTCGAATCTTTGCAGCATGATCCTTGTTAAGGAAACAATATCTTGGAATCCGGTAGAGATAGGCAAGTGACCAAAGTGAATCAGCTGTTACCATGTTCTGTTAACATATCGGGGCCTAGCAAATTGTGCGATACCAATTGCCCCTTACTAATTCTCATTCAATAGTGGATACATCCGCCTGGAATCTTCAAGCATACAGTGATTGGTGATGATTTATCCCGCCCGGTAATTTGTAAATTCTAATCCAGGTGAGTAAATATATCGGTTCATGGGTCCACCATTTGGACGCAAGCCAAGATCTGTCAGAAGTTTGAAGGCTGGTGATATGGTCCGTTCTACCTTACATAATTATTGATCAATAATGAACTAAGCGGAACAGATCTGCAGACAAGGGGACCAGTGCAAATGTAAAATACCGCCATTAAACCTGTTCCAGTTAATTGTAGTTCCCTGGTATTCAACGGCGAACGGGGTCAAGCGGTTAATGTGCACATCGAAAAACACAGGGGTGTTTGCACTTACGGGGTGAGAGGGTACAGACCAGCCCGGTGCCAGGACTGAACTCGGCTACACCCGCTGACCGGACCAACGGGAACGCAGGCTAACCTGTACTCGGTGAGCCGTAGACGCGTGGGTGTGTCTGTACGATGTAGATGGCACGCGGACAACACATCTGGCAAACCGACTGTCTGGATTTGGGTACATGAGCCATTCACTCGGATTGGCACGGGCCGCAGTCGCCGTCGTGTCGTTGTCCAATAGGCCGGATAAGTCAGGCTAGCCCTGTCTCGGATGTTAGAACGGCAGCCATCCGAGAAACAGTCTGGCAGCTGACGTGATGGTTGAAGGCAGGGCTGAAAGGCCTAGAGTAGTCGATCAATCACGATCTCTAAGTTTGGATGAATAGTGTCCGAGTTGGTGACCAACCGCCACAGATCCACTCTGGCTTTACGTGATCTAACGTGACTCAAGCGAGGCCAACCGCATCGTGTGGGTGGCATAGAGATCTGTTGGCTGCTACGTTGATGTAACAGTATGACAGAGGACAGGCTGGCAGCAATTGACTGCATTTCAGTGCTACGGTTGGTAGAGATAAGCTTAGACACTGGAATGGGTTGACTAAACGTGACAGTATGCTAACTGGTAGCTTATAATGAACCATCCAAACAATTCACAATGGAAACCTACTATTGGATGAACACCATCTATCCAAATCATTTTAGCAAAAAATTTCTGAGACTTATCTGCCGAAGAATTGAACTAACCCCCAGTTATAATTAGCTTTCTCGTTTACCGCACTGTTTCATCTGTTCTGAAACCGTTTTTGTAGAATACGCTACAGGTCACTGTCCGAAATGACACTAAGAAGGTGTAATTATTTGAATTTTCTCTCGTATAAACCAGTAAGCGTAAACCCATTTCATGGTCGACTCAATATGCGGTCGTTATGCCAATGTTCTTAAGAGGTTCATGAGTATTATCACTACTGTGTGATTCAAACACACCTAGTTAGTTGTCCTCTAGTTGCTACAGGTGTGATTATGCAAAAACCTGCAAATCATGTTACTGACTTGACTTGACAAAAAAGCGAACAACGTAATCATTGTGAGTTTGCTTTGAAATGGGCGAATTAGCCCACATTTGGTGAACAGCGGGATAAGTGAATGTAGATTACGTGTGGGATCAAGTGAGAAGTGATGATCCGGTGAATGAGTGGTATTCATCGTTGATCATGTGGGTGGTTGGCACCGATGGCCAAACAACAACGAACTTCTTTGTTCGGGCTAAGTACAAGACACTACTGTAGGGGACATCTCTTACCTCGGTTCCAATGGTAAGACTTTCGCTAACCACCTCAAACAGACATTTTTCTATCATCAGCAAGACGGACCAAAAGCCGTCCCCTTTTGTTGAATCGGCTTGGCGCAATAAACAGTTTTTGTTCCTTTCGTATCGCCTCTATGAAACGAGTTGTCATCTAAACAGAGTTGAGCAGTACTTATTGAACTAAGTTGGCCATTGCACACTGTACCCGAACGGAATTTGGCTCGGAGTTATCTCCATAATTGTATGAAAGAAACTCCGGGCCCTTTTGGCACTTCGGCCGGTGGTATAGATGACGGGTGCAAGGATTGTGTGATTAGAGCTGGGTGCCGGTTCCTAATTCAAACGAAACGCCAATATTTTTGAACGAAGTCATTCGGCCTGACACTGTGATCAAAACTCTGATCAGGTGAACAAAAATGAGTTACATAAACACGATCGAACGTGACCCATTCAGGAGGTTAAAAATCAATAATTGGTTCACTTACTGTGCCTCTACTGAAGCAATGTTGAAAAGACATCTGTTATCTCTAGGACATGACGTGACCACTGGAACTGAGTAGCAGCAAATCAACGATGAAAATCCACTGAACAATTATACGATTTCAAATTGAACATCACCCACAACTGATCGCAGCTGTCGCATTCCCATAGAATTTACAGTCGGTCCTTTTCGAAAAGCAGAAGCACT
>LUCH01000094.1:118238-129487 GCA_013368495.1 Paragonimus heterotremus | reverse complement strand
ACGGGGGGCCGACTGGAAATTCTATGGGAATGCGGAAGCTGCTTGGATCAATTGTGGGTGATTTTCAACTTGAAATTAACCAAATGCCCGACTACTCATCGGTAATTATACTATTGCAATGGATCAGTGAGAAAGCTTGGCGTTATGCGGTTTCCAGTAATGGTATCCACAATCAGTCATAGATTAATGCGCCCTGGGTGTCAGTGCTGTGCCATATACTTTGTTGAAGACAAAAGTTGAATATCACTACTTGTGAACGGGACCCGAAAAGGATCGGTTCAAAAGATTTCGTTCCGTCTTCGAACTATACCCCGATAATTATGAAAGCTAAGTCAGTCGTTCGGTTGTCTACTAGACCGGTTACAACGCTTGACCCTGTGGACTAGATATTTTAGCTCGTTGACTGTGTCTCTTGAAAGATAATGCCTTTAGTGAGAAAGTAGAAAGGAGATTTACAGAGTTTGTGACATCATGCCGTTCATCAAAGTGTCTAGACAGGCTAATTAAGTTGGGACAATTCGCCACGTGTTGTCGACGGATCGAAGACAACCCAAACTTACCGTGTTCGATTCATCGCTAAACTTAGTACTGTGTAAAACCAGCGAACACCATCACACTGAGTGCAACTTCTGGGAGGTGTAGCATCGAATGACCCGGCAGTGTTGCAGACAATACTCACGTGCTATCCAGGTGTGTCCTATCTGGTACAACCGACCGAAATCTGCATGGCAACGCCATCGGTTCCTAACTTCAGGTATGGATCAAATATCCACGTCCAAGAAACCAAGATTAGTTATCAGAAAGCCTGTTCATTAAAATCGTTCCATTAAAATGAGATTATTCTCAGCCATCCACAGTAGTCTCGAATGTGCTCCTATTCCTTAAATGTGAAATGTGCTCCTTGGCGTTAGTTTCTTCTGCTCAGTCATTATTTTATTGACTGTTGCTTCTGTTTCCATGTTCACACGTTTCTAGGTGCTGACTCGACCAATTTATTCATCCTCAACTGGTGTATTTTGTAGTCATCATTCCTTCTTCACCGTTTAATGTTATATATATATATATATATAGACATCTTAAGATTTCGCCAACTATTATCCTGAACCATATGAACGGTAAAACTCACAAAAGAGTAGAGCCAACCATATAGATGCCAAGTCTGGAGAATAGGGCTGGTAGCTCAGCCGCTGGAAACCAACATCTTGGATGACATCCCTTGCAAATGGGCACATTTAGGCCGGGAGTGTAGTAGTTGTAAATCAGGACAGTCTTTGTCAACAACGTTTTTTCCTGATCGACTCAAGCAGATGATCAATGAATACACATTAGTAGGGGCCAGTGACCGAAGTTTCAGAATACGACCAGCGAAATGCTATAGATGCCAAAGGTGATTACCATGGTTCCACCAACTAGTCCAGATTTCCCCTGCCCCAGAGACTCGCGGTACCTCAGCCGCATTGACTACCGCCTGGTTTCGTGGTCTGACAGGAGATCACGTCACAAACTTTGTTACAGTTCGAAACTAGAAATCTGCTGCATCATTTCGAAAGATTTTCTACCACTCAGTAGTGCATTCTGTTCGACCTGTCTTTTAGACGTACGTTAAAAATTAAAGTATCCATCGACTTCAGCCTTGTTGAATGCCCAAGTTTTTGTATTAGTTTTCTGTTGTATTTGACCCACCCCTACTTGACGAACTGTAAGAAACAGACATCGCACAATAATAGAAATTTCGGGAGTAGCCTCTTTATGGGTTGATCATTGTGGCTGCTACCTTCTAGCAAATGTTGTCCCTCTTTCAGTTTACTGTTGGTTTTGAATAAGTATGGCTTCTAAAAACCTTAATCAAACGTTCACAGTCATCTTGTAACATAATATCTTATTAACGAGTAGATCCGCCGTATGTTTAGTTACACATTTGACCCTTGTTTCCCACTGTATATTCTCCTGTTCGATAGTACGCACCTGCTAATATGTAGAGAAATTTGCCAGGCCATAATTTGTGCTCATTCACGTTTTTGTTTGCTCTACTACAATATCTTCTGTTGTGTACAATTCTACGACTTGATGTTCATATTGCCCAATATGTACTGCATCAAACTGGACTAAGTCACTCAAAATAGATCAGTAAATGATCCAGGCAGAAAACATGGTAAACAGCTTTTAACGTAAGCTTGCAAAATAAAAGAAGATCGCCGCACACTTAGATATCAGGGACGGCGACATTCTGACCATTCTCAGTATGACTCTTAGTTTTAAGAGGCTTGTTCAGTGTGCACCTTCCTTGCTAATTAAACAATTGGTGGAACTTTAGAACAAACGTTTGGTGGAAAATCTCTGTTGAAGTTAGTAGAGTTTCAACTACGTACCGGTTTTCAATATATACTCAATCCTCTCAGTTCAGCCTGGCTGTGACTTCTTCAGAAGGTCACCATGGGCTTATTCATTCTGAATTCCATATCGACTGAACGCCATAATAAGCTATTGGTGTGATTCACTTGTTATGGAAACTTCAAAGTTGCTCCTCACGGAGCGTTTTCTCAACTTTTCAACAAACATCATTATTTCCATTATAGTATACAACCTAGTTCTGATACCGGTGAGTAACAGTTGTAATATAATATACGCGGTGACCTGTAACTCTAGGCATGCATATACTTGCAGCTGGATTGCTCTGGGTAGACCGTTGAAAGTTAGGACCTAGTTCTTACGGCGCTTGCTGCTGACTCGGTGCATCTATCCGGTGGATAGGCACCACAAACTGATGTTCTGTCAGGATATTCCAAAAACTCTTCTGCAGAAAATCATTATTTTACTCTCCAAGTTATTCATATATCCAGACCTGGATTGAGTTGAGGACCACAGAGGCACTGCGGATCTCTCAGAAATACATACGAGAGCAAACTTTTTAGAAAAAGAGCAATCCAACCTTCCTTTGAACTCACGAGGAGCTACCGGTGTTACGAGACGAAATTTGTGTTGTAGTGACCAGCTCTTTATGGATAGTTGAAAGATAGAAAGCCGAATATGTCTGGTTGTTAACTGTGCTAGTGACTTGAAATAAACTATGATACCAAGGAGACTGAAGTGCGCTGCAAATGATGACAGTAAAAAAATTAGATACGCGTAAGATGTTAGAATCTGTTGCCCCAGTGTTATCATTTTTCAAAAAGTATCCATGATAGTTATTTTAAGATAAGCATTGCGCATTGTTTGTGATCCGTTCTTTTTTGAAATGGTCCGGAGTTTTTCTAATGATGAATACTACTGACACTTTCACCAGTTAGATATTATGGCTAGGCTTCAGTCAAAAAATAATCCCCAAGCTCTGACTAAACATAAGAAAGTGTAGCGCTGCTCGATTAAAATCACTACTCTGTGCTATCCACGCTCGACTGACATTGCAGACAATTCCCTTAGGGCGTTAAAACCAGTAGTGAGTTTAGATATTCGTGGACCACTGATTAAATCGCAAAAGTGTTCTGCTGACTCTTGTCATAATATAAAAGTGCTACTCACGATACAGTCAGAGAAATGCCTGCATTGCCATTTAGATCCAGAAACCTGCGGACATTTTAAGGTATTATGACTCTACAGATGTTTTTTATTTCCCGCGTAATGACTTCTGACGATCGAACGGTAAGATTATACACTACCTTGGCCAGTGTGTGAGGCCAAAAACCTGCAGCCGCGGAAAATGCGAACAGAAATCTCGGTGATACATCTATAACACCGTCAGTGCCTACTATGATCATACCACAGCCCATCACATTGGATTCAAAAATTCGACGGTCAGCCATAACAGATATGTTTATCATATAGATTGAACATCACCCACAATTGATCGCAGCTGTCGCACTCCCATATACTTACCACTCGGTCCCTTTCGAACAGCAGAAACAGTAGACTCGAGTTTAATTATCATTAGAGCTCGTCAGCAGTGCATATCCTTGCCACTGCCAGGACTAGAGCTCCGGCTTTCTGTTCATGAGGCAACCGTGTTGTCCACTGCGCCATTGACCTCACATTAGGCCCGACCGAATTATCATCGCATGTGAACACTCAACCACTTTCGCTCGTGAGTAATGATGTTCAGATTGCCAGATCGCTTCGAGAGGCTACACAGTAACTGTCCTGTTAACTTTAATCGATGACCCCTCTACTAGGACTTCTCTCCAAGTTGAAGTCACAGAAATCATCAACTTGTTGAGCGGTGTTTTGTTTACTGGTGAGTAGTAGGGAGCTTTGGTGGCAAGGATACGCACTACTGATAAGCTTTAATAGGACGGAAACTGGAGTCTTGTGCTTTTGCTATTTGAAAGGGGCCGGCTGGAATGTGTATGGAAATGCGACAGTTGTGATCATTTGTGGATGATGTTCAAACTATATGAAAACCAAAACCCCCAACTACTCTTCAGAAATAGCTCTACTGTCTCAGCTGAAGTGAGACTTTATTGATAAACGAACTGAAAACAACATCACGTTATGAGCAAGTAATACTCTATGTTTCAACCACCTCGAGTATCCTTCCTCTAGAGTGTTGTAATCGAAATTGTGTTAACAAACTTTACCTGCTAACTTCCGTCTTTACTAGTAAATGTTTAATTGCCCCCAGGCCTCTTTATAATCTACAACTGGTTTGGATGACCAGACTGTTGGATAGTGAATATAGGGCATCCGCTCCTCACGATTTGTTTTATTCAGTGGAGCGCTTGTCGCGACTAGTGAACACATTTTCCCATAACAATTCAGTTTGGAGTGAACAAAATACCTATACTTGCTTGTGCAAAGTCCTCGTGTTTACTACACGCCAGGAATCGTGAACATCTGGTTGCGCGATTGTGAACCGATTTCTATTCATTGCTAGTCTGTCTTGACGTGACCGTCTAAGAGGACTGTATCAGATGTTAGTTCTTGCGTACGCTACAACAGCATAATTGTATATGTGTCGTATAGTGTATCCTTGTTCCCTGTACACCAGTCAGACAGCCACTGCTGACTAAAAATGATGGAAAGCGACTCAAAACAGGTTGATCAAAAGATAAAACAGTCGTTACAGTCTGGAAATGATCGGGAGAAGTTCAAGTACAACTGCAGAACACGCCCACTTGGTACACTTTTACATTCATGTAATTACAGATTAGCCACCTGCACGTATGTAAAGCCAGTCGTTGCTGTTGTTCTTGCTGTTGTTTTTGTTGTTGTTGTTGTCGTCGTCGTCTTCGTTATTGTGCTGGTAATAGTTACTGTTTATTGCCCAATACACAACTTTCTTTGAATACTATTCATTCATCCAGCCAACAATTCTCCTTCCGGATTCTGCATCTGATATCTACGAGCTCGCCTGAATAGACGTATTTCCATTAGGTTTGACATACTGATCAATCAAGGTTAGACCATTTTGAAATCTAATGGATGTGGAAGATGACGAACGTTATGAACGAAATCATTGGAGGAATCCAGTGAAAATGCAATGAGAAGTTTGAGCTTTTACTGACCAGTGTAATCTCTACAGTATGATCGGAGGAGACTCGTGAAATGTTTGCAGTTGTATCATTTCGTCTAATCCTGGACTTCCAGACGCAAATATGGGTTTCCAATATTAAACCGTATTCTGGAGAAATGACTGAATCGGTATGGCTTCATTGCTACAGGACCAATTAAAATATCACAAACGATTGTATAGCATTAACAAGCACACCTAGAATGAAGATGACATTTTCAGAGGTAAGATGGTAAGGAAGACAATAGCACAACGACTTGGTAAGAAGTCACTTGTACATCAACCTTTGTCAATCATACACCACCTCAGTATCACTAGACTGAGAATGAAGACTGTCATTTCGAAGACAAACACACTCTTGAGGAAGGCCACCTGAGGTGGTTGAAACCTAGAGTAATACATCGTGTTCATTTATCATTCTAGCTATTTCATTTACTTTTGCACAGGAGTATACTAAGCTCAGTCAAACGAGCCCATTGAGAACTTGTTGGTTCATGTAAAAATCCATGGTTCAAAGACTCAACAGTGTACTGAAAAGCGGTCATAGATGATCGACATGTAAAAGAGCGGTTAGCCAAATGCTGGGGTTGGGGACATTTAATGACTGGTTCAGTCCGGCAAAACTATGGTAACTGCTTCTGCTCATTTTTAGCCAACAGCATATTACTGTTCGGGCGGATATCGATGCTGCAAGGTTTGCCTAAAAACCGTCGTTCAACCGCGTTGTTCCCGACTTGAAACTCCACTACTCTCCGTTGTCTACAGGTCCAGAAAGTCCAACACCTTCGCTGTGACACACTTTTGATTCGAACCTTCCCTCCACCCCATCATGGTAAGCCATGAAACCAAACGAGGCCAAGCAGTTAGCTGTAGAACAAGTCAAGCTCAACGCGACCAGACAGGTCTTTCAGTTCGCCTGCCATTGCAATCTGTCTAGCTGTCGATCTTCAGGGCGGAGCGAAAAGAGGAGGGAGGTGGTGATGGTAAGGTGGAGAACTAGGCGATTCACTTCTGGTTGGGGGCTGCGGAGTATGAACTTAGTCCGGAGAATTGGTCACGAAGGTTGTGTGCATGCACGTCCATATGTATGTTCGGGTTCACGCTCCAACAGTTGGGACAGTGCCACCTGGGGCACGTTGAGGATGCGATCCCTTGGGGGTTGCTTCTTCCAGCTTCGGAGCAGAACAGAGCAGAGCAGAAACGAAAACGTGCCGCAGGCGAACGCGCTCAAACGAAACGCAAGTAACCGAACCGCAAGTGTTGGAGAAAAGCGCCATTCCCGTTGGAGAGCAAACGGTGTCAACCGCGACAGTGAAGAAGTGAATGAAAAGCAAAAGAAGAATCAAAATCACAAACCGTTTAGCCTTTCAAATTCGCTTCGATGGGCTAGTATCTTTTTGGTTGCTTCTAAATAAATGAAGTGTTCGTTGCCATGACCTTGGGAATATGACCTTCATGCAGTCTGTACGAATAACCCATGTCGGGTTAATGTCAGCTTGCTTAGTTCGTTCGTCATAGAAACGATGATACGTCCCAGACCCGGCTGACTAGATCGATTTACACAATGCTAACAAAAAAAACTGGAATTGTCAAACCTGCATTCGAACACAATAAGCAGCTTCGATGTTGATAGATTTCAGCCCAGTTTTCCTCTTATCATATGTAGCATGTCAACTGCACAGTGTGATGATTAGATAATCGTTTTAACCTACCAACTCTTACGACCATTCACATGAGCATTCTCTACAAAACTTGTATGAACAGTGAAAAGCCGATTACGCTGTATGGGTTCACGATTAACTCTTACTTTCCGAGTACTTCACTTTGATGCGGTTGTGTCCAGATGGGTGCCGACACCCAGAATAGTGTATTACCGAAACTGGAACACATATTGTATGTGGTTGTCATGGTCGCGGATTAATTGATCGATAACCGACTGACATTCACCCGGTTCCAGACATCCTTCCACGGTTTCCTAAGTGCAAGAGGATTTGTAAGTTTGATTATAACTCGTTCGAATCCTAAATGTACCCTCCAGTGTAATCATTGAGATATCTACTGATGTTGTGGGGAGTTCATCACAGTGCCCATTCTTACTGTGGACCAATGATCCTGTGAAGTATCAACAAACCAATGGCAAGAGGAAAGAGATGACGTTTGAATAAACCAACCGGTAGCTATTGATGATGAGAAGGCGCTGATATAATGCCGATGTAAATCTGAGCAGCAATCAGATGGTGTTTACAGGTAGGGATTCACCGCTTGGTTTGTAGGTGGACGATGGATTTAGATTATACAGGCAACGAGTTCGCTGCTTGTAGTAATTCGACTTTTTCGGATATATATATATATATATATATATATATATATATATAATGTTGACCTAAAGCAGTCGCTTATTCACTGTAGTAGTGAGAACACTGTCAGAACAGGAGACAGTAGCACAGATGCTATTTGAGTTAGTAGACTGATAATTTTAAATGTCACCGTCTAAACACCATGTATAAGAGAAAGCATTCAAAGTAATATACTAACCTGCTTAAAATGAGCTCGTTATGTTGGTGACCAACAAGTAGTTCACAAACATAACAAGAAGTATTGACGCTTCCTCGCGGAAAAGATTTTACACACACAAGTAAACGGTTACATAGGTTCGAACCGATGTTTTAAGCATATGTTAATCTTGGTTTTGGTTGATGCATGGTTTGTATAAGGTGCGCGTACTTGTGTTTTGTTTACACAGGACAGGTAAAAAAGGTTAGGTGAGATGTTTTCTGTTCAAACATTTCGGTCACTCTCGTTGGCTATTTCGCACACGGTCTGTCCCGAGGAAACGCATAAATTCCATTTGCTGTAAAAATGAGTAGTTTGCTTGTTCGGAATAATTGACAATGGAAGTGGTACCAGAAGAAGAAGAACTAGTTTTATGGCCGAAAATTACTTGTTCAGATATCCTTTTGTCACGAAGTAGCAACTCTACTATATCTACTATATCTTAGCAAAATCGTGTTTTACCCATAGGTGCTACATTAAAGCATAATTGTCAACACGGATTCAAACAATACAGTTGAGTTAATGTTTGTTACGAAACAAACAGCCCAAAACCATACAAACACATCTGGAAACTTAGCTTGCACCCACTGATTCTAAGTAGAAACGATATGACGGTCCTGTGGGAGTTGTTCACTCACTAATTGAAGAACAGATCACTGAGGCACATAAAACTGTTCACGAACGATCGATATACGTTGTTCTGTTAAGCTAAGATCTGATTTATTCACACATAGGAACTCAGTCCAAAATTTATCCAGCTGATCAGAATAAGAAACTGAGTAAACACAACTGTTTCCCCTCTGTCAACCGAGCAATACACTGACCCCATTTGACATGATACGGTTTGATGTGTGATTATATTTGCCTGCACATGTGATTTGGTGGAATCCGCATCACATCAATGTGCACTAGGTGATCACTCATATGTCTGACGCTTCACACGTGGGTGAAGTGTTCATCAATGTACTGACTCAGCCACGAAGTGCATCATGTCCCTGAAAGAAAAGATAACTTTCTTCTAAGTATTCAAGTGAATTTGACTCACGTACGTAGAGGTGATTAGTCATGTCATCACAGTAACTGTAGTGGTCATCGCCAGGTTAGACAGTTAACAGTAAATGGAGAGGAACTCAGAAACTTATACAAACAGAGAATAGATAGAACGTAAAGATGACTGGAGGTGACACGCGCCTAGGAAACATGACAGAGCGATTAAATGTTAGAGGCATTTCTCCGCACATGATGACACAATAAGTCTTTGGGCAAACATTTGATTTTTATTCACATTAACGGGACTTCTTTAATCTGATAAGTTTACTCTATAGGTTGACGGCGACTTACTTATTCAACAGAAGGAAAGTGCCTTCAAATTATGTATCAGTGTTACACAAAGAATCGGAAGCAACCACGGTGACCACTAAAATTAGGTCTGCTTTGGTTGGCTTGACTGACCGATTATAAGAAGGAAGACCGAAATCAACTTAACTGGGCGAAACCTCGTCAGTGTGACGGAAGCGGAACACTGAGTGCGTTGTTCTCAATTTGACGGCCCCACCCTACATTCTGTCTAGTGAACAGATAACACTCCTTCCAGTGGCATGGACTCACTTGCCATAATCAGTTAACTTGTTTTTTTCATTTCATCACGGACGATGCGCCGGTTTTTTAAATCTTCTTTGGAATTATAAAAGATTTTGTTCAGTTGCTGAGATCTTGTGCAAAAGTTAGTATGTACCTCATATTGAACGCACGAAAATAGCCTTGCTGAATTGCAGTAGCTGTGCACAATTTTTCCAAATTATTGTCTGATATTAGGTCTGATGTTATCAAACACTGAAGAAGGTAAATCTTTTAGTTTCCTACAATTAATTTTATGTTAAAAATTATAAATAAATATTACACTCTTAAACAATATCTCATTTTGGCTCTGTCTTCGCACGCTGCCATCGTTTAGAGAGGTTTGATTGTTAAGCATCACCGAAATGTTCTTTTTTAAAATCTACCCTAAGATTCTGAAGTTACCTAAATAATTACTAAGCCGTGGAATGAAGTTAGTAAGCCAAACGCCTACAAATCATACTTCCATCCGTAAACTTTCGGCCAATCAAATCAATTGCCCAAGGCCTATGTGTGTGAGTATGATTGACGGCATCCGAAACGGATTAGCCTGTCACAATGACCGAAGCCAAAGGACACGTGCGCTTTGAACCATCACCCCAAGTGGCTTGCACTGCACCACTTGCGGTTCCACCCGCACACCGCATATCCGGTGTAAACCCAAAGGAATAAGACTGGTAGGCGTGTGAGTGAGGCCTTTGTGTCCAGCCCGCCTATGCTGGTTAGCCAATTGAATGGATAGCACGAAAAGTAAATCCTTATCCCTCGGGAAAGAAAGAGAGAGAGTGTGTGTAATGACAAGACCTATACTGAGAAGAAAGATATGTAAAGTGTAATACAAGAAGCATTTCAGTATACGAGTGCATGCTAGTGCATTCCAGAGAGGAAAAGAATGAAGAACAAACTTTAAACTTGGATTAAGAAAAAAACAGGCAAACGATTCACCATACAGTACACCAACAAGGCTGAAGATAAGAATGGATAGAAGACCGCAGACACCTAAGTTGCTGAAAAGAGGAGTGGATTAGTTGCCAAACGATCATGGTCTTGGTGGATGCAATAAGTAAAATGGATATACTGATATGACCTACCTGAGTCTAACGTACTCGTCGTCTCTTCGCCCACGGTCCATTATGAGTAAGCTGGTGACTTACTGATCCAAGGCAGCTAGCGCATTCGCGGCCGCACACATCGCAACGCCATATAGTCATGTCACCACGACCTATGGCACCGACGGGTCCTTTGCGTATCGCGCGCTTTCGTTCCCGACCGCGGAATAACTGTTCGTTGAACTCGCGGACGCCGGTCCGAATTGTATTCCTCCAAACAGTCCGGTTCAACGTTACTTCTTCCTAAAATCTAAAATCAATTTTACAAAGTGAAAGACTCACCTGCACAACATTCTGGCATCTCCGCTTTCGACCACCAGGACTTCGCCTACCTGATTTCAGTTGTCCATACAGCACCTGCTTCCGAATACGGTCATCTTCCATCCGACAGACGTGACCCAGCCAACGAAGCTGATTCAACATCAGCAGGGCTTCCATCCCGCTCATGTCCGCTCACCGCAGTACCT
>LUCH01000094.1:48463-117826 GCA_013368495.1 Paragonimus heterotremus | reverse complement strand
CCAAACTTGGGTGCAGCGGTCGCGAAAGCCGTGGCCAATCGCTGTAGTTCGTCCTCGTATTGTGCGAACATCGCACATCGCACTGTCATCTGCGAACAGAAGCATGCGCATCATTGAGGTGTGTAATCGGGTTGGGGCGTCGAAACGTCGAATGTTCAATAGGCGCCTATCCGCCCGCTATTCTACCTCGATGCCGTCCTCCTCAGAGTCATGAAAAACATTTGTTACCATAACAGTCAAATATAAGCTAAATAGGGATGGAGTCAGGACACAACCCTGCTTCACGCCAGTGACAATATCAAAATCATCAGAGTTCGATCCACACGATTGCATCTTCGCCATCATACCCACATTCAACATTCGAATCAAATTGAGGAACTTACCTGGACATCTAAAATTATCAAGCACCGTCCACAGCGCCTCACGGCTCACGGAATTAAAGGCCTTGGTGAAGTTGAGGAAGAGGGCATACAGGGGCTGGTTGCGTTCTCGGTATTTCCGCTGAAGCTGGCGAGCAGCAAACACCAATTCGATCGTACTCCGATTCGCCCGGAATTCGCATTGCTCCTCAGGAACATTGGCCTCTAAGACATCCGGATTCAGCCGGTTCAGAAGGATTCTGGCAAGCACCTCTCCTGCGCAGCTCAGTAGACTGATGGCCCCATAACTGTCCGGGCATTGCTTGCTACCCTTACCTCTAAACAAAGGTACTATCACAGCATCCCTGAAACCTTGTAGCATCACCTCGCGTCCCCAGATGGGGTGAACCAGTTGGAGCAGTGCACGTTGCATAGGCGGCCCGCCGTCCTCCAGGATTTCGCCTGGCAATCCATCTTCACCTGCAGCCTTACCGTTGCGAAGTTGGCCAATCACTCTGCAATTCTAGTAAATCCGGGGCGACAGCAAGTGTAGGCTTGATGGCCTGTTGCGTCTACTTGTGCTTTAGTAGACTGGATAGATGGGCCGAATGTCGCTTTGAGTGAGTCGTAGAAATCCTCATGCTGTCGACGATCTGCGAAACCCTGCGTCTGCTCACCCTGCTTCATCCACCAGTTGTTTTTGATTCCGCGAACACGCTCGGTCAGTTGACGGCGGATACTTCGGAACGTCGTCTTCTTCGCTTCATTGCCCGGGTCCACTGTAGAGGCAGCGAACGCGGCATTCTTCTCTCGTACCAGCTTGACGATAACCGCGTTGTTGTCGTCGTTTCTGGTGTTCGACATCAATCGTATGGGTGGCGGCTGTTGTGATCCGATCCTTGACGAACTGCCACATATCCTCAGGGGTAGTGGATACAGGAGCGTCGTACAGACGAGCGGCAACTGCACACTGGAAAGCAGTCCTCATCTCACAGTTCTATTTTTGTTGGATATCCAACTTCTGCCGTTGTCCGGAAGACCTACAATAAACAGACTTGCATACATGGATGAATAATTTAGTCCTTACCAGTCTATGATCGGTGCTGCATTCAGCGCCGCGCATCACTCGCGTGATACGCACTTCAAGAATGTTGCGCTGTCTCACAATCACGTAGTCAAGCAAGTGATGATGACCGCTTCGTGAATGGATCCACGTCGTGATGTCGCTCGCGTCCAGCTGGAATTGGGTGTTCGTAATAGCTAGCTCGTGAGTAGCACACAGGCGGGGCAGACGTTCACTGAACCAATGCCGTAGGGTGCGACGACTCTCGGCCAAGCGACCGAGTCGCGCTTGACTCGAGCGTTCAAGTCACCCAACACAAACAGTCGATCAGTCACAGGCACCGACCGGATTGTGGCGGACAGTTTATTATAGAACTGGTCCTTTGTATCATCAACGTGACACATAGTTGGACCATAAACACTTATAAATGTGGCACGCTCACCTCGACTGAGTCGCAGGCGCATAGACAGCATTCGAGGGCTGATGCCCTGCAGTTCGCTTATCAACAAAGCGTTGATGCGTTCAGCGACTGCAAAACAGACACCATGCTCCCGAGCACCGTCTGTCGGGTAACCCATCCAGTAGAAGGTGAACCCGGCACCTGCATCCCGCAACTTACCTAGGTCCGCAAACCTCGTCTCGCTGAAGACTGCCGCGTCGACCGCATAGCGACGTAGTTCCATCGCGATCAGTGCAGTACGCCGTTTTGGCCGTCCGCTGGAGCTGCATCGATCCAGCAGCGTGCGCACATTCCATGCCTCAACACGGAGCGTCTTGCGTCCACGGGCCTGTTTCAGGTTGTTCTTCGGGTTACTGAAACTTGAGTGAGCATCATGTGCTCGGGGGTTAATAGTGTGGGGACAGACAAGAAGACGATGTAAACAGGGTGGCAGTCTTCCCTCGAATAAAACAGAAAGAGAAAACCTACAAAAAGTCTCACAAAGTTTGATATGACGCAAGTTCCGGCATAAGTTATGCAATACATTATGGAAGGCAACGTTTAAAAATGGTCATAGTGCATACAGATTCATCTGTATCCAGTCGGGTCGTATTCGTTACACTGACAAATGTCCTTTTATAGGTGTTACAACACACATCTATTGAAAGTTATTCCAGGTGAAATCTTTGATGGGAATGCGCATTAATGTCCAACAAATTCGTGAGGTAAATTGCAAAAGATTTCATTAAAATAATGAATTAATTTGAGTTTACTTTAAACTGAAACAGTGCTTTAACAAATTTGGAAAAAGATATCGTTTGTGCCCAACCTCCAGCTTTTAGTTATCAACGAAGTTACAGGCCATGGGAAAGTTAACCGCTGTGTTTTCTCCATCTTCCTCGACGATAATAGTATGTTGATAGGTGACGAGAATAGATCGGGCAATCTTTATTTGTGTCAAATATCAAATACTGTCCAGAGTAAAACAAAATCAAGATCACTCGACGAACTTTTAGTGAGCTCAAAGGTTACTGATTCGAACGCAAACAACTGGTCATTCTGTTAGGTGAATAATCGGAAAAACTTTAAATTAATGTTGAAACGAGCAAGTTGCTCGTTAACTCCGAGAAGAAATTCAACTTCTGATTAGTTGCATCGATTGTCAAACCATGCGTAGTTAAAAATAGGTCACATGAGTAGGTATCTGTAAACAAATGGTTGGGATCTATACTCTCTGGTTGACCTCAGCTTTAAACATGTAACCACATCTTAACTTCCTCTTGCAGAAGAAATAATAACAGTATTTCACTTTTCACAAATGTTGGTCACTTTCTAATCTATCGATCAGCACACAAATATTTATTTAAACAATTCTCCGTTACGTGGATTAGAATTCAATAATTTGATAACTTTAGTCATTCTAGCTCCTGATACACTGCATGTAACACCCTATACATCGACCTGATTTGCGACGGACAACAACTGCAGTATTCCAGCTTTCCGCCAATTGCATACAAAAGTGGTGTAAACAATACGCTGTTTAACAGTGCTCAACTAACCTGTGCACTAGATATGAGTTTCAAGGAAGATTATTATTAAAGAAAGTTTAACAGCAAACAGGTATCTTGACAAATTTGTTCGTATTTACAAAAGGCAAAAATACATCGATTTTGAATTCAAAGGCCAACAAGGAAAAAGTCACCACGATAAGTTCATCAGTGACATGTCATGGTCAGCAGTAACTCCCACTTGTCCGGCTTGAGATCCACGTCAGATACAATTTGCCCAAGTGATCTCTGTACACTAATACGTTGTTCGCCTTATCCGCTTACTTCACCTGTTGAGTTGCAGCTGGGACGCTACTATTTAATCTGCAGAATAGATCGATGTTAGTCATATTGGAGAGGAGAGCATAACTACAGGTAGAGGATTCAAGCGATTATACAACGGTATCCGGGCCTCCAATTGCCCTGGTGACCAAAGACCTGTTAACAACAAGCGATTTAACGCACCTTGTAATTTCGTTCAGAATATTGATAAGTAGCTAACATGCCGGTTTATTGACTTCATCGAAGCAACGATACTCGAAATCTATCCAATCTCTGGTACGTTTTACTTGTGAGACCAGTGACACTAAATGAAATGTAGTCAACTGGCAAAATCTTGCTTTCAACAATGTTGATTTATTGCTGTACTAGACGGTCCAGATAGTACTCAGCTGATTCATGTTGGGGCTCGAAGCAAATAAGTAACCGGTGCAGCAAGGTTTGAATTGCATTCCTTCGATGGTCACATGAACTTTTGTTTGATCGTAAGTGAAGATGGCTATAGGAAGGTTTACGTAAGTTCATGGCCTTAGGACTTTTACTAACGCCCTAGTGTGTGGGTAGATCACAGTCACGTTTGTCTCAAACTGCGAACGTTACAATCCTCAATCGGAGCGCTTTTAAGTCTATTCACCCGGTTTCTTCATCAGTAAATTTCTTTTTCAACACTTGCTCCTCCTCTTCCTTGATGTCGGGCCAGATCCACTTGAACGTAAGCTTGAAACAATGGCCACGTGAGTGATTTTCACTTGAGCGCAGACTGTTTTGTTATCTTCCATCCTTTCGCAAGCTCATTCGTGCGTGTTGACGTGGTCGTCTTCTTCTCAGCATGGATCAGCTCACTTATACAGGAGCAGCTGGAGGTGATTGCGAACTGGTCCGCATCCCCACTACTGTTATGACAACCCCTCGCGACCTCTTTCTCCTGTGGGACAACAGTGTAGTTTGTTTTCATTGCCCAATCCTAACCACACATCCGAGAACAACCTGAAGACAGATTTGTAAACTGCCTCTCAATTTGCACCACCCCCATGTTCCTAAGGGTGATATGGACGGCTGGATGAGGTTTGTGGGGTCAGCCTAGTACCATATGTGCAGCCAGACTAGGGATAAGGGTAGGTCAAATGTAGCAGCTAGTCATCTGGGACACGCTGTTTTGGGATCATCACACTTACGTACACGCACGCACCCGCCATCGTTTAAGCAATCAGGCGTGAAGTGAGAAACATTTCCGCCTAAGTCTGCATGCTGTAAACGGGGGCAGATGTTCTCACATTGTCGAGTTGGTAAGATCCGGAGTCTGCCGTTGACTTTTACCTTATTCGTCTGTATGACGTTTCTGACAGGTTGCAGATCATTTTTGCAAACAGATGCACTACCCAGTAAGAAGACTTACAAACGAAACGACCAATTGAGTGACGAGCATCTGCGCGTGTGTGCATAGGTGATGAGGGATCGTAACGAAAGCCGATTGACATCTCAATTAGGAACAAAATAACGAGCCACTTGTGGTAACTGATACGCGAAAATATTCATCGAGCACACAGATGTATGTTTAAACTGGACGATACCCACTTAAAATTATGACTTCCAAACCAGTGGTTATCTCCGTTGTTATCACGAACAATGGGAGTTGGTACGTCGCGTGCTAACTATAGTTCGTTCTATGGTATCTGACTGTGTTCCAGCATAGATTAGACGGCTCTACCGTCTGCGACATTTAAAAATTGAGTACCGTCAAATGCGTTAAAGCGCATCCTGTACATCACTACCCTCCAGTCTGGCACCCGGGGAAAACAAAGGTGTTAGTTCGGTAAAAGTCATGTTTGCTTTGACCGAGCGCATCTCACCCTATGAACTCCCGTTGATGTGAGTAGTACACAATGATCGCATGCTCATTACTGTTTTTGGTATGTAAAAACACTAATGATGTTCGAAAAAAAGTGTGGGCAAACTACTCCCGAGGACCGAATTTGGTCTACGGATAAATTTCTCTGGTGCACGCTGCCATTACAAAATAACACCAGTGTTTGACAATATTTACATACGTGTGTGGCCCACTCAGCGTAAAAAATGATATACATAAAATGGAAGTAGTAAAACCATCCGGCTGACGCCCACTTGGATGTTCCTGTGTACGTACACACCCATCTAACAGGTCAATTGATGTTGTGTGACGTTCGAGTGACAAACAATACCAAGGATCGGAGTAAATTGTCACATGCACGATTACAGTACTTGAATGCCATTCCAATGAAATGAATATAATTTTGTGTCATTATTCTCAGTCTCACTTATTATCCGTAGTACTGCGTTTATCGACCTGGGTGATACTGCTCCCGTGGGTTGATGTCAATACATAGGGCTGTAATAGCAGAAAATTGGGTAGAAGAGAACGTCTCAATGTTATGAAAATCAGAATGTGTAACTTCTTCAAAGTCTCATTCGACCTGATGTTGATCAGATGGTATTATTACAAGCTCGATCAACGAACGTTTATGTAGCTTTATGCTAGAGTAGGTTAAGTAATGGTTTGGTTGTAACTAGTCCGAATCTGGTGATCACGTAGTAAATGCAAACTAATGTTTTGTGACATTATGTTTAGGAAGGGAAGGAGAAGTCGGTGGCACGCCTACGAAGTCAGATTGCGACAGGTTGACAACGCCTGTAAGCCATTGCTGTAGATGATTGCACCCATAGTTCATTCACCAGCATAACATCCAACCCTTGTCAGGATAAAGTGACCGACCTATGCTACCAGAAGCAATCTAATGTCAACTGCAGTCATGACGAACAAGTTTTTGTTATCTTGATAACAACTCACACGCAAAGGTCAATAACTCTGAGCGCTACACAGTTAGTAGTGAAGGACACAAAACAAAGGAACTGTTTAACACTACATTGTTCAGTAGCTGTCGTTCTGAAACAGTATGATTGCATGCAGGTTGGAACACTGCCAGACTTGTGAGGCTTTGGAGACAGCTACCTTCAAAGTATTCGAACTCAGGACGTACCTGTTAGTAGAAAGCCTTACATTTACATTGGCTTAGGATCAAATTGAGCAGAACACCGTGAGAAGGAATAGTGTCATCTAGGGAATACTATTCATTTAGTCACTATTTAGTGTGTCTCAGAAACCAAGTCCAACCTAGTTTACTTCCATTCGTTTCTTCCGACTGAAGGACCGTTATGCAAGTTTGCAACTGCTTCACGTGAATAACAAACCCAAAATGCTCATATTCTTAAACGAAATACCCGATACCTATTCACAAATACTTGAAGAAAGTGAGGCCTGAAATGTACCACTCACGTGTTCTAGGTCACTGGTTTGGTGTATCCAAAAAGTAACGATTAGGCCTTAGGAAGGTGCGGATTAAACTTTAAATTACCGGTTTGATAACGCGTGAAGATTGGTAACAAATAACTGGGCCCAGTTCAGTTTCTGGAAAGTAGTTCTCGTGTGGTCATTGAAATTTGTCCATTCCAGACGTACTCACTACAAAAAATTCCGCACCTCATAAAATATTTCTTAGAGAGAAACGTTCACCCTGAAGAGGTTTCTAAATAGTCGTATTCACTTTTCGGTTGATACGTTTGGAAAAGAAAACTGTAGAACTGGAACTTCGCTGTTCATTCCCAAATTTCAAAAGCAATTCCTATTTTCTTCGAGGACTGCGAGTTGTACCCCAACTCTCGCACCTGTGACTTCACAACAAGAAGGACTGAATTATCATCTACCCTTCAAGAATCACTCTCTGGTCATCTGTCTGTGTCGAGAGAGGATGTCAGAATTTCGATGACCCATCACTTGTGTTATTCACAGATTATATCAAAGACCGTTGTTTTTCACTTAATGACTAGTGGCTTGTTATCCGCCTGATACTTCGCAAATAGCGGCGTGCTTCAGGGTACAAATCCAGGATGTTCCAATTGTTTGTCTTTTGAATACCAGGAATTTTAAATCCGTCAGTATCACTGTAGACTGGGGACGCAAAAATGTAGCGAATGGCGAATAGTACTACCGAAATGGAAAGGCTTCCAAATAACTTTGACATTGCGGTGCTAGGCCACAATCTGCAGACTTCCGTTGAATTCCCCTAAATGTGAAAGAACGTGCACTCACCAATAGTCACATCCCGAGGGAAGACGAAAACAGAAATGCTACTATCTACAAGCACTAGTCTCAGTGTATGGCAGTCTGTCACCCAAGTGCACTTCGATGGTGCAAAGATAAGCTCTACACTCGGGAGATTAATCCATTTGTGTAGGCAATTTCGAGTAGAGATCTATCTCTTAATGTCCAATTCATTGCAGCGCATCCATCCTGAGTTGAGTGCTAAAGCTTGTCCATCACACTTTAGATGAGATGTCCAGCTTTTTGACAGAATAGAGCTTTGAGCTACATAACATTGTTTAACGTTTCCTTTGTCTTCTTACTCATAGAGGATACTTGACCTTGGTCGGTTTTCCAAATACTGTTGAAGTGTCAGGAGTTATATTACTCTTAATCACGTAACGTTGCATCAACCGTTATACCTTTGGAAAAACCCTGTAATGCTTAGTCCAAATGACTGTGAGAATCTGCAACGCCAAATTATCTGCCTGAGTTGAAACAGCAGACTTTTAGCGTTACATTGGGCTGAAGCCGGAACATCCTGTCTGACTCCGTCATGATAACCTCATCAACAGACTATTAACCAGTTGTAGGATATTCGCACCAAATTTAGTACGAATGAAGTCAAACCGTTTGGGCGTCGTGTTATTGATAAATGGACTGAGAATAACACAACGTTACGAGCAAGTTGTAATGTTCGTAACGTTGTGTTATTCTCAATCCATTTATCAACAGACTATGTTCGTGCATTCGGGTTGTTAGTCTGAATCCCCAAGGAGCATAGCCGATTGGATCTTTTAATGCCGATGCCAGTAAGTCACTATCGCTCGATGGAGTACGGTTGTCTTCTATTTTGTGAACCAATTTCCACGTCACATCTATCTTACAACATATTGATTTTATCTTGCCCTAATATACTTCACATTCTACCAATGTTCACCATCTGTGAAGCGGGAATTTTCCTCTCCCTTTGCTTTTATTGTTCTGTTACCGTCCAACAGGTAGTCAAGTGTACACAAACATGAAAAGTTACTTCCATTCTGTAAAATCCCACTGATTCCTATCACATTAACAAGGTATGAATAACGCGCACAACATTTGATCTCCTTTAAATATAATTGTATGAGCGTCAGACCAATCTGTTGCAATTTTAACACTTTTCTACAACGTCATCAAAATCAGTCTAACTTTAAGATAATTCCGGTCAATCAATGAGACTGACTCATCCGAACCGTGAGCATTGCCAGTGTTGATATGGAAGCAAAAAATACTTATGTATGTTTGACCTCGCACAGTCCGTGCTGAAAATGATGCAATAAATAGACATTCAGCCATTGCATATCTGTGAGTCCTACTTTCCAGCTTATCTGTACACCTAATGACATCAGTTTTACAACGTAACGTTCTTTCACGAAAAGTAGAGTTGGCACAATTTTTGATTAAATACACGATCGAAATACCTTATAATCGTACACAGTTCAACTCTTTTTCCTTACTCTGGCACATAAAACTGGATCAAACTATGTAATCCATGTAGTTTTTTCATGAAATTTAATGCCTTTTGTTTTGAAAACTTTAAACGGAATAAAATTTAAATTTTAAATCCATTTTTATGATACGTTGAGCAAATCCAGAATACCATTGAGTCACGTCAGTTTAAGAGGTCAGGTTCAAAAACTGATGATGCAGATAAATAAGGTAGTGATGGAAAGAGTTATAACAAATCTATCTTAATTTGAAAATGATTCAACTAGATGTCTATATTTATCTTCGAAATAAGACATTTAAATTTGGTCTAGTAGATGGCGATCGCTCAAAGGAACATGAACTTACTTCAGTGACAATATTTAGATGAACAAGGATAGTAAACAAAGTTGAAAATAACAATTACATAATATGATGTTAAAATAAAACAATCGTATGAAAACTGGGGTAGTGCGTGTACATTAAGTGATTTTTGGAAAGAAGTACCTACTCAGAGTGGACTCGATATGTGAACGATAAGATTAGAACTCATGTGGAACAGACAAAACAAACCGTAAATCAACAACTGATAGAATGCAAAATAGCACTCAATAACTTCAGCACAGTAGTATGTAGAAAAACTGTCAGCAAACGTGTAAACACTGATTCTACCACTCGTTTGTATCACTTTGGTTTACTTTATAAGGAAACCAACTTAGTAAGCTTTATGGTTAATGATTAATACCCATTGGGAACAAGAGACCGGTTTCCAGCAGGTAATTCTGGTATCTCGATCTTCGTGCCCCGATGTATGAAATCCGTGGAGTGTGGTGTAAGCTACACAACCTACTGTCGAATGGGTGTTTGTCTATAAGCCTTACATTTATCACTGGTGTTGTTGTTGATCTGGAATCACCGATTAAGCCTAAAATTCTTTCAAAGAATGATCTAGCAGTAGTAACAAAAATAACATTGAAATTTGAGTGACACGGTCGAGCAAGTTAGCTGTCTTCTACTTGATATTCAACACTGAGCGGTAGATATGTTTCCTCAGTCAGAGTGGCAATTGTAGACAATACCAGATGATTCAAACAAAAGCGTTCAGCACAAGCTTACTATAAAAAACTGAAAACAGTGTTTATAGGTTCCATGAAATCAATCAATCTCCAGAGTACCGGAATGCTAGTGCAATCTAGGCTCATAGACCGAAGTGGACAACCTTCTTTCTTAGCGCGATGACTGACAGAAAGAAGTCAGTGAATAGCGAGCTCTTCTAAAAAAACTTTCAATGAACCTGAGCTAGTCAACATACAAAAATCCGTGACTTTATGAGTTAGCAGTCCTAGTCCACGATGTACTTAAATAATAAACGATTCTATCTTACACGATAACCACAGGTAAGAATGGATTTACTCGATTGCTCTTGCTGTGATAAACCGAGTTACCGGTGGTTTAAAGAAAGTCGGTCCGTATTTCCAAGTCAGTTGATGTTCTGATATAAAGTTATCAGGCTGTTCTATAAAAGCATCCAATCTGAATGAGTTGCCATCTTCAGTGAGCTTACGATCCTGAAATCCTGTTGACGTGAGAGTTGTCTTTCAAATACTGTCTCATCACTGATGTGGTTCCCTGAAATTAAATGTTGTAGACAGCACTTTACTCAAGGTTGACAAACCAATACAGGTGACGCAAAATCCTTTTACGCAAAGTGAATTCCATTAGCTGCAACTCCGAATGATATTTAAGTAATCTAGCGACTCTTCTAAGTTCAATTGTTTTTTTGATCGTGTGTGATTTTCTACCGGTCTGAAATGTGGTTGCGATGACGACGAACTAAAGTTCGTTCTCTCAGTTCTTTGACCTGTTTTGCTGAAGTCCGTTTTATTGCTTGGTGAGCAAACAAAGCGTTTCCTTGCGACGAAAATACTTATTTCTCACTTTCACTGGAAGCGCGTTATTGGTGATCCCGTCCCAGCCATCTCTTCAATCGCTCATTTGTAGGAACAGGACAGAAATTTACTTGTAGATTTGTCTGCCTCTCTACACACTGAGTGCTCTCATGAAAAAACGCTCTCTGGTTAAATGTACATCCCACTATGTAGTGCCGTACTTACAAAATAATCGATCCAAGGTTCCACTGTTTACTCTTTGTGCATTTTAACCAGAGTGTTCGATCACTTGGTCTCTTAATGTAATTTCCAAAGAGAATTAGGTGTTGCCACTATCACCAATTGAGCTACCCCCAAAAGCGTTTATAGTTCCAGTTCAATAGTGGCTAGCCAATCATTCACATTCTCTTACTTATCCCCACTTGTTACCTAGTCTTAATCAACATGCGGAAGTCAGACAGAAGTTGAGATGTTTGCCTGTCTAGTAATGTGTGAAACATATGGAACAGTTAATCGATACGAGGTGTTATGCGTCAGCAATCATAATTTTGTTATCGCTCTCCTGACGGAAAATCTGAATTTCATCATGAGAGGTGAACTATGCAACAGAAACTCTTGGGCACTATCTTTGTTGTTTTTAATTTCAATTCTGTTGTAGTGTTTGATGTCATGGGAAGCAGTTGAGTAACTCCACAGACAGACTGGCTGTGTAATAATGCAGGAGCAGAAATTTCATGATTGTCCATTCTTCCAGAGTATTTTCCAACCACCTCACTTTGAAACAACGAAGTTCGTGATCGAGTCCAACCATTTCGTCTTAACTGGTTAATAGTAACATAATTTTTTATGTACTTCGGTAATACGTTACGACGTGCCTGTTTATATGTCTGAGTTCAGAATGGCAGACATGCTTCGGCTCATTCCGGTCCACCCAGAATATTTTCTGACACGGCTCAAACCACAAGTTCAATTAGCACGTATTGTAACATACAAGCCGGCCATTTCTTCTCCGATTGTCCATTACACTTGTGGACCAACTTTGGGGCAACGTAGAGACATTGGAGAACAGCGTTCTTCCTAAGTGGGGTTGCAGCAGCAGTCCTGTAAAGGAAATAACACAAACAAGCATGTCCCAAAGACCCAGTAAGCCATACACACGACTTACAAAATCGAAAACTTAAGCGCCGCCAACAACACACCTCTGTTATAAAATTCATATTAAAACAGTGCACACTTGCTGGTTTCGACTGCGCGTTACAGTATCAACACCGAAACAGCCTTTATTGTATGTCACCAGGTTACCAATGGTATTGTCCCCTGATAACAAGAAGCTCAGGAACCGACCGTCTGAGATACGTCAACATTGTCCTTAAAATTTACTATCTCATTGAAAAATTCGCAGAGGCAACCTTTCATCTGTATACTGCTAAGAGATTTTAGTACCTCTCAGTTGGTCTTCGTAGTGAAGTAAACGGGAGATGATAGTAAGCTAGTGCGCCACCTCTGAATACTGTCACTGCTTGACTTTATACAAAAACCGTCTTATCTTTCACAAGTACCAACTCTTTAGATAAGTTGGTATTAGAAGTCTTTCGATCAGCCTGCACCTCCTCAGTAGAACGCAACAAATTTAGACCTATCAAGATGGTGTAAACTGTAACCCTACACTGCAGATAGAAAAGCTTTGGCTGAAAGTACAAACCGAAGTCATTCTCACATATAGATTTATATGTCGTTATAGGGCGGACTTAGCTTGTACGTTTCTGTCTCTGTGTTGGTTAGTAAAAACTCGTGATTAAAAGTTTATATGTGTAACTAAAAGGTGAACGGAACTAAATGAAAGACACATTTAATGAAGCTGCTGGCTGCAAGCATTTCAGCAGCGAACACTGGAACACACACGCACAGTTGATGGCCTGTAAGACTGAGGTAATATAACGATTAAGAAACTCGTAGTGTAGGTTGCTTCTCACGTACGTGCCGATCGAGTAATATTTGAAAACTCAACCGATTCAGCCGTGTCCACAAAGTTAAACAATACGTTCCACTGTGAAGTGTGAAACAGTTCTGTCTATACCGTTACCTGCCTATTCTTTAACGCGGATTCAGTCAACGATCACTAAAGCATTCGTCCTTGGTTAGTACGATCAGATGTACCAGTGTGGAATAGTTTGTAGGATAGATTTAGATCTCCCTTGAGACGTATGTAATTTGTGGAGAACTGACCTAGTTCTGCTAGTCTGTTCGGGTTAAAGGATATTCCTAGGCCTCATAGTTCTTCTAGAGGCACGTCTCCGTAAGCTTTCAATAAGTGTCAAATCTATTTAGTATTAGGATGATATGCTTATAATGGAATTTTCTGGCGTAGGCAAATTATAGAAGTGAACATAGTGCGAATCAAATTCTTCATAATATGTTCAAGGTCATTTGTGCCTTTTTGCCCATGACTGCGTAGTTTATAGATAGACCCAAACTGTCTGCCTGTATGGTCCCTAGGTCTCGTTTTCATACTGATACCAGTAGATTTGTGTCGCGAAAATAGTAATCAGTACAATTCTGCTGGTGAATGTGCATGACATGGAACGGTGGGTAACTTTCCCTAGTTTAGACAATTAAAATCGTTCTTTAAGTTTATTACACCCTTCGGACATTCTAAAACTTGCTAGAGCTTCATGTTATTAGCGTACAACAACACCAGCGATTTGACTGTGTTCAGTAGCTCTGGAAAGGAAAGAATTAACAATAGCGGCCCAAAGATGATTTCTTGAGAATCATCATCATTGGTAGGAGACTACTGTGGTAGGTGTTCATTAAACTTGATGCTGAACTTACGTTCAGTTAGACAATCCTTCGGCCATAGAAGTGAGCGTGAATCAAGGCCATGACCAGAGAGTTTTCCTGACTAAGTGGAGTGATAAACCCTACCAAAGGCTTTGGAGAAGTCAGGATAAACCACAACAATGACAAATCCTACGTCAGCAGCCATCGCTGAAAGGTCGCAAGTAATCAACAAACTCGTAAAGCTTGAATAATCTTTATGGAGACCATGCTGCTCCTTGGCGATAAATTCGAGGTCTTCAACTTTAGGCTGGACAGAGTCGTTTAGAAAACTCTCCAGTACCTTGGACACCATTAAAGGTGATGTCAGTGGCCGGTAGACCACTGAATCGTCTCTGTACCCACCTTTGAAGATAAATGTGCCCGTGAACTGTTTCCAGACTTACAGTAGACGACCAGTTGACTGTATGAACGTACGCTACTGGACACAGGGATAAAACAACGTTAAAGCTTTTCGGTTCCATAATTGCCTCAACACCTGACACCGACATACACACTGTTCGCCTATATTTCATGCCAACGCTAACCTATAGGCTTCAGTTTCTGATCTATTTGGGGACTCATGCAAATGTCGGGAGCACTTTAATGAAGGAATTACAACAGTCAGTATCACTCAAGCTCCACTGAGTCACTAAAGTCCAGGTACACAACTTGGATGAGATTGCAAGCTGTTGATCTGATTTGTTTTGTTTTGCCTTTGGTTAGATCATCCAGGCCGATACAGCAAAACACTGTTTCGTTTGGACGATGTTTGATCGTTATTCCATTTATCAGTTCCGAGGAGTGAAACAAGCCCCAATGCATGCCATGACATCCTGACAAGTGGAGTTCAAGCAATCAGCCTGCGTTTAGGTTGGACTAATAAGAGCTGAGAAATATTGCAATTGGATCTGCTTGAGAATAGACATAGGTTTTGATTCTGGTCAGCATTTGTTAACCATAAAGGAGACGAATTCACCAGCCTCGACGCAAAGCTGGTAAGTGAGTATACCCAACTGACCTGTAAACCACACTAAGTATCAGTTGACGTTATCATGATACATGGAGCAAAACAGGACGTTTTGCTGTCGATATTAGCTTAGAAAGTCGCAGTAATGTAGAACAGACTGAACCGTTTTTGATTATCCAAAAGTAGACAGACTACTGTTAGCAGCAACTCAACATCAGCCTGACAATTTTTCAGATTCGAACAGTTGAATCTACACTCAATGCCTCATCGTCAAAATTGGTTTGTGTTATGTCGATTCCAATACAATTTCCGAATGGAATACAGTTCATCTGTCTGAACAGTCTGTCTGTCACCTTGTTACGGCGTTATCGTTACGTGTTAAACCGAAGTACGAATTGGTTAGTTAGGGCGTATAAGCATTTTGAATTGTCTACACGTGTACCGAACTGGCGTCAGACGTGCATGGCGTCGGACAGCACAAACAGGCACACATCACCACCACCACATGTTCATAACTAATTAATTTGTTGCCTTGGTGGCCTAATTACCAAAACCCGGCATGGGATCTGATACGTTAATTAGTCAGGGTGAAGTGGGGTGGGTTTGGCATGACTACCGTTGGTTTCACTCACACCCGGTCGTTGTTCATATTATCGCAGGTTAGGTGATAAACACACTGTACGTGTTCGATTAAGGGCTGGCGGTAAATAAACAAATAAGCCGCCTTGTATTGTATGCCATCTGTCTGGTTGACAGGCTAGTAAATTACTATAGCTGTGCACTGTGTAGACCGAAATATATGAGCTATGAAGTCCACAGTACTTGAATGGTGTTGTAAGAATGTACTGAAATCCATGGAGTGTACACTGATTGAATCCGAAGTGCGAAACAAGAAGACAGGATGGCACTGTTTTGATGTCTTTGTCTTTGTTCTTCATAGGGGACTGGTGAACAGTAAACACTCACATTGAGATACTGACGATGTCTACAATATACTTCTTGGATGAGGAATTCCTTTTAACAGGAAGTCGAGTTGTCCGCACAACACAGTCGTTTGGGCTATTGTACCAGTGAAATAGAATCTTCGTAAATTGTGATCCGGGAGGCATCAGTGTTCACCAAATCAATTAAACCAAATCGACTCATTATTATGCTTTATGTACTCTGAAAAATGGATTTTCAACTGTTTACTTACAGACATTCGGAGCGAATGAAAGACAATTATATATTGAACATCACCCACAATTGATCGCAGCTGTCGCATTCCCATAGACTTACCAGTCGGCCACTTTCGAACAACAGAACCACTAGAAAAATACAGTGTAGCGAACGAGAACCACTAGACTCGGGTCTCGCTCTCATTAGAGCTCGTCAGTTATGCATATCCATGCCATGGCCGCCAATAAAACTCCGGCCACGCTGTTCATGAGGCAACCGCGTTGACCACTGCGCCAATGACGTCACATTAGACACGACCAAATTATCATATGTGAATGCTCGACCACTTTCGTTTGTGATCAGGTCGACCGGTCGTCTCGATAGGAGACACAGTAACTGTCCTGTCAACTCCAATCGATGATCCCTCGCCTAGGACTTCTCTCCAACACTGTGCTGTTCATCGGGAACTGCCGAAACATTCGAGTCGGATTTTTAAAGCCCCTTACCTGCACAGTTGTTTAAAAGAAGTCTGGTCATAAATTGGATTGGATAAAATTCACTGACTAATCGTGAAACATAGATAGCGGATATGAGTGATCGACTAACTGGCGTAGTTGATTCATCATGTACACAGTAGTGGCTTATCTTACACAAACAGTCATACTGTGTGATGCATGTGCAATCCATCGTTAACGAGACTAGAATGTGGTTAGCTTTCGGTGCACATTTAATTTAAAGTAGTGATGCTTTCTGGGATCAAGGAAATAAAACCGCTCGCTTCTGGTCATTCACCTTGTTGGCTTGGTAGCATCTCACCATCATTACGCATATTACGACAATGCTTAAACGGCGGTAGAATTATATACAGGTGTTTACTCTTCTGTAAGAGAGGCACAGGGATGTGCTAAGAGACACTGCACTTGACTTAGTGCTCAATGTAATCAACTCACCTGAACGGACGACTCGTGAGTCACTTTACAACATCGTGGTGAGAGGTTGTGTGTGAAAGACAAGCGATCAAATACCGTAGAACAGATTACGCACTCGCCGCAGAGTGCGGTTATGATCCACTGGTCTAGGTTTGTAGGAGATGGGCCATTATGTACGCGCATGCCAAGCTCGCTATGCTTTGGTTATGGATTATTTTCGTTCTCTGTCCGTGTGTTCCTCTTTCATTTGTGAACTGCAGAGATTTCTTTTGCTTCATGTATAGCGCGAAAGAAGTAATGGCAGAACTCATGCACAAACATTTTGTATGGCTGAGTCTTCGTAAAAACGTGGTAAACTAAACGTGTACGAGCGTTGTAAAAATACACTGCGAAACTACGAAACACAACAAACGAGATATATATTTAACTTGGAGGTCACCCTCAGATGATCGGAATTTTCGTATCCGGGCAGCTAGTTCCTTTCAGGAGGGAACACAAGACTCAAGCCTTAAACTCGCCAAAGATTGCCAGTTACGCTTGTGATTAACAAGACCTGAACGTTACTCATAAGCGAAGGTTGCTATTGGTCTGCACAGTATGATTCAGTCGTGCCTACTGTGAGGTCAATAGTGCGTTGATCACCACTGTTGTTTCGTAAGAGTGTGGACCGGATTTCAGAGCTCAGTCATGACAATAGTGTGTGTTGTTGATGTGCTCTAACAAGGTGAAACTCGATTAAACTGCCCCTTTTCAAAGTGATCTGTGGTTATTTTCCATATCAATGTGAAACCTGAGATAAAGTTCAATCAACGACAGTCAGAATCCCTGTCTTCTCGTCAGTTGTTCAATATTGCCTTGGTTCACCTTTACAAGCGGTCTTTTAATTTTTCCCAGCCAGACCTATGTGTTTGCCGTCAGTTATTCATTGCTTATCAGGCCGCACCGTCCCTTGTTTGATCAGATGGTCTTATCTACCTGTCATCTATGTATAAGGCATCGTAAGCGAGCTTATTGATCCAGTAGTCACGAGTATAAGTAAAGACTGACCGACTAATCTGTCCTTGAGATGGCTGAAGGCCCGAGGATAGAGTGAATATAACTTCCCAGGTAAAAACTGGTTTGATCATCCAAAGCTTAAACAACCTTTACAAAAGTATGCATAACCTTGCGCTTATCGAACAGACGAACTATACGTTTAGTGAATCGAATGATACTTTGAAGGAACACTTGACTCGAAATTAGTTCCTTGATCGAAATCTATCTGCAATATGTGTTTTTGTCCGACTTTCGTGATCTGAAGCTAGTTGGTTTAGCACCATCTCGCTGACATCACCCATTAACAATCATGGAATCATCTCAGTCGAATGTGTGACATGGAGGAAGCGGTGGGTATCACCTTGGTCTCAAATCTCGAAGACCAGTAAGTAAGAGTCATTCCGGAAGAGAAGTTTAAAGTGTTGGGCTGTCACGTCTATTTCTGTATCTGTTTCAGGTTGCATCGGAAACAGGGGTAAGTTTTAAATACAGTCTCTGGGAGAAAATAAGACAGTATACTCACTCACTGTGTCACCAATAACCAGTAGGATGTACTGTGCTTATCAGCATTTCACTCCAAATGTGTACAGCTTGTTATCGATTGGAGAACCAAACCACGGAATTTCGACACTTCTCAGTTAAGGCTGTGTGTTGTTACGAAATGAGGTGACTTTCTTAGAGGGGAAAGCGATAGGTGAATCAACATGCAGTGTATATGGTAATTATACAGAAATGTGCCCCGCAATGTAAATTACAATGGGAGAAGTATAAATTTGTTGGTCTCTGAATTAAGAAAACTCGTTCCCTCAATCTGTAAACACTGTCCCATTCACCAACCTGACATTTAGTTCCTGTACCATACGCACACTGTCCTTGTTTTATTGAACTAACTTGTCACTAATCGTCCGCTGCTTGGGTAGTGTAGGCACTAATCGAAACTAGCAGCACAGCACGGATTGAATTCGAATTGTGTAACACAGCGTACTGCCGTATTGCTGGCGACATTCTGGTTTTCATTTGTGCAAGCTGTATGCATTGCTTACTGGGCCTTTGGCTCATGATTGTTCTTGTTATCTCCTTTTACAGGACTATTATTGGAACCCCTGCTTCGGAAGAACGCTGTCCTCCCGGTGTCTCACGTTGTCCAAGATTGGTCCACAAATGTAACAGACAAACATAGTAGAAACTATCGGCTTGTATGTTACAGTAACCATTCCTGAAAAGGTCTACTCGCGTGACCGTTCATCTTTGACCTTGCCATCCCAATTCGAAATCCATTGATGCTATCGAACGAGACTATCGTCATAACCGACTGAGGTTCGGTTATTGTGATTATTTTTAATGGTACTAAAACATATTTGAATCTGATCCTGTTTTAGATTTGGGGATCTGTTTTCGGACTACGAATAGCTCAACGATCAGACATGAATCATTACAGGAAATAAACAAAAAAGAGACAGTGTAAATTTTGATCAATACCAGGCTTCATATGTGGTCGTTGTTAAATTTCTTCTCATTTCTAACTGTAACAGCCTGATGAGGTTTTGTTGAAGGCGTATGTTTGCTATATTTTATGTCATATAACTCTACGGGAATTTTTGAAATAATGAATCATACATGGCAGTACAAAGTGTAACTGTTAATGTTCACCATGTTCAAAACAAACACTGTTTGCTCAACTGTGATTTCCTATATTGTATGCTTTTTCAAACTTTTCATTCGTAAGGTTCACATTAGCTGAATGGTATGTTCCGACCTAAGTGTTACACAAAGTAAAACATTTTTTTAAGGGCTCGCTTTGTAGACAGATCACCTGATCTGTTGTGATAGTCGAACGCTTTTTTCCCTTTTGTTCGACTATTTCTACTTCCTGTGGATCAACTGCACTAGTGAGTTCACAAATGATTACGTTTTCCAAATCACCTGGTAACTCACCTTTGGCAAGTACATACCCTTCGATATACACGGACCTTTCTAGTGTGACGCTGTTACTTAATCAGAAGCATAGATTCATAAACGGGAGAGATACCGTCATACTTCAGTTACTTTCATTGATAAGTTAGAAATGAAAACGTAAGATTGCAGCCTATTATATATAAATCACATTATTGTAAACAGTTTTCGTGCATTCTTTGCCTTCTCCGTGTGGTTGCTTTTATCCAGTACTGTTATGTAATTTGCAAAGGGTTTTGTCGAAATGTTCGTGTCGGTTATCACAAGAACACTTTTGAGAAGATATATACTGTATGTAAATAATATGACTATGATAATTCGTTTGTCAAGTGGCTCTAATCTTGTTATGGTATTAGGGGGAACAACAATCTGAAGTTGGACTATTCTGCATTTCTCAGATGTGCTAACATTTGATTCCCAATCAGTACTACGCATTTTGTCACTGAATGAAGCTAGCCATACAGTACCTCTTGTTCAGATTTCGTATACTGGATATACCAAGGCTGTTAAAACTGTGTGATTGCTTCCTATCAGTGATCATGGGTTTTTGAAACTCTCCTGACTAGCTGACATATATGGTTACTGATGGTTTATCTTTGCTGAGCCGTCCGACATTACAAACCTAATTATGGAGTTTTAGTATTCCATCGGGAAGGGCTTAACAAACGAGATCGGTTCCATCTAAATTAAATAATGCGTTCTCGTTGTTGTTGTTTTGTATGAAAGGTCTGTGTTATTAAGAAGGTTGATGTACATGTGCCTCGCTTACTTGTTTTTCGTCATAGTGGCGTTTATAGCCATTGGCCCCATCGTAGCAACAGGAGCATTGCAGAGTTCTGACTTTTAGTTTTTCTGCAACCCAACTGGATAGACAGAACGAGCCACCAATAACGAGGCATGAAAAATGGAGCTGTCAGTGAGATTGAGCTGCATTATTATATCTACATCATCAGTAAACTACACAGCAGTCGCTTTGAATTCGCGAGTGTGATTTGAGATATTGACACACACAGGTGTCCTATACTCTGATCGAAAAGATGACTTACCAGTAAATCGGTTGGTTTCTGACAAAAGGCATCGAGTACCGGATGACCTATCTATGACAACGCCAATTCATTTGCGCTTCACGTTGATTCAGGCAACAGTCTTTTTCTTGTTGAAACCTTTCCGACCTCAACCGCTCACTCGTCTTTCCAGCAGTTGTTGCTCATAGTTATTTCTTAGTTCAATCTTACTACTCACTTCTATTGTTGAGTAGCACGTAATACTGTTAGCAAACAATTTGGTATGTTACAAAAATTCCAGTTGTTAAACGGTCAAGCTTTTTGGAGACAGCATTGAGATTTAAAGATCATCCTTGGTTGTTAAACTGTAAAAATAAAGCGGTGGTTTGGATGTGAAAAGTAACGGCCTAATGGTATTGAAAAGCTCAAATGAGACTACCATTGTATCCTGAACATAGAAATAAAGTCCCCATACGACTGTCAGTTGTTAAGTATACAGAACAGGTTTGCTGTGATTATTGGCGTCCGTCCCCAGAACGATATTCGACTGCCGGTCTAGTCTTTCTCGAAACTCGTCAGTTTCGCCCAAGATACATTATTATGAGACACACCTTTTATACTAGGTCTCTATTTTGAACTAACAACCTACCCAAATCTTTTAGGATTGGAATGGGTCCAGTCTCCTCAATAACGAACGGCACAGCGACCTCCTTGCACCCACTGACTCCAAAGTAAGTCGCTAACTTAGGTAATGACCAGTGATAAACAAGCATACTGATAATCGACCTGTGACTTATCCGGAAATTTGTTTGGCTGACCTGAAAGATGATCACTTAATATCATTTAATGTTTTATAAACCAAGCTTAAAGTAGACATGATCCTATGGGTTTCAGATGAATTGATGCAAACGCATTTGTTTGGAGATCTAAGTTGATTGGTTGCACCCTAAGCCAGATCTTGGTCCATCAGTCTAACAGTGCATGTGATGCAAATGCAATACGAACTAGCAGCAAGTTAACAAGAAAACAGAAATATGCCAATCAAGCTTTAACAAATGAGAAATTCGACAAAATAGCATTCTCTGCCATAGACTTCTATTCCTCACGTAGCGTTTCCAAAGTTGGTTATGTTCTCAGTTTTAAAGATGGCTATACAGTTGTTCTGTCAGTCAAGAGTCATTTGCTTCTAAACGCCACAGGTTTTTTTCCTCCAAATCTGGTTGTCTGATAATAACTCATTTTACAAATGAACATGTGCTTATGTGAAAAAAAAACATTGGCTGATATAAGTTAATTAATTCGTTGTTCGTGATTATCTGGAACAAGCAATAAACCCGAACTGGAAATTCATATTGTGAAAACACCTCGTGAATACTCGGGAATATGAGTTATTGCCAACTTTTCAGTTCTATCGAAGAAGTTTCCAACCCAGTGAACCAGTACACCGGTTAATTCAACTCCTTTATTCTGGTTGTAAGGCAACGTTTGAAACAGATCCCCTTCAACATAATTTATCGCAAGTTTACAAATATGCAACTTTATTACTCTGCTTACTGAAAGAACCAATCCACTGTTTGTTGCATCAGCTAAGCTTTACAGCGTTTCATCCTTTCAAGTGTATCTTTACAAGCGTTTTTCAAAGATCAACGGACAAGTTCAAGTTAAGTAGGTATGTGCGAATTCATAGTCTAAATAAATCATTTAGATAACTGTAAGAAATTCGATTTTTGATAGTGATAGAACTTTGCGTAATTTGATAAACAGGCTGCCCAATCTTCCTACATCGCAAGGTTTGACAGGCCTCAATCGTTTAAGCATCTCACTCATCTGCCATTTAAGAAACCAACAGAACTCTTGTACACTTGCGTGACCAATTCCTGGCTGTGTGATTGATGGACATTTCCCAAAGATATATGAAACATGCTCGAAGTGATAAACTGTTTAAAATTTGTGAGTAACACCCCTCTTCAGAAAAAAAACAAACTCATAAACACTTATCAGTAGTTTGGTGTTCTGTTGCTCCCATGGTACAGACAAAAACAAACGATATCAAATAAGTGCCTCTCCAACCTCTTGGTCGAAAACTTGCTCATTCTTCTCACTGACAGGGCTGTGTGATGGTGCATTTATGACGCTGGACCGTTGTGTAACCGCTGTGTAAAAATAAACTGGACTCACTATATTCCCACTCGATCACCCACTGACTCTCACTATGTCTCCGATGTACGTCCAGTATTCCAATGCACACGCGAAATTTTCCATGGTGCTCCTCGTTCTCCATTCTTTTTTTACTGATTCCCCAACAGATCCATACCTAGGTTCCAGTGATGCCACCTGTTGATATGTCTTGGCATCAACAATCAACAACCTTATTGCACATGATGGAGTAACAAAAGTGGCCGAAAACTTGTTAACCATTGTCCAACTCAACAACGTCTACTTACTTCATGTATATATGAAAAATTGGTGCGCAGTTTTACGTAACCCATTTTTAAATCTGTTTGAACAACAATCTAATCAACTTTTAAACGTTTTAAATACGTTGGAATTTTAACTTTGGGCAACCTGATCATTACTCACAAGTGAGAGTGGTTGAGCGTTCACATGCGATGATAATTCGGTCGTGCCCAATGTGAGGTCAATGGTGCAGTGGTAAACACGGTTGCCTCATGAAAACTGTGGTTGGAGTTCTAATCCCGGTCGTGGCAATGATATGTACTACTGACGAGCTGCTCTAATGAGAACGAAACTCGAGTCTAGTGCTTCTGCTGTCCGAAAGTGGCCAACTGGTAAGTCTATGGAAATGCGACAGCTGCGATCAGTTTTGGGTGATGTTCAATCTGTATGAAATTTCGTAATCACCGTATTTTATAGATATCTCACCAAAAGTTCAACTTATCACTTTTAGTCTGTCTTCTAAACTACTTAGTCAGATACCTTTGTTTTATAAAGTCATTCCTGATAGGCTGTGCTATATTACATTCGTTCTACCAATTCTGGTTATATTCATTCACTGGTGACACAGTCTCTAATCACTTCATTGTCTATAACGAACCTAACGACATAATTCTATCTACTCGGTTCTCGACCTGTTCACTAGGTAGGTATTGCATAATATTTTCCTACGTCACTCTCTCTTATGATAAAACACTTCCCGTTCATATATTCTGGAGTCGATCAGCAGTTTCGTGGTCAGGCTGAAAATTAACAAGCATCAGCCACTGTCTTGAACGGAGTAAACGGGATTTTGCGAGCATCATTGATGGGGCAGTCGGGCGTTTTGACCTCACCGACCGCATTGACAACATGCGCCCCGGTGACTCAAATTCACACCATGTGGCTGAATGTCAGATTGTGGTAAAGGCATTCGAAATAAACTTATGGTAAGTATGTGGTTAGCAAACTAATGGCAGAGAGAATTCATTTTGCAGTGTGTCAATCAGTTATCCAATCAAGCATAGTATCCTCACGTTTAAGTACAAAGTTCCTTTTTAATTGTCCTTCAACTCAATAAGCAAAATACAAAGAAACTATCGGAACTGAAGTGTGTCTTTCTGCTTGCTTACGTTTTTCCATGCAGGCTCAAAACAGTACTCGCCATATTTAAAAGCATACTACACTGGAATAGTCTAAACAACGCGTAACCTTGTATTTAAATGATCTTCCTGTCATAAGTTAAATGGTTTTCATCGTTTTCACTCATTTACTCATTCCTGTTTGACTCTTGACCACTGGTTACCTTCATAGTTTCAACGTTTTAAGCTGTTTCACGTCATCTTTGGCTGGCGTTAACTTTCCAGTAGGTAAGTATGAAATCTTATACATACTGCGTTTACTTAGCACCACGGACCGATGTGTTTTCACTGAGTGCAACGCTTTGATGCGTGTAAATCAGATATGAGTTATCGCTTGACTCCTATCGGTTGACCTTGTGCCGTAATCGACATGGTCGACGGAAACTTAGGCAACTCAAGGACATCTGTTGATGTGCCCGCTGATTTCAAGGTCCTTGGAGAGCTCCTTGCCTTCTGAATAACCGGTGATTAAAAATGACTTAAAATTACCAAACAATAATGGATAAAGATAGTGCCTAGAGCAAAGAAATGAACAGAACTTGTTAAACGACAACATTCTTGACACGAGTTTACTGTAAGTATCCGTCGCCTCACGTACATCAGAATCCGGACCTATTCAATCTTCTGAGGTCAAAGATCTCCTTACCGACTGACTGATCAGTCGGATGTGTGTGATAAAAACATCAGACTTGGACAAATATGCCAGTATCTGTCCCCCTAACGGACCCGGTCCTTCCTAATCAGTTACGATGTGTTCTCACTAAGTCTCATGATTTTACCTTGTAGTCATTCTTCTATGTGGCTTCGCTTGCCACTGTTTTCAGAACGGTCGAAGCTAGTCAACAGCTTCTGACCAATCAGAATCCACACATGCATTTTACCAGAATCTAGTCAAATTCTGACATAAACCGTGTAACACACCTACTTCACACCCGATGTCACGGAAATGGAGGAGTATCCAGTATCAAATTCCCCATTACATTCATCAAAATGTATCCGGTCTAGGGACCTGTTCATGGTGGTCTGAAACTGGATGCGACGAATTTTGTGCACCTTTCGGTGTGGTTACTCTGAAAACATAAACGAATGTCATTATTATCTAAACGCTACAATGAGCAGTGTTCCACACCAAATTACGCAAACAACAAAATAAACGATTATGTGCTGTTCCTTAAATTGAATGAACGATTTCACGGTCCGAGCACCAATGTGTAACAAGTGCTGGTTTTAAACAGATGAAGTAGTGAAACAAAACATGATTTTTGGGCCTAAACTGGTACTTTCATAGAATGTGTTTTTACTCTTTCTACTCAACGGACTGAGCTTTTCGAGTGTGGTGCAATTCGTCTGGCTCCTTCAGTCATTTAGCCTAGATTAGAGCAATCAGACAAATTTTGATATCTGGATACAATTTTTTTGAATTTCCTGTCAAAGTTTCTTTTTACCAGATTGGCTACAGTTGTCTTAGAATTTCTGCCAAATCTTCTGTTCTTTTTTTGTGTTCCAGATTATAGCATATTGATTCACATCTTTTAGCAGCACAAAATTACACAATTTGAGGTGGCCAACTTAATGGAGGATCCTTATATTGGTCACTGTGTGTAATGAATTATATATGAATAATCAGGCATGTTCACATGACTGGGCATCAGGAAATGACACACGTGACCTCCTTCAAATCTTAACGGACACGAATGATACAACCGCACGCAACTGTGCCCGCGTGTGTTTTAGCGGAGTGCAATTGGTTCCGACTGCGATTGGACCCTCTTAAAATCAGCCCTAACCTATGTGACCGAATGGATGCTTGCAAAAATTAATATATTTCAAAACGTTCGATGACGACCATTTATTGGTCATCACTGACCATCAGGAGGGGATCTGCATGTATTCACCAGAGATGGTAACGAATGTAAACCTCACCACAAGGTCGAACGTTAAGTTAACCTGGACTGGACTTTAGTTTATAATACGGTATCTTCATCGCTTCCTCCATAAGGACAGTTGCTCAGCTCATGCCTGTTGCGATTCTCTGATTAACTTCGAACTAGTTCCTATAACCGGATGCTTTCAAGCCAGCTAACACTGCCACTCTCGACAACAAGAACGCCCACATAAACCAAAGTTAACAAGATATACAATCAAGAGGCTGTGATCAAAGTTTTTGTCACTGAGTGACCGCTCAAAGCGGTATCCTACAAAACATCCATTTTGTGATTTTCCTGAAAGAAGCTTTAAAAGAGACTGTTAATTTCGCAACGATACCTCCCGAAGTTCCTTCCTAACTGAATATCCACTCACTGAAGGCAAACAAAACAATTTTCTTTAAATTATATGGTTGTTGCTGCTGTTTTGGAAGATAGCGGCATTCATTGAGCCTCTAAAACATTACGGTGAAAGACTTGATAACTCTGTCCAATATTCGCACTAAACAGAGTGGACAACAAGCTCCAATGGAAATGTTTATAGATCATAACGAATTTACAAGAGAGTAGTATAATAATTATATTGAGCCCAAAAGACTCACAAAGTCTGTATCATGAAGCACACAACCAAACTACATAATAATGTTGGGTTTCGGTTTTACAATACCCTTCTTCGAATGAACACTGCCCCCAAGTGGTCGGAAACCTAAAGAAACTGGCCGGTGCTACTGACAGTAAGTGGTGTCAATGATGAACACGTGTGTCACCTTGAGAGTGAGTTCATGAGTTCTGATAACGTGAGTATCTAGTCAGTTTTTCGTAACCGTCTGGCCATTGGTAGGTTAAGCTGACTGACTCATATTTCTAAACGAACTGAAATTAATAATAACCACTCTGGCATGATCGTTAAATTTGCGACAACTAGACTTTGGAAGAAGCCTGGGAGAACCCTTTTCAAAGCAACAGCTGTCACAGTAATCCCGGAAAATAGGAAAAACAAACGAACGTAAACCCGAAAGATTTAGCAGGTAATGATCATAACTCAGTCGACCATATATTGGAAGAACGCGCGATTGTTGTCTTATATTTGCTATATATATCTGATAAATTAGAAGGATGAAGCTGGTCAGTTTTATGTTCCGGCTCCATCAGTGGGTGTGGTGCCATAAACATATAAGAGTATAAGAGTGAACAGTACAGAATACTGAACTAGTAAACATTAACTGAATACCACTTGGGGTTTATCGCAGCTTTTGTATTCATACTGCGCTAGATTCAGGTTCCGTTCTGGTTAAGTCTTATCACTTGTATGTGCCTTGTCTTGTACTGATGGCAACATGCTTGTGTTGACCATCTCACAGTAGACAAAGTCGAATTGTCATATCTGAGCGATCGGTCATGGTGACTTATGAGTGAGGCTGTGAGTAACTCTACGATCAGGTATGAGTGATGTTCACTTCGTGACGGCCAATTACCAGTCATCAATTGGCATAGTATTGATGTGACGAATTAAAACGACGCTCTTTTTACCGAGCTATATTGAAGGTGGTGAACTAGTTATGGCCCTTAAATGAATATATGTTTGACTGTTCTGTTTGAAATGGTTTGGATCAGAACATAACCTCAACTGATGTGGCATTTCCAACTGTGACACCTTAGTTATTAAGCCTAAACTGTTTCCAATTTAACACTTGTATCTTTTTGGTGGCCGCCCGTGACCTCAGAATAAACATCTTCCACTCGCTCCAAGAAATAACCGCTAGACAAGACAGTTCCCTAGAGCCCATGTTCTAACGCTGCTTATATGACCAACGACCTTGTGGACTATGGCAGCTTCCGTCCACTACACAAAATAACGCTACTAGTCTACAGACTGCCGATAAACATGAAAAATTTAAACTTTTATTTACGTACGCTGTCGGTACACATTTTTAATCTGATCGAGGATACAGTAAAAAATAATGATATACACCTGGTACTTCACGAGACTTACGTAACAAATATTATATTTCATGGCAGAAAGAAGACACGTTACAATACGTTAACATTTCGCTCAATCTGTAGTCGAATCAGACTTCTATTAATGTCGGAACCACGAAAGTCATTGAAATTGTTTAGCGATACTGTGATTACTGGTAAGTAATCGTGAAAGCTTGGCCGGAGTTCTAGTTTCGGCTGTGGTAAGAATAAGTCATACTGATGAGTTCAAATGAAGGCGAAACCCGAGTCTAGTGCTCCCTTTTGAAGTAGGCCAGCCGACAAACTTATGTGAATGCGAAGGTTGCGATCAAGTGTGAGTAGCGTTCAAGTCCAAATATTGTAGCTCTAGCTTAGTTGGAGGTAACACCGGACAGACAAACCATACAAAGTCATAAACTAAAGCTATAAGATCAACGGATCTACAAGGTGTTTAGATTGCACAATGACGGAGCTGCTGAATAATAATGAAACTAACTGTAAAAATTGTTAGGAATGATTCTAGATGGATATCGCTGGACGAATCACGTAGCAGTGCATGTTCCCCTGTTTTAGCCTACCTGTGCAGGGAATCCAGGATGTTGATAGATATCTATATAACCAGAGGATACAGGAAGCAGTTGTCATACTCAAAAAGATAACACTGAGAATACCGGTCATTCCAATGGTTGACATAGGTGTGTTACTGCAACAAACAAAGGTTCGACGTGAGGCACAAAACACAAAATTGGAACTCTTTGAATGTCAAAAATCAAACGAAAGTGGGGGAACTGTGGTGCATCAGATAAAGACATCAGGACCAGTAGCAAACAAATTTGGGAGGCGATGAGTTGGATCATGAGATTTCACATAAATCAATGGTCTATGTGATCTATGCCTGACCGCTGACTCTTTGGTACAATCGGATCATATTCTATACTGAAGGGTGAACAAGTTAGTGTAGGAATTATCCCGACATTCACTGGAATCTTTCAGTGCAACCGTAAGGTATAGGTAAGATCCATGTTCCCTGGAATGCGAATTATATATGAAATCGAGTCATTCACTGGTGGGAGAAATCAGACGGGAAATGCCAGAAAAAATATCCGGAAAACTCAACACCAACCAGACGAGCAGAACCGGATATACATGCACACGACACTCAAATAGGACATTTGTTGTGTTATGGGTTGGACTTCTGGTATATGAACACAAGTACACGATCAGCTGCATGTATGTGTAAACGGGACAGTAGTGTTACTGTGTTCCTGAGTATCTTTCAGCTGCATCATGTTTAAATTTCACGAACATGTCTCAAATCTAAGTAGCATATATAACAAGTTTGTTTCACATGAAGAGAAAAACCGGTGTAGTGTGATTTAGTTCAAACGTCATTTTCTTGCAAACTCTTTCAACTAAGTGATAGTCCGTCATTTATATGAGCATTTCCGGTTTGCTGTACAAAATGAGAGAAACATCTCAGGCTTGTGTCTACCTTTTTTTGCTGGGTTAGACCAAAAAATAAAACCTTCAGTTGCTCTGACAGTTCAGAACATTTCGGACTAAAGGCGTACAGTCCACCAGTTACCGCTTAGGGATTTTGACAGATGAGAACAGCTAGCATATGAACTAGGAAATCGAAAGTGCACACTTGCGAACACAACTCCGTGACGGCGGATAAAATACCAAATCGACCGATGCCTTTATTTAGTGTAATGTCTTTTTGTATGGTACGCGTCCGAAATTCGTGTTCTGTGTATGGATGAGGAGTGTGTTCTCGTTGCTAAAAGGCTGCAGATGAGTTTGTATCGCACATGTAAGAAGGGGCTTCCTAACGGATTATACTCCTTGTAGAGGAGATTTGTATGGGAGCATATTGTAGTCTGGAACCTCAATTTTTATGAGTGTAACAAATTTTTATGTGATTGCAGTTTTCATATTCATATAAATTCATCTAACGGCTGCTTTTGGGTCGAATCGCTGGAAATGGGGTTCACTCAAACTATACTTTTTGAAATATATGTTTCAATTTTAGACACAAGATGTTCCATTACATGCAGAAACAAATCACTTTGGTGCATTAGAATTTCCACGTTAGAATCTTGGATGTGACGGCAAGAACGTGATTGGTCCAACTAACCGGAAAGGAAAACCAATCTTAACTAGAGCACTTCGCATTGGCTACTTTGATAGAGGAAGTGGTACGGGTTATTCAAGAGGTGTCAGTGGCTTTGCTTAATGAGAACGTCGTTAACGGTCAAAGTGGAGCACAGATCATCTGACTCTGTCCCCACTAATTCATCAAACTGCGGACCGTGTTGGTTCCTTTGACAAGTAAAGGGTTGCGAGTGGTTAGGAGTGTCTGTGGATCTCACGTCCAATAGGAGTGAGGTTTAGAATGGTGGTAGATTTCAAGTTGTAATATGAGAATGAATCAGTTTGTGAGAACATTTTCATTAGTTCTCTTGTATACATGGCTGACGGACGCAATTACATTCGCATCAGTCCGGAAACACGCAGACGTATTATCGAAGCATTCGAAAGGGGTGATGATTGGCGTATGGTTGCCGTTCTGAACGGAGTCATGTGCAATACCGCTTACAAGTGGCTTCATGTGGATTGCATCAGTTACGAGATAGCCTCGTACTATGAACCTCGTTCGGGGATACTCTCACCCTGTGGTCTCCAGGGTGGTTCCAGAAAGAAGCTTGGGTCATCACCCAGTGTCACTCATTAAGTGGTACCCTGGCAACTCAGTCTGATATTTGGTTGACCTCACTTGGAGTTGGCATCTGGAGCTAACAATAACCAACCAACTGGATCCAAGGATCAGTCAGGACAGTGCTGGGCTGGCCGTTGTATACAAGAGAATACAACTTCGATCGGATTGTCAAGCCAATCCGCATTATATTTCATTGTACATAGTTGAGGGAGGCGTCACCACTGAGTGTGGGAATATATTGAGATGCGTAATTTCGCTGCTATATTCAGATTGTTGGGTTGTCCTGCTTCCTCTATTAGTCTCAGGTCGTATAAAGTTCATAACTAATGGTTTCGTGGGCTTATTATCAATTTAAAACAAGATGCTTGCACAACAGGGTTGATTGTAGTCACATAAATCAACACTATAACCAGCAGAATCGACGTAGTCCAGCCTCGTTTAGTATTTGAGTAAATCATGGGCCACTCGTTATATTCACGGACGTATTTCCTGGTTCGGTTCCTTTCCTCATCTTGTTGTTAACTCTGTTTGGGCTGTATATTTGTTCCAGAGGAAAGATCCCTGCTACAGTATGTAATGGTTTTACTTCTCTGTTCAATAGTCACACTTTTTTTTCATAGCCACACAAAACGACTTGCCTGAGCTGGTCAACCACTTCAATGTGTTATCATTAACGCATAACACATGCAAACACTACTTCATTTCGCTACCCAAGTGAACTAATACAAAATCTCTGTAATTGTTACCTGCATTTCCACATCTCAGATCCCTCCAAGATCACGGTCACTAAAACCCAGTGGTTGCATTTAGTCGGACGTAAACACTATCCATTCACGTGAATAGTACTTTGAAGAAAACTACAATAATATATTTTCGTATTTAGTAACTCATTTACGAGTTGGTCATGTCGTTTGTCACAAACTCAGTGGAGTTGTTAGAACAATACGGGCGAATGGGAATAGCCACCAACTGGTCGTGTTTCATGTGAATTTCGCCCATCAGCTATGCTACTTTTAAAACCTGCGAAACACTGTTTTGGCGTTTTCCGTTACAAAGACATTTCCAACGTGTAAAACATGCAGATGGCTCGGTTGTCCTTAACCGCCCAAACAAAAAACGAAAATCTTACATAACCTAGGCATAATCATAGGTCATACATTAGTTTAGTCAGGGCTAACTTCCGAAAAGTAAGGAATGCAAAATCAATTTATGGTTGCTCTGAATAGAGCATTCTCTGTTCATTGAGAGGATGGGCGTTTACGGTTATGACCCCATCATTTCACCATTCATCGCCTGCATACAGCATCGTTCGGCATGACCAACAAAGCTAACGCAGTAGTCCCCGGTGACGTCGCACACAACAGAGATGACTAATCTTTTCAGGGTCCCCATTCTTCACTCCTGTTGACTTTGCACACCCTGAAGATCTCCGTTTATTATTGTTTCGTAGTTGCCTTTTAACTCTTGCTTTCACCATGCTCCAGACATTCTCAGCTGGGTTCAACATAGGGCGAATAGGGTGCCAGTCGTAAGAGTTGTCCTCCATTACATAACTCCTCAGTAAGCATACTTTCCAGGTCAGTGTGACATGGTGCGTTTTCACATATCAGCACAATGTCTGACATGGGTGTGCTGATCTTCATCTGATCTAGCAGGGTTCGTAACCAGCCTTTGCAATCGTTGCTGTTGTATGCTCCCCGTCTCGTCGTATAGCCTACTATCGAGCTTGATGTCATAGCTTCAATCAACTGGAGATAAGGGCCTCGGCTGTTTGGTACCGTGACACATGATCTCGTTCCTTTTAGTGAACGTCCCATTGACCTCGTACAGAACAAATTGAAATTTGTCTCATCTATCCAGCAAATAGTCTTTGAATCTGCATAACACTCCATCAGTCGATCTGCAAACAATCGCCGTAACTCCGAATCCTCATTTGAATTCATGCTAACGGGCACTTGGCACAGTTTCTTGACAGTTAGGCATCGGCCATCCAGGTATCAACTGATCTTTGTGGTTGATAATTCCTTCTCAAACTCAGCCTTGACGTGCAATCTCAAAAATTGTAGTGTAGCCGTTGGGTCCACGGAAATCTACTTCAACAACATATCGATATCTGATTCTGTCAGAATCTTGCCTCTATGTCCTTTGCGAGGCTGCGCTTCATAACTGATGCAATCCACATGAAGCCACTTGTAAGCGGTATTGCACATGACTCCGTTCAGAACGGCAACCATACGCCAATCATCACCCCTTTCGAATGCTTCGATAATACGTCTGCGTGTTTCCGGACTGATGCGAATGTAATTGCGTCCGTCAGCCATGTATACAAGAGAACTAATGAAAATGTTCTCACAAACTGATTCATTCTCATATTACAACTTGAAATCTACCACCATTCTAAACCTCACTCCTATTGGACGTGAGATCCACAGACACTCCTAACCACTCGCAACCCTTTACTTGTCAAAGGAACCAACACGGTCCGCAGTTTGATGAATTAGTGGGGACAGAGTCAGATGATCTGTGCTCCACTTTGACCGTTAACGACGTTCTCATTAAGCAAAGCCACTGACACCTCTTGAATAACCCGTACCACTTCCTCTATCAAAGTAGCCAATGCGAAGTGCTCTAGTTAAGATTGGTTTTCCTTTCCGGTTAGTTGGACCAATCACGTTCTTGCCGTCACATCCAAGATTCTAACGTGGAAATTCTAATGCACCAAAGTGATTTGTTTCTGCATGTAATGGAACATCTTGTGTCTAAAATTGAAACATATATGTAAAATGGTATAGAGCTCTTAAATGATACGTATCCCTGCCTCGCATATAGCTCCGACTTGCGGGCTTACGAAGCGGCTTCAAGCTGAACATAACCGAATCATCACATCCAAAGCTCACTCACAATAGCCTATGAGTAATGCCCACGCTCCCCCATCACCGTATTAGAAGACATAACAACCATCCTGTTCGCTCAAAACATGGCTGACGGTATAATTCCCCGGGTGAGCTTGCCACAGTGACCGAAAGTCAGAAAATGCATGTGCATATGCTGCAATGACTGACTTACACCATACACCTCGCCCTTCCGCCCATAAACCTCACACCACATACACAACTAGAAGAGTGAATACAACCAGGCATTTAACTCATAGCCGAAACAAGTTGGTTGGTCAAATGGTAGACTAAAATTACACATTCGTATCCTAGAAACAGACACAAAAGATTCTCTACTAGTAGAATCTAAGCGATAACGTCACGTTAATTATGATAAATAATACAAATGAGGAACGGAAGGGGATTAAATCTCTCGCTTCAGGTAAACACGAAGAAGAAAAACCAAGGGGGTGGGGTGAGTAGAGACACTTGTAGCAGGGATAGACCAAAATGGTTTGCCAGGCTAGGTTATATTAGATCACATGTAGTCTCACAGTCTTACTATCCAGTTCCATCTAGATCCACATAACAAAGTACTTATGTGTTTGGAGGTATGTCGGATTGCCAAACGTTCAAGATGAGCTCAAGGCACAATAAACGAGAATAAACCGTATACTACATACTGCAGTGACAAAGAGTTCATGTTCAACAGCCTGCAAAAGAGCAGAAGGTACCAAGAATTTCTACATATCAGTAGAATTGTTTCCACGCGTGAACTGTGGCCCCTCCGGATGTGCTCATCGTGATGGTCAACAACAACAATGGGCTTAGTCACACACGAGCTCACATGTCGGTCAATGAGTGATGTGTGGAAAAGTCGCTGTTCAGATGGATTAAATCTGTGTAGGTTTTCACAACCTCTTGATGAAGACGGATAGTGGGCACGATCGCAACGTCTTCGTCCGGAGATTGTCGAGAAAAAAGCTGACCTGTGTTGATATTCAATCCGAATTCAGCTTCCGTTATTCGTTACAGCTCTCGCATATACTGTGTTGTGACCCAAGAACGCGGATGGCACAAGGGTTATTTATTCGACAAACCAATACACGGGTTAAGCATGTAAACCGGACCTGTCACAAAGCCACTCATTTGCACGCAGTATTCGGCCTCAGACAGTCTCGGCTACCACAGATGTCAGTGTTCAGTTCTGCTAAGTAGCAGGGACCGTTGTGGGTGATGCTGCACTTTGATGATCCTTCCTGCAGTCTTCTTGTGGCTTGTACGTTATCAAAAAATATGCCCTGCACCTGCTACTGAATAGCCGCGGTATGAGTAGTGTAATAGGATCGCTCAACTTCACTGCAGTTGTTCAAACAGAAAGCGACCATTTACGAACTGCGGTGTACGATCGATCGACTAAAACAAGGAACTTTTGACTTCAATCTGTCCAATGTTCTGTGAACAACGATCAGTGGGGTATTCTATGTGGACCTCCGTCACCACTTTGTCGGCGAGTATGGCATTCATATACAGACTGAACAGAATTGTAGCCTAACGACAGTCCTGCTTCACATAAATGATAGCAGTAAAAATCCTCCATTCCCAAGAATTCTTACGAGGTAATATTTCAATTAACTTCATAGGCAAACTCATCCAGCACTACCATCAGAACCTCGTGACCAAAAGAATCGCACACCTTATTGAAGTTCACGAAGAGGACTACAGTATTTGGATACGATCGCCACACTAATCCTGGATCTGGAAAGCGTCAAACACCCCCATCGAATAACTCAGAATGCTCACTAATCCCCGGTTGCGTACGTCCCTCTTAAATCCGCGTTAAATTGATGGAACGGAAAGTTGGTCGGTACTTTTCCAGCGCTAACCAACGGACAGATACCCTAATGATTCACTGCATATTGTTTGGTCTTTTCATCTTTAAACACAGCTATAGTTAATTCCTACTGCACAATTCTCTTTTCTCGGATGAAGTGTATCAATCAGGGTAGAGTATGCGTCTAACATTGATCTTTTTGTTCCTACAATTCTTCTAATATCCCAGTTTTAATCGCAGTTTTCAGTTTCTAAATTGTCAAGTATCATTCCACACCTCCTACAAGTTCGGTAGGAACGTGATCTAATTTTTGAACGTTTACAAGAACAAGCATTCACAGCTGTCCAGCCAGTGATATGCGGCCTATTCAGTGAAATGCTGCCATACTTAAATTTTTAACATAATACTTGTTAATTACGTTTTTGATATTAGAAGAGTTATTGATGGGTAGTCGGGGATTTGGTTAATTTCGAGTTGAACATCACTCACACTTGACCGCATCTGTCACATTCCCATAGACTTTCTAGTCGGTTCCTTTCGAACAGCAGAAGCACTAGACTCGAGTTTCGCTCTCATACGACAGCTAACGTTCAATTTGAAATAAACCAAATCCCCGACCACTCATCAGTAATCTAAAATAGCGCCTAGCAGGTTTAATGAGATCGGAGATTTCGACCTGTCTAGGAGGTCCTAATCGCAGGGTTATCGACTGGAGTTAAGAGACAGTAACTGTGTCTCCTATAGAGGCGATCTGTCAACTTGATCATTACTCACAAGCAAAAGTGGTTGAGCGTTAACACGCGATGATAATTCGGTCGCGCCCAGTGTGAGGTCAGTGTCGCAATGGTCAACGAGGTTTACCTCATGAAAGCGTGGCCGGCGTTCTATTGACTGTCGTGGCAAGGACATACACTACTGACGGGCTGTGATGGGGGGGGAACTCGAGTCTAGTGCTTGTTTTCTAAACAGGCTGTTTGGGAATTCTATGAGGATGCGAGAACTGCGATCAATTGTGGGTGATGTTCAACTTGGAATTGGAAGAGTTCTCCACTGTTTAGTTTCCTGGTCCTATCTGACAGCTGAACTGCGGTCGACTTCAATTTGTGCCTGTCGTATGCATTAGTCCATCATTGTCCGGACTCATTCAGACCAAGTTAGAACCAATCCTGAAAACCACCTGATTCTATTCAACCCATTGTTCAAATCCAGTCGATTGTGTGTAAATCACACTTCTCACCACCTTCCACTTTCATCGATAGTGCATATATATGTGCTGTCTTGGTTCTGGTAGTGGGACTCGTTCAACTACTTTATAATTGTGTTGACTCAAAAAGGATTCAGTTGTGAAAAATCTGACCTTAGGCTGGATTCGAACTAGCGACAGAAACAGTATGTCCTGACACAGAAAGCACTGTACCAGTTAATCAACCAATTCATGTTCGAAGCTCATAAATTTCACATTTTGACGTATTTACTCAATAAACACATTGTATCCTGTGGAGTCCATGGAATGATCCAGGAGATTGACTGCTCAAACTGGATTTACACTGGAATCCACCAACGCCACTTGTCGAATTCAGCCGAAGCTCAGACTTTTCATAATTACAGCCCTCCTAAATTATCAAACCTGCAAACTACTTGGCAGTACTAAAATCCATTATTGACAGTAGGTGAGTTCTGCTGATACCCCTTACCAGTAAGTTACTGTCCCTTGGCCCCATTCGCTTTTGTATCCATCACATGACAGTTGTATTCTTTTGTCATTCGCTTTAATTATAATTCATCTTGCTGAAGTTAAGTACCAGGACTCGGAATGAACTGAAGTTTGCATATACTTGTAAAAATCATTGCATATGAAGCACTGTTCGGTTCCGCGGCTAATGTTTTTTCATTTCGCGATTGTAGAAATAAGACGCACTTTTCAGAGTTCAACTGGCGAACGTTATAGGTATATGGGTCCGATTTTTACCAAACATTGGTTAGGTCGTTGTTTTTGCTGAACGAGCCCAGTATTGTGCATCTAGAATCAGGTGATAATCATACTGCATCTTCTCCTAACACCCGATTTGTTCAAGCTTAAGAATTCTTAGTTTTACCTATTAAAACTCTCTGTCAATGCTTTTTTTCTCTATCCTGTGTAGTTTGAAAGTTCCCAACATTTTTTTACTGCTGACATGATCCCTGACGACCATTTGACCCGTCTGTGTGTTTGATGTTAATCCATTTTACATGACTACTAATTCCGCTCATATATTAACGGTATTTATTACCTGTCATTTGAAAGCTATACCTGCTGGTGACTTCGTCATAGTCACAGAAGACAGGCGACCAAAATGTCCATGCATAAGACAGGTCGTGTTGACATTTTTCAGACATTATCGCTGTGGCGCACGAGAACAGTAGGGCAGTCACACTACATGAACAGTGTCTGCTGTTGCTCGATTAGTCACAATGCGACCACTGTGTTGAGTGGAACTGTTTGTCAGCAGTTCAGACATCTTCCGGAAATTTAATGGACAAGTTTTGGTTACTCATAAGTAGTTCATGCTGTAAAAGCATTTTATGGCGCACATTACTAGAGTTTTTTAATCGGTGTAGAAATCTAGTCTCGTTAATTTCACATGTTAGGATAAATGATTCGTCGACTGTATAATAAAAAGTAAGCCATTTTGTACACTGAACGATGAACCTTATGAGCAGTTAGTAATTTGGTTTATTAGTGACGTTTAACGCCTGACGCAGTAACTTCGTCAGACGAGATTAACCAGTTGCAAATGTGATGGCATTTGAAGCAGGTTAGACGTAAGCAGCTGAACGGAGTAGAACGTGACATGTCATTCGTCGAGTGTACATAAACATGGTTTGGCCAACTTAAGTTTTCTGTCAGTCATTGCATTTGATTCCGTACATTACGCCTCTCTTTTCAGCTGATTCAAGTTGTTCTTTTGATTTCGTCAATGTGTTACATATAGTTCCCGTTGGTTTGTGTGCTCTCTTGATGGCATGTGGTTGCAGATGTCTTGTTGTCATTTGTGATATGCTCTGATGTATGGCAGAACAGTTCGTTTAGGTGACTGATCGGTATTTTTCAACGTTCTTTTCTCTTACAATACACTGCGTCTGATGAAACTCTGTGGATACCCGTCACGAAGAAATACCCGGCAAAATTATCCACTATTGACAAGCTCTGGCCAGAATGGAGCTCATTCCCAGTACTCCTTTTCAAAATGGCTAGCTGAGGAGTCTGTGTGAATAAGAGATCTGTAATGAAGTTTATGTCAATCATACCCCTCCCCCTTATTTATCGGAACGTAAGACTGAATGCTGACGATCAGCTCATGTAAGAATTCGGTTCAACTGGTAGAAGCGGAGATGTATGAAATTTCGTTTCTAATAGCCGTATAGTCAAGAAAACAAAGGTTATTTTTATTTGACTTTTATGCTCGAACAGAACAAACAGACCACTTTGAAATTACATGTTGATTGTTACTGAATTCGGTAAAATGATTTATTACCGAAGAATTATGATGTGTTTACTGTTTCGGGTACGGTGAGGTGTTCAACAGTCAAAATGGGACGTCAGTTGACAGAGAGAACTTTAGTTCTGCGGATGAACGCGGAGGAATTAACAAGTGATTGTTGCAGAGTTGGTTGTGGCAGAAGAGCGAATATATGTATATGCGTTGTTTTTCCGGCGAACTGGTGTGATATTTGTCATCCGTTTGATGCGAAAAGTTTCATAGGAAAGAACGATTTTGTATAGTTGTTGTGTCGGTCTCTGAAAGGGGAACACTATAGTTGGATCAAAATCGACGCACTTTTAACGAAGTCACCCCCACACATATCCACCCTGAAGTGGTGAAGCGCTTTCGTTGTTACAAACCGATCGTCATTACAACGGTTGGTTCCGACTTTACCAAGGTGATGAGTTCAAATAGACTTGCCCACAGTTGTTCAACTGTTACTCCTGCCGAAGGATATAGGTTTCGCACAGTCACTCAACAATCTAAATGGAATGTGTGATCGGATTTCGTATGCCTAGCTGAACTGGAGCTGGCCGCTTTTTACCCAACAAAGACCTAGTACTCAAAACTGGCTGGCAATATCTCAGTCTACGTATGAGTATTGTGATGGCGGCTGACCATCTTAGTCGGAACACACTAGACTGATGAAGTTGATCGATGCAATTCACAGAAGTAAGCACACTCCGTTCTGACGGATACATCCGTGTTGTAGTGGCGTATCCTGATCTTTCGGTGACCCGACTCGACATCGTAGCACAGCGTGATCCGCATGCAGTTGGACGCCCAGTAGTTGGTAGCCATCACTTCGAGCCAACCACTGGTGATCATAAATATTGACTAAATGGAATGTTTGCATACTCGAAAAATTATGAGCCGCATTTCAACAGCTACGACTATAGTTATAATGGTGGTTCGGTTGAATGACCTAATGTTCTTGTGTGGAAACTTCTCAGTCATGCATTCAGCCTGGTTGCTAGGGTGTCCTGACAACCAATAACATTCTGGTAGTTGTTTTGGACCACCACCACTCAAGTGCAAGATTGGACTTACGTGCACTCCATTCTAGGTGTAAACCAGATGACTTGGCTACCGCCCGCATAGACCAGAGTGGTCACGTGTCCGCTTAGTATATGAGACCGTTCCAAAGTGTACCCTTAGATTATATGTTACGAGCAAACAGGGTTGTTTGGTACGTTCAAAGGTCAAGCGACACCAAAAACATACCTAAACACTGTGAGACATAGTGCTGTTCTAACTTATCAAGTCTAATTTGTTAGATGTGCTGGTGACGAGGGGGCCTCAGCGGGAAGCCAGCAAACTATGCTCTATTCAACGGGTTATCACAAGATATTAAAACTTAGCAGAGTAGTCGAATATCAGATTACACTTTTGTCGTAACAAGCCGTGCATAGTTAGCGTTAACTGATCATCGGCACTACCGGGTCGAGTGGACATTCACAAGCTATTAAACGAAAGTCTAAAATTAAGCGTAGCTCATCTGATTTTAGAATTGTCCAATGATGGCTCGGTGTAGGTACTGCCTGTTTGTATTCGACAGCAGTTGTAGGATTTTAGTAGACATGCACATCAGTCGATTGAAGAGTGGTCTAAATAGTCATGAAAAACGAGATTCACGAAAATTGTTTGGAAAGTTTCGTTTGCTTTGCAAGAAATCGCACAACAGCTGTACAAGACCGATCAAAGCAAGAAACGACGTAAATCAATGGCGTAAATGTGCAAATAGAGTTTACTAGTTCGTCACTAGTAATTAATTCAATAGGGAAATGGTTAACGCACCGCCAGGCTCTGCATGCAATGTTGGTCTGACCGTACGTGCAATCACAAGTGCTCATGTCAGTGCGAGTGGTACAGTTGACTGGACACGCTTTACCGGGACGATAAATATGCCGGCTACATTAATTCAGTATGACGTTTCAGCTTTTAACCTTAAAGTGTCTTTCAAAAGTCAAGTGTTTTAATACTGAGTATTGTTAGGCTCACCCTATGGTCAGTAATTGGTGTCTGATACCCAGACAAGTATGCTCCCTGGTATCCGTTTGACTGAACGAAGAAAACTGAATTATGTACGAAAGACATACCAGATGAAAGTTGGAATGCAATTTTGGATACTTCCAGCTTCAGCTGTCAGCGGGAGATTGTTCATGAGCACTCCAATACGAAAATATTCTATTACAAGGATCTTGACCGGTTTCTGATAAGCAGCATCCAAACTAGTTCGTTACACGGATGACCTGGAAATCCAGTCAATGGGACGGTAAATAGTAAACCATTTGATTGCAGCTTCCGAGTCAACTGACTTGACAAAATTATGTGATCGTTTTTGGTGAAAACACTGGAGACTAATTGACTAGTATCGGTGTTGTATCATCCTCCACAGAAAATCTGATCGGGAACAGGGTTCCAGTCAGCTCGAATGGTATTTAAACTTTAGACCATATTTCTACTAAATAATGAAATCTACCGATCACTCAAAAGAGTGGAGTAAGTTGACCCGTTTTCAGATTTTGGTCACTGGATACATTGTTATTTTCAAATCGGTCATACCGTGATATCCATTCTCTGTTTCGTCGGCGGATGCACGTTATGCTCTGTCTATCTGCACCCGATGGTTAGCTCGTATCATGTGTGACTTAGCCTGTCTTCAAATCATTGACAGATGGCATTGTACCTGCAGATTGGCGCAAAGTTGCCTCAAGTGGGTTGAACGGTTAACCGAACTAGTATTACAGGTGGGATCAATTTCGATTCAGTCTCCTTCTGTACTTCACGTCTTTCTGGCAAACAGTGGTATCATAAAATATATTTTCAACTGATTGTTCTTGACATAGTTTGTAAGGATCTCTGAAATGGGTGAAGAAAATGCTTTTGCGCACAGCTAAATTAATACCATTCTTGATATTACATCTTCCATAGTTTCAAGCGAGGAAAAGCGCCACACTAACGTATAAATGTAATTATCATTCCCTTGACTGAGAGATGAACTCCTACTTGCGGTCCCATGACGCGACAGTGTTGAACATGGCTCCGGTGACATTTCCATTGGCATGACCAAAATACTGTATGATCGCTCAGTGACACTCACAGGTAAGTAGTGTTCACGTTGCCTGGTCATCTTGAGAAGAGGTGCGGAAGAAGTACTTCATTAGTTCTGATTGACCTGATAACTTGGTAATTCCTAATGGGGTCGGTGTGTGTGCCGGAGTTCAACTCTAAATTGAAGCTAAGTTACGTACTGAGGTGGAGCTCTGACAAAGGCGAAACTAAAGTGTAGTGAGACTTTTCCAGAAGAGTTGACTTGAAAAATTGTACAGGTGAGAAATCTGCGGTCACTTACATAGTTTGTATCAACCAAGTCCTCGAATTCTTTCCTGACATAGCTATTCTTCATTGTTATCAAACCGATTGGCATACACTAAAAAGACTGACGAGAATCCCAGCGCCACCTCTCACAAGAATCCAACACATCTAACCGTAATTTCAACCGCCATCCTTGGGTACTGTGTTTGGATACACAGATGCTGATAGAACAAACAAGTTTTAGACAGCTGATATTTACAAATCGGTAGCAAAACCGAGAAAGATGTACGATCCATCTGAAGAACAAACCAAGTGTTGAGTCACATATTGGCCAAACTCGAACTGTTTACTTGATTATGAGTCAAAAAACAGATGATAAGTAACGAGGCACTAACTCGGTGGCCTAAACTGCTTTTTCCCCCTATCCACCTGTCCTCAAAACCCTATGTTTAAATTCTCAATACTTGCTGAGTGTAGAAAACGATTTGTTCATATATCTGCACTCCGCTTTACGCATGACATAGCCAGGTAAATGAACGTAAAAACACACTTTGAACACTAAGTTTAAGGGAAGCTCACAATTTCGATGTTATTGGTCGAGTTCAATTTGAATTCTAGTCCAGTCAACACCACCCTACCGTTTAACCTATTGTATTCTCAAGTCATCCATCGCTGCGGAAGTTCCAGTGAATTACCATTGCACCAGGAACAGTTAGGTGATTGTAGGTCTGGTATTACATTCCTAATGATGTCTAGGAGCTAGTTATAAACCAGATATACTGCGACACACTAAGATTGTATTGCGTCGTGTGAGCGATAAGATGGAACCAGAGAGTATTCGTACCTTCCTCAGAATCTTCTGGTGTCGCGGTGGATGCTTCTTTGTTTGCAGGCCACCCACAAAAACGGCCGATCGATTTCAGCCTGTGAGCGAAAGGAAGCGCGCCGTTTAAAGAAACTAATTCACGTACTTTCCTACAACCCTGGTGGCCACAACTCCGTGTTCTAATGTAAAACTACTTGGACTACGGCCTGCCACCTATTCCTGAGTCGTGTGTTCGATTCTCTGGCGTACATGGTGCTGATGAGACCCAACTACATGTAGCTTGCTGTCCACTACTACGCTGGTGGTCACTAAGACCAACTGTCTCAGACTTCGGTTTAGGTAAGTTAATCATCACTCACAATTGACTGGAAACTTTGGATTCTCATAGACGTTCCAGGCGACCTCTGTCAAATAGAAGGGTTTCGCCCTTGTTATAACTCGTCAGTAGTGCACAACTTTGTCACGGCGGGGATTTGAACTCCGACCACACTTTCATGAAGCAACTGTGTTGACCAATGCGCCAGTTACCTGACATTAGGTGCGACCACGTGTAAACGCTCAGCCGCATTTGCCTGTTCGATCGACTCAAGAGGAGGCCCAATGACTGTCGTGTTAATTCCGGTCGACGGTCTCATAACAAGGACTTCACACTGCATTGAAATCACAAAAACTATTAGATTTGCTGAACGAAGTCAGTTAGCTGAAAGATATGTTGGAATGCAAAATCTGTGAACAGTTATCGATGATGTTCTGTTTATATCAACTGCACTTTCCGTTGGAGAAAACTGCATTCGAACCCAACGAGAAACCCACATTTCGATCCAGCTCGTCCGATTCCTCGTAAAATTACACATCAACACGAACAGTGACACTAGTTCAACTAACTTCCCTGTTTGCCACATACGTTCGTGTAATCTTTTAAGCCATAAGTTCCGCTCTATGGATTTTTGTTTCGACGTTTAGAGATAAACACACAATCCGTGTACCGACCGACCGGTCATTTCTGCAGACGGTCAACGACCGAAGAAAAACAGTAAAAATGATTTGAAATCTCCAAAAAGAAATGAACATAACCGTTTCTGGGACACTGAAATAGCATTATAGATGTACAGATTCTTCTCGGGTAATAACCCAGAAACGTCTGTAGAAGCGACCGAAGTTAAATACAAACTAGTAGAAAAGACTAAGAATGTAAAACATTATATTTGGGACAAATTTTATGTACAGACAGGTAAAAGTGACAACTGGAACTTTGAAGGATATGTGAAATTTGTACGATACTGTAATCGCAATGTCCTCTAGGAACTCTAATTATTTCCTCAAACTTGAAAGCCATGAGCGCAAGTGCATAATGCTATTCCGGAGAGGTTCGTAAAATCTCCTGTCCAGTCGCTTATGTTCCGTGTGATTAAAGCATTCTTTTGAATAAGCCGGTGCATCCCCCCACAATAAAGAACTCCTGCATCCTCTGTGAGTCTTCCTTATAGATAAAGAAACATTGTTCTGTTCTAATGAAATTGTCTGTTGTTATTGTACCGTTGTAACGGAGACATCGAACTACCATCATCGGGCTTCAGGACTGATGAAGCTACGTTCATTCTATTCACCACTATGCTCCGCTCATATTACTTGGTGACTTTTTAGAAATCTCTAGAAAACAAAGGTGCATAACCATCTGCATTCAATTTTCAGTGTCCGGAGATAATACCAGTCTGGGCTTATCAGAATTCACTTCAATATTCTTTCTTCTATTTTCACTCGGTTATCTGCATCCACAGATAAGTAGTATAGAGTGGACGTTCGTCTTCATTACACTGGTCGGATAATTGGAAAGAGCCCAAATAAAAGGGTGAATCAGGTCAGGTAAAAACGAAACCTGTTTGAAAACGATGGAAATGAATAATGTCAGTGAGATCACACAAAACAAGTAAATGCGTTAGTTTTTAGATCCAACAAAAATCAGTTGACCAACTGATTTTTGGAAGCAAGAACACATGCGTAGATGACTAACGTGATATGAAATGGAAACAGTCTTATGATGATAAACACGGAAGGGCAAGTATTTGACCCCAATGAAAAATACATCGCCTATATGCAGTTCTCAAATACCTAACCGAACGAAGTCAATACAACTCAATGACAAACCTTATTCATCGTGATATCAAGATGAATTTTTGAGGAAAATGATTTTCCAAGTCGAGACTAAAATCCCGGGTACGTTTTCGTAAGGCAGTTGCGTGAACCACTGCGCCTTTGATCTCATATTAGACGAAAATGTGCATTACTGACGTGCTCTGCCATAAGCTAAACTGTAGTATAGTGTTTCTTTTCGAAAAGGGCTGACTGGAAAGCCTATGGGATCACGACAGCTACAATCACTTGTGAGTGATGTTCAACTTCCTTGCAGGGGAAATAGTTGACATTTCGTGAAGTAGTGAACAATGTAATTTTGACGTTTACTTGTCCGTAAACTCACCAAAACGATCATCCTTATGTACAATCACATGTTTCGTTTGAATTGGCGACATAAGTGGACACGAACGAGTGACAGATAGTATACGACACAGAAAAATATTTGACGAACATTTGGGAGTTTAACATTTATTACAATAACGAACAATTTTTGTGTGCAGTATGATTAGCTTTCGATAACCTTTTCTTACCTCTTTGGGTTATTGTAATGAGATGGTAGTTAGGCAATCTGGGAAAATACAACAGGTGGCTTAACTTCCGGTTTTACAGGGAACCTATCAAGAAAATGCTGATATCCGCTGCCTTTTTAAAATAGTGGGGAATGGTTAACTTCATTGAAGTAAAACATTTGTAAGTCTGAACAGCAACTGTGCAACATACCAGTTTGAAGACATTTGAGGAGGATTTATCATCTGTCAGGAAGGCTTCATTATCTAAGACGTATTCAGAAGACCACTGGACAGTGAAGGAATACACTGTATGCTTTTCTTTCGTTACCTCTTCGTCTTGAGTCATGTGGTTAGAGGTAATCACCACTGTCTAGCAATCGTGGAACGAAAGCGCACACTGAATTGCGTCATAGGATGACTGGCGGAAGGGCGTTCGTCATACATAAAACACTGGTACAGTCGTATGGGCTGTGAACACGCGTTTCAATGTACTTTTACGTTCCAAAGGTTTGTCTGACCCTAAACTATAGTACAACAGCAACTCTGCCATTGAAGCTTTCCTTAAGACTAGGTTGTATGTTTTAGAACAAAAGTGAAGCACACAACCGGCGGCGACGATGAATGTTTATCAAAGGATGGTCATGGATGATTAATATAGGTTACCGCGTGCTGAAAATGGTAGTTCTGGAGTAAAATATCGAGAAAAGTCCTACCGAAGACAATAAACCTAGTAGAGAAATTCAACGGCATTAGAACGTGTTTGCAATAAGTCTGACTAAACATGGATGGAAATCGGGGGATACCAGAGTCCACTTATAACCTCAGTAGTGGAACTCATCAGGGATAGATAGTTTTGTTTCCTTTGTCGTTTGTTTAACAATGTCCTTCAATGAGTTGACAATATCACTTCCACGAAGTCCTATACCTAGTTAGGAAGAAAATCATCGGGTTCATCCTGCTTCAGATGATTTCCTAACCATCAACTTAACGGTCAATTTCGAACCGTAAATGACAAAAGAATTCACTGAGGCATAAAAATGCATCAACCTATGTAATTGCCCCGAAGAAATCGTTAGAAGAAAAAACTTCAAAGCGTTCGACCGCAACCTTAGTTTTTTCATTCTGTATCCTAATAGTTTTCAACTATCCCGTTACTAGCTGGCATCAGATAGAAAGTCGGTACTGTCCAGGCATAACTGTTTGATCTCCATGAGTGAACAATTCCAACTTTTGTACTCATTTTGAGTTTATCATTCACAAGATTTTCTTCTCGTTGCCAACATGTGAGAAAATAGGTTCACACGGATAACCAAAAGGTTAGGAGAAAAGCGAAAGTTGAAACAGTACCGAAAACCATCAGAAACAATTTTATATATCAAAGGTGATCCAATTTTGTAAAAAGCAGTAGAAGCAATTTCATTTCGCATCGTGTACCGAACATCCAGATTTTCATCTTATTGATTCGTTTTGCCAGTTTCTCTGTAAACATGGTGTGAGTAATTGTCAAATAAAGTTTTATTGTGTACAGTTTTCAATCGATTCGTGGTTCGACATAATCAGCAGTAGAAATGGGATTCCGTGTAGAACGCATAAGTTAGGATTCATCGTGTAGGGAGACTTATTTGGAAATTTTCCGATAAACCAACACAGTAACGCTACCCGTTGGTGTGGCTAGCGTTGCGGTCCAAGAACTAGGGAGATGTAATGCGTTGTTTATTCAGAAAAATGGACACAGATAGTACGTACTTTAACGACACCTCAGACAGAAACACTTATGTGCACATAACAACAAGCTCTGGAAGCCACAATTGCCACTCTCAAGTCCATGTATTTTTCTCATGCGTTACTTCAATACCACAATGTCTGACTACTCACGAGTAGTATAGTATGAGATGGTGCCAATTATGACAAGCAAAAGTGAACATACTTCTCGCTTCGAGATTGAGATTTCAAACTGTACAAACGTCAGAATTCTACCTAGTCTATAACTTATAACACACGAGGTATTTTTGTGCATTGTGCGCGTTTGTATACGACGATTTATTGAACACAACTCAAGTAAAAGATGAGTACAACACGACATTCTGGGAGATATGTTTTTACCACCATCACTTGTCTACGATACTCCGGAAAGCAAATGCTCACAAAAGAATCTGGTACACGTGATTCCCGTTCTGTTGTACTCAAACGTTAATTTATACCGGCTGTCGCCCAAGTTTCTTCTATAATTATTTGTACGGCTGTGGTTACCTAGTTTATATTTTAAAATCTATCAATATCTGCTATCTTACTTTGCGGCATGTGAGAAGTGGGAATATTTACAAACTACCAACAAACCACTTTATCCATGATAGAGTTCAGTGAGCAAATATTTTTGAGGGGTGAGTTGTTGTCATTACGATTTTCAGTACAAAAATTGCCATGTTTATTGAAAAACTAGTTGTGTATTTGTTTTCTGTTGGTATCATACAACACCAGCTCACCAAACCATCAGTATCTCTCAGGAACATCAATTTAGCAGAAAAGTATCAATTCCCTGCTTTCATTATGACCAGTTGTATTGACAAATGACTGAGTGGTTAATGCTCAGCTATCATGTTGTTTATCAATCCTATCAAATTATTGGTTGTTACTCATCAATGTTATTGTAGTCTCCATAGATTAACGTATCAAGCTGGAGTGAACATTCTGTGAGATCACCACTTAATGGTGAGAAGTTTCGAATTTCTCACCCGAACCGATAGACAATACTCGGTTCTGATTCACTTTCAGTTTGATACATTAGGCCCCCGCATTCTGATACGATATTTACGGTCATCTATTCACGGCTTTTGACCAAATGCACTGACAATAGAAACAACTATTTAGATATTTTGCGTAGGTGACCAGTTTATGGCAGACCACCTGGCCAGGTTATTGACGCTATTAGGGAGGCTAACTTGTGTGTGTGTGTGTGTGTGTGTGTGTGTGTGTGCGTGTGCGTGTGTGTGTGGGGTTTGCTAATGACTATATTGTGCGATTGGCGTTCATAGTGGGGTTGGTTCATTGTTCAATTAGTGTTATATCACAAAAGACTAACTTAGTAGATTTCGTTACAACCCCTTCCAAATCGATGAATCATTAAGTAGCGTTAAGAACAACGTTGGTCCATTACTCAGTTTTAACTGTGTTAAGTTGTATAGACCAACAGAGCAAGTGAATGGTATGATTGTGCTTACCCGGACTGTGTTTGGGAAGGCATTGATTTTATTCACACACTGTGTTCATGCTTATTCTGACTGCGCTACACCCTTTCACATAGTGCTAATAGTGTATGAAAGGTTTATTCTCATAAACATTTCTGAATATTAACAGTCTGGGTGACTTCACTTGTACTAACGGTTTTGTTTTGGTCATCCACTGTTTTAATGCTCCTCACCATACCGTGTTTGCGTTCAACTTTAAATGAAATGAGTCTCACAGTTTGCATCTTTACTTACAATTCGGAAATAATCGGGGTTTAAAAATTTCAGATTACTGATGAGTCTCCATTTCGAGACGATCGGGCAACCTGATCATTACTCACAAGCGAAAATGGTTGAGTGTTCACATATGATAATCCGGTCGTGCCTAACGTGAGGTCAATGGCGCAGTGGTAAACACGGTTGCCTGCTAATGAACAGCATGTCCGTGGTTCAAGTCCCGGCAGTGGCGATGATATGCACTACTGACGAGCTCTAATGAGAGCGAGACTCGAGTCTAGTGCTTCTGCTGTTCGAAAGGGGCCGACTGGAAAGTCTATGGGGATGCGACAGCTGCGATCAATTGTGAGTGATGTTCAACTTTAAAGTTTAAAAATTTCATTGTATTGATCAGCTTAGACAATAGTGTTATAATGAACGTAATTATTGGACTTTCCTACTGATAAATAATTATAGCACTATTCGGAAATCAATGTACACCAAAAGTCATCCATCAGACGTGTGGCTACCTGATGGAGACAACGTCATCATCTCTGTGTTGGAATGGTTGGTGTTTGCGAAATTTGTAAACTACAATCTTTGGTATCAACCAAGCAAGCATATCAGTCGCCACTCGTGACGATTTCTCGATTATAAGGTGTCGTACTAAGAGATTTAGGAAAGTATCTTGACCACAAATCCTCTGACCCTGGCCTCACTCGCTCAGGGCATCAAAGCAATGTACACGAACACTGATAGTCTGTTAAGCGTGTCATTCAACCGTTCTCCAGACTCAGTCATCACTCCAAAGAGTGTGTGTACGTGATCAAAATCGGTCTGTTAACTAAGATCTAATTTCCTTAATATCTGTTGTATGAAAAATTTAGGAAGACCTAATCGATGATCAGTTTGAGGGCTTACATTGTACACCTGACTTTGCTACCTAACAACCAACGATATGAGACAAGAATAGGATTGTTTATTCATATAACCAACACATCGGGTATATGTTTCAATACTACCTCAAATAAAAACACCCACTTACACACAACATTAATCCAAGAAAGTCACAGTTGCTAATGTCAACTTTATGTGTTAAAAACACCATTTCTTGTCAAAATGAACTCTAATGTTCCAACATATATTTTCTCCTGGTTACTTCTGTCTTAGCACACTCACCCCCGCCTGACTACTGACGAGTTGAATAGTATGATTGTTCATCTCCACCACATCATCACGTCACCTCAGTGTGTGTGATATCAAGGAGCAATGGACCAAATCCGTGGTGAAATTAAACGCGCAAGTAGTGTTTTTATGAATTTTTGTAATCACACAAATGAAGCTTCACCTATGGTATCTCTTATTCTTTCGAAAGGCCGATATTTTAATGTAAAATCCAGTGGTATCTTTTTGGACTGCCAATTTGCGAAACTAACAGTTCTATTCCGGGGCCCACTGTTGTTCCTAGTATTGGTTCCTGAACCATCACAGCTAACAACTTCTTCGGTAACAGAAATGCGATACAAAAAGTTGGTGAATGCTGAACACTATTGTTGGAAGGGAAAACTTCAAATTGATCCTGACAGTTTACATTATCAGGCCATAAGACACCGGGTTCCATTTGACTTTACCAGATGCAAAGTGGTGTATACTGATCACTCATCATGTTCAGATTACTTTTTAAAAAACAGAAATTTACCTACCACCATCCTCAAAGGAGTCCCAGAAATGATAGTTTCAGAAGGTGTCCATATGTTTCCTAACTGTACCTTGATAACAAAAAACGTTAACGTAACATATACGGCACTAACTCCATCTTTTAAATCCTTTCTCTGGCTGTTCAACTCCTTGGTAGGCCTTCAACTTAAGTTATATGCCCAAGCTCGTCGACCATTTCTTGTGAAAGACAGTCAACTGACACAGAGAGTACGGTTTTAAACAATAGGGTTTGGCTTATCGTTTCACTCATTTTCTTGCTCATAAGGACAGTTTCATCTGAGTCAGTTCTTCACTGTCAATATATCAGAGGCAACCTTTTTTACCTATAGAAATTTACACCAGCCGCTGCGTCCCATCAGACATATTCTCGAGCATAGTACAAAGTTTGGTTTATGAGGCCACTTTATTTCAACTGCAGCACCAGGTGGGTCGTTCAAAATACAAACAGATGTTATTCAATGTTAGTCTATGTCCGATCTGGAACACTCTATCTGGCTCTGTTGTACCAACGTCATGTCTACGAACACGTGGACTGGAGTCTAAATCCTTTCAGCCCAATTCACAGTCTCCAACCTTATGGCGCTATCTCCTTCCTACACTTAAGCTGGTCATCAACCAGATTCCCATCACCCTCTCATTCAGTACCAATCATTATGTGGAAGAGCATTCTCCTTATCTGTATATTTTATTCAATCAGTGCTTGTAACACCCGTCGTGCTTTTTCGGTAGGAATATACATGGTCTTTCTCCCGACTGCCTCGATGCTGTACCTTTACAATGAATCGCATGAAAGTAACACATAATGTATTCTTCACCCCATTACCAACACAATCATGCGGTTGATAATTAAGCGATTGATGAACAAAGTGGCTCTAACTTACTCTACTATAAGCTACACACACCTAACAATACGAATTTATATCCTGTTGTTAATTGACACGGGTATAAATTGCGGATGCCACCAGTCTGAAAGATAGTTGGCCATTATTTCTATTCTTCATCTGGAAGACAAGTAGATGGGCCATAAAGATTGGTGGCTTCAGCGCTGCGTTCTACAACAACAAATCGGAATAAGTGGAAAATGAGTATGAGAACAGGTATGCTCACGAATGGTCGGAAGAGTGATCAGTCGTTTCATGAGAAAAATAGCGTAACTTCCCGAGATTAACTCCAATACTGTATTCACTTGTCGCGAAATGCCGTAAGGTTTGCATTTTTAGAATCGAACCACACTGTTAGGACAGGGCTGTAGGATCATTCTTAGGACAGAGCATTTCACGAGCACTCGAAATACCTGGATATTCTGATCTGCATTAGAATCATCCACCGGAAGGTTCTGATCCACTATTGGTTTGCCTTTGTCTGATGAAGCTTTTTTTTAGTATATTGTTAACATTGAGTGGAGCTATGTTTTACACACTTGCAATACTGACATCATAGTTCATTATGCAGTAGTTAAACCAGTCTGTTAAATTCCCTATTCGGATGCTTCAATCAACTGTCATAACGCACTGTCTTCTCACGTCTAAACCCGATCTACAACAAGCTTGCTTAACTGCTTCCTCACAACGAAATATTGAAATTGAATTCTTATATGAGTACCTGTCGATTGTGTTATTGCTCCTCTCGAATCAGAACTGTCTTTCTTTGAAGTTCGGCCTCTCACTTTCTTTAGCTTGCATCGAATGTTTCGTGCATCTATCTAAATTAAAGTGAGCGTTTTGTCTATTGTTGCTTCTCCACTCTTCATAGTTGTGTTCGCTCAAAATTTCCAATGTGTAACCGGTTAGCCTGAATACAATGGAAGCTGACCTGTTGATCATGTTTAATTCAGCTCATCTAAACATTTCACGATCTACTTTCTTAGCATTTGCGCTTCCTTTTTGTTCATAAGCTAAAATCGAACAACCGTTTTGTGTTTGGTTTGCAAACGAGTAAGCACGCGTCACAGACCCGGAATGTATTGAGAAAGAACCTTGCAAACTGTTGGTCCAATTGACTACAAGCGAAGTGGTGGTCAGTTGTTTTGACTTAGTTGGGTCTCATGAGCACCACGCACACCGAAGAATCGAATCCACAACCCATGAATAAGCGGCAGATCGTAGTCCAAACACTTATTCACTAGACCACAGGATCGCTACTGTTTGATTTCAACCTATGAGCAACAGCCGAGAAAAATAATTCACAGATCTTCCTTCAACCCAAGCGACCCTAGCCATATGTTCTACTGGATAAGTATTTTGACTGCAAACTGCAGTATATTCACGAGTAGTGAGTTAGATTCTCCGGTACACATGGTAGTGAGGAGGCCTAACTGGGTGGAAGTGGATGTCCACCATTCCCCTGGTGGGCAATGGAACCAACTATCTACAGAATCTCGTGGGACATGATGGAGTTCCTCATAGGTGGTTTCATGATTAGTCTCACTCAATTTATATCGCACTTATTCCGCTTGTTTTTCCCTTATACTATTCGGTACATATGTATTAACTAAGGTTCATACTAGTTCTTCCCTACTCGTCTCAATTTCTTTGTAATTAACAGATAGCTGTCAATGAACTTTATAAACTGATTTATCCACATGATCAGCCACAGTGATTTCCCCCGATTGTTTGTTTCTCCATTCTATTTCATTTGGTCATAAATATTTCGGGACTAAAGTTCTCCTATATTCATATTCTTTCTTTTTTTTATATTCAACTTGGGTTTGATATACTAACTCGTGTGTACAATTATACTGAAAATTAGTCTGTTCGCACTGAACAGATAGAACATCGAAACCCCTCAGCTTTCATTAGGCATTAATCTCTACATGTCCTTCACATCCCGTCATCAAGTGGCTGTCATTATTTAGGTTCAATTAGGTTATGAAGTGGCCGGTCAGCGGTGGGCCGACACCGTTTCCTCCTACAGCGGAACAAATGAATCTCATAAGGAACCAGAAGGTCTGTTAATTCCAATGTTGTTTCGAATAATGAACTATTGGTCTCCACATAATACTTGAGAACAGGTAAGTGCGGCACTAATCGTATATCCTTGTAGAATTCTTTTCACAGAAGCGTAGAATAAAATGTGTGTTGAGGGATGAACATTAGTTGGACGATACAATACGTGGAGAGTTGGTACACGGTCAATCCAATCTAGATTCGATTCACGGAATCACATACGGCTGACAGTCTGCAACTTCGTGTGCACCTTGGGAACAACAGAAGAGAGAAAAATGGTCAGCGGACAAGAAAAAGAAACGCTTAAGACGAGGGTTGCAATAAGACATTTCATACAGTTTCCATGTCACATTTTAAAAATCCCGACAAACTTATAGGGATTCGACAGGGGTAGTACATCAATAGGGTGAGAGAGGGTAATCATTAGTGTCAAGTTAATCAGACTCTCAAAGTGTTTTCGCGAATCGCTACACCTATGTAACAGATCGATCCGGGCTATTGATACATGGCCACGGGAGGTTCAATGTTTTGACCACACGTTTTTGTGAACATAAGGGAGGAGAGTGTAAGCCAATTGCGATGGCTTCTGTGATGGCCAATAAACGACATTTGATCCACTTCGATTGCACTCCGCAGACGCGATAGATCAGTTTGAACGAATCGGCCGGGTTTATCAGATGGTTCGATTCGACCAAGTGCGCAGCAACCGCCGATGAGCAAGTCTTCACCGATCCTCTAGCTAGTCACGCCGGATGATGCTCCAGCATGCGTTAAGATAGTCGCCTTGTCGTGCGGCCTATGCAGCTTGTTTCACAGGAACAAACAAAATGGTGAACACAGAAAGAGGTAGCATGTACAGACAGTATATCTTTTAGGTAGAGACGCAAAATTGGTGTGTAGTTAAATCGTGTACGTAACTGAGCTGTGAAATAGGTTTTGATAAGTGCTACGTTAAGTCTCCTGGTTATATTCTCAGCATTATTGTCACCTTTGAAAGGCAACCTAATATGGGCAGACTTTTTGTCTACGGTTTGTGGTACATTTACCTTGGTGCTAATTATTATGTGTTCAGCTATAAACTGTTCTGGATAACCGTTTTCAAGGAGTGTGTTAAATATGAACTGTTTTTCTTCTTCTACGGTGTCATCTGAGCAAATTTTCACAGATCTGTCTAGTAAACATCGGACTAAATTCTTCTTTTGTCCCAAAGGTACAAAACTATTGAAGTTAGTATACTGTCCTGACCAGGTTGCTCTGCGATATACTTTACGTTGTAATGTGTCGTCCTGACGGTGTGACAAGAACACATCTAGAAACGTTATACCTACTGAGGATTCGGGTTCCAGGGTGAAGTGGATATTTTTGTGGGCACAGTTGAAGTGCACCAGTGTTTCGTTGATGCAGTGAGAGTCGTCTGCCATGCAGATAATGTGTTGTATTTAGCCTGATGATGAAACACTGAAAACAAGCTTGTTTGCTACGCGATTCTTTTCATGACGAAACCGAGCATATTCACGGTACTTAAACTTATAGTTGTCTGGTTAAACTACTGTAAATGATCAAACCAGTATGTCGCATAAAGCCCTTATTTAATCTAGAATCAGGTAACTTGAAAATATATGCAAACAAAGCTAAAACTGTGTGCAAAAATTCTCTACACCTCTCTACCATGTCAAGATATGTAACCTGACAGAATGGCGCCTTATTGTGGTGCCAACCCAATCTCAAAGCATCACTAAATTGGTGTATGAAGGAATCGCAATAAGATCAACAGGGGTAACAAAAACGTTGTTTCTGCTTACCATATTGTAAGTCATCAGAAACTATACCTTTGTGTTCGAATGTGCAGAAGTTGTCGGGGAGACTATCTTTCAGTACATGTTTTACAGAACGTGTATCAAGATAAGGGTGGAAGATGATAAACGAGTCCGTTACTGCTGAGTCAGCTAACAACAGGATGGTTGCATAGTGGACGTGGTCGTCGCTTTAATGGACTTTGGTCACGCAGAGAATAGAAGACAATTTGTCTTCTGTGAGACAATTACTATCACACAACCGGACCTGGTACCTGATGTAAAAGCAATTTGGAGACAATTCCCACCCTACACATTGCTCCTTGTACGCTTTAAAAACGGAAGTCAAACTTCTCTAATGACATACATTCGATCAACACGTTTGACCTTTTCAAACATTTTGGTCATCTTTCTGACTCACTGTGTTGCATGATTCCAAACCGTCTAATTGTACGAAGCATACACGTATATCATAAATTACTAATGATTCAAACGACACTAACAATTCACATGCATGTCCTACCTCTGGTGCAAATAATGGTGCCCTTCTTATTGCACGTTTAACAGTTCATACGAAAAACCACTCGCGTGTAGTATGCATACTGTTTGCTGACCTCAGAGATTCTATCCGTGCTGCACATACACGTATATACAAGTAAAATTGTTCGTACGTGATGCAGTGTGGCCACCTCGGACCAAATAACAATTTCACCCGGGTTGCTTTAATTGGGGTGACAACTGCCTGACATATCGGATACGAATATAATTGCGTCGCAGATCGGTGTGGTGACTGAAGGACTGTGCTCGAGCTCGAAAACCAGAAAGGTTTGAAATACCGAATTCTCTTTATCGATTCGGTCGGAACAGAAAGATATGTCGCGAGATGTTAACATCTCGATTTACTCTCATCAGTCGTTAATGCAAAACCAGCAAACTTTATACAAATCGCGCAAACGTCAAATGAACGATAGAACCCGATAGTTTTGGACTGTTGATGCGTAGTTTGGGATTAAGTCAATTCCAAGTTGAGCATCACCCACAATTGATCGGAGCTGTCGCACTCGGATAAACTTTCCAACACGCCTGTTTTGGCCAAATTATCATATGTAAACGCTCAACCACTTTCGCTTGTGGGTAGTGATCAGGTAACTGATCAGATTTTGAACTTTCGCGCCACAATATTACGGTCATTTGCATGGAAATAGGACTGGTTGCATCAGCCAAAAACGGTAGATGCTAAAATTGTGAGTTACCTGTACCGCTCATCCTGAACACCGTCGTCATAATTGACCTTATCCTATATACCTATAACCTGCAGATGGGCAGGAAAACCAATCCGGTACTTGGGTTATTCACCAGACCACTTAAATGGTTTCACTGAGGCTGTTTCATCACTATGTTCAATCCACTAATGCACTCCACCTTGAGCTAAATATCCAAACTTGTCGTCCTTAGCTGGTGGAGGATATTGCTTTTATTAAGAAGATACGGCATGCAGCTACAAAATGGACTTTTTCAGCAGGCTGTCTACTCTACCTAGATAATTTGCACAAACTGGGACAGGTCCCAGTGCGCTACTGGCCACATCCGAAGAGACTTGGTTTTAGTATATAGTAACCCCCATCAATTCCAATATTCCTCAGGAAAAATGTATGTCTACTGAAAATAGCCACTGTGAGATTACCAGTTAAGACAACAATATCAAGTGAACCGTTTGACGTACAGACAACACTCTTTTGGCGTCCGGATGTGCTAAAAACTAGAACAACCCACCAGAGTCTGTCGTAATTGCGTCATCGGTAGCTGAGTTCACTCGTGGACCTGAGGTACACATTCGTGATATCAAGCAGAGTATTCAAATAATTTGTTCATCAGAATTATTACAGTAGAATGACGATATTCTCGACTTCTCATTTTCACTGCCAGTCATCTGTTTTTGTTGTATTTTGCAGTACGAATGTTGTATGTCTCATAGACAAAGGTTAGGTTTTTATTCCGCTTATTATCAACTGATTTTCTCTTCTGAAATCTTTTTATTGCTGACCTTTCGAAAGTGAATCAATCCTTCCGTTTGGTCTTTCTTTTCGAACTGTCCAACGCAGATTCAGATATACATAAACATTATCAGTTTCCTATGAGTAGTAGGGGATTTTGATTTTCATATAGACTGAACATTACCCATAATTGATCACAGCTGTCGTGCCTATAAAAAGGCACAATCTGTCAGCCATGTGTGATGCCTAAGACTTCATAGACCAATGAAATGCTCTCTACTGAGTGAATCACATTTGTACCTCAAGAGATTGTCCGAACAGTGTCATCATCATCAGCTAAGCGAGGAGCGGACAAGACCAACACAAAACAGAAGAACTATTTGACTAGGCCTAAATACATTGGCGGCTATTCGACGATTCATGCTACCAAGTTTTTAAATGGGCAACCGAGTTATGGTTACACACTTGAAACATATCCCTTACTCTTGTTGCTGGGATGCACATTCGAAAATTTATTCCCAACCAACATATTGCTTCCTTATTCATAGTCTATCTTTCGAAATCGTGATTTTTACGTCATTATTTCAAAAACGTTTACACTAACCTTTATTTAGATCTCATTCAAATCACCAGAAAAAATCTATGGGAACTACATACAAAGAGATTACTCAAATGGGCGGAATTTTCTTAGCAGGGTTAGTCTGAGAGGTGCTCCCTCGAAATAATGTTAACAACATGCTGGTAGAATTTTCTTATCCCCTCTGAACAACATCTCAATTAAACTAAGGGGATGAAAACTGAATATTATCTCGATTCTTGAGGACCCGAACTCAGAACATTGTTGGTGGAAGTGATCTTCCGCTTAGTTCACGTTTAGCGTTGCGCTTCTTTCCTCGTTATGGCTTCATTAGTAGCTAAACAATGGAAATACATACTTACTTACTTTCAAGTTTAACACTGATTCAGCCATTGCAAACTTATAGTGCGCATATGCACTTTTGAACACTCGCATCATGTTACCCATGAGTAGACATCGATTTTTGATCACTGATCCCCCAGTTCTCACATTCGGAAAAACTTGACAACCTGTCACTTGTTAAAACTCTCTTGAGTATCGCACCCATTTGTACACAACGGTTCTGTGATTTGGCCACTGCTGCATGCCTAGTAGATCAAGTTCATTTCCCGTCTCTACACTGTAGTATTCCAGAAGTATTGTACTGAGCACCCGGGAAACACCGATCGACAGCTACAAAAATGTGGGACAGTAAGCAAGAGAGCCAGAGAGTTCATCTCCAAACCTGGTTTACTAACGAGTCCATGCAAGATCAACAGTTAGGTCTTAGGTTTCTCTGGAAGTTCATCGATCAGATAACGTGGTACAGGATTTAGATTCGTTTGTAACATATTCTAAATTCCATTTCATTTACTTCAGCAAAGTTGACAAATTTGTCACCAAAGCCAAATAACTGAAAATATGGTTATGTGGATGGAATTCTTAAAACGTAGCGTTATGAGCCAACAACACGAGTGGTAAAAACAGTGTTTATTCAGAAAACAGACAAAACAACACGAGGGACACAAACACTCATTTGCACATAACAATAATCCATGGGCTTCATAGCTGCCAGTGACAAGTTCATATATGGGAAACATTTCTTCCGAGAACGCACTGTTGTTTCATCTTGTATTTCCCACAGTTTCTTCAAGACCTGATTGCGTGTACGCTACTGACAACTCACGAGTAATATAGTATGTCCATTCATCCTCACCACATTGGTGATCGTTAAACCGTATTGGCCATTATGATTGATCTTGATGCAATTTACCACCATATTCATCACTAAAGAACAATCTTGTTCAATGGATAAAATGGGGTCTCTGAAATCAAACGAGCTGAGAAGTCTGATCAAAATGGGCCATCGAGTCGATTTATTGTACCTTCACTTGAAACCATCTGACACTCAACATTACTCAAAAAGAGTTTAGCCAACAGAGTAGGTGAAATAACTCGATCACGCCTAATGTGCGGTTACTTGTGCAGCCCGTAACGAGGTTGTTTTGTGGCAGCTTAAACCGGAGTTCAAACGCCGGTCTTGGTAAGGTTCTGTATCTTACTGACGATGTCAAGCAACACATAGAGAGTGGCTCGAGTTTTGTATTCCTTTTCAAAAAAAGTGAGCAGAACAGTCCATATGAAAACAAAAATTCCCATTACCAGTGAATGATGTTCAAGCAGAAATCACTGTCTTCATCAGGCTGTTTACACGTTGACTGTCCGGCACGCCTGCGGACCAAATGTGGGGCAACGTGGAGACACCAAGGGACAGTGTTCTTCCGAAGTATGGGTTCCAACAAGTCCTGTAAAAGGAAACAACAAGAAAACAAACATGAGCCAAAGGCCCAGTAAGCCATGCACACGACTTACACAAACGATAACTAAAACGGCGCCGACAACACAGCAGCACACTCCGTTACACGATCCAAATTCAACCTGTGCGCGCTTGCTGGTTTCGACCGCACGTTACAATGCCATGCCCGTTCTCATCTACATAAATAAATTGTGTCACTTGGACGATTGTAACTGGTGGGAGTAGATCAAGACTTTAACAGCCTCCGTTACAGTACACGCTCTCAATATGTTATGCATACGTCCATCTTCGTTTGTGTTGGTTGGGCGATTTAAAACGTACACTTTCACTATCTTATTTAACCACTTGACCGGTTGACTATCATGTGATTTAGTCACAGAAAGTGCACGTGATGCATTATCGAAAATCAGCAGCCATGCAAAATTGAGCAAGAAACCAGACTGGGTTGTAACTTAATCAGAAACTTACCAGAGCGTTCTTCGGAAGTTCGATTTGGTATGGAGACAGTATTCACAGTTTTATTTGCATCATGAGAATAACTAATGGATTAGTAGATTCGATTTGAGTTAACGAAATAAGAGAATGAAATTTGATGTTACTCTTGAGCACAGATGCCCATTGACTGATCTTGCCTGTTTTAGGAAATAAAATGACGGAACCCTACAAATTTCGAGTTTGTTTCACTACCTTGAATATGCCCGATTTATTCATGAGAAGAAACACGTACCAAACAAGCTAGTTTTCCTTATTTAATTATCAGGCTGAATATAACACATTTATATGTATTCCATAGGGATGGTAGATAACCTTGAGTAACAGATGTCAAACATTAGTATCTCACTTATTTTATTCATGAAACTTAGCTACATAGCTGCATAAAACTGGTCACGTGGGCTGCACAAAGTTTGCGGAAGAAGCATCAAATCCAAGCGATAATTCTATCCTAGGTCTAGGTACATGGCCATGAAACGTTCTGTGTTTCGAACAGCTGTTTTTTGGGGCGTACCGTAGCAGTGAGAATAGGCGAAATGTAATGGTCCCTGTGATGGCCAGAATTCGACCTTTGACCCTGTTTCTTTATTCGTTAGACTGGTCAGAACGATTAGGTTAGAGTGATCCGACGGTTTGACTCGATCAGATGCGCAGTGTCTTCAGACACACAAGGACTTCTCAATCTTCGTATTAACCACAAAGTTTGATGTTCCGGAATGCGTTCGTATAATCACCGTGTTGTGCAGCTCACCTCGATTGTTCCCCAGGTACAAACGAAACGGTAAACACAAAAGGAGACAACATGAACAGGCGGTATATCCTTCAACTGAGGGCACAACACGGATGTGGAAACAAAATGAACACTTAGTTGAGCTGCGAAGTTGCCACATTACTTTTCCTGGTTATGCGTTCGACGAGGCTATTACCCTAGAATGACAAGGAAACATAAACTGGCCTTTTGTTTACAATCTGCAGCTTGTTTACCTTTGTGTTTATTAGCTCCCTACTATCGAATAAAATGCATCGTAATGTACTGTATTTAGCCTGATGATGAAAGAACGAAAGACAACTTGTTTGCTACGCGTTTCTTCTTATGAAATTTCGAGTTGTAAGTCAAATTCCGTATATATCCGACCATTCCTCCTGTGGACACTGCTTGTCACTGATGTGATAATAGGTTGCAAGTAATGAACGTTTTTTTGAACAGTTAGCTGTCTGAGATGAACACTGTTTTGTGCAACAATTCAATTAACCGCTGACTTTTTAATTGATGTTATGCTGAATAAGTGTTCTGTTTTTCCTGAATGATCGGTTTTGACAACCAGGTCATGCTGATCGATAAATCATATCGTCAACTGCATCTTAAATAGTTTGGAAAAAATGACAATTAAACCAACAACAACAACGACAACAACACAAGACACAACAATGACAACGGCGATGCACCAGCAATTTATACTTACTGTTATTCGTAGTACTGCTTACAACGCCATGGTTGTGTGAGTCACGACGGCCAGACTCGAGTAAGATAACCACTAACATTGTTAATCAAAGGACTATCTGATGAGTTAAGTCTCAGGGCAGTAGTTGGATGGCAGTGGACTAAGACAAGAGCCTCTGTCCCATAATAAAGTGTCTACATTTTTATAAACTTTAGCCAAAAAGATCAGTAGACCTTATTCAACTAGATCTCTGACTAGTGACCGGTGTAACAAGTGCAATTTTGTTAGTATTCGTTTCGTGTCTTTCAGACTGAATGAAAGAAACAACCTTGGGAGAAGTCTGGTTATTGTGGTATTCTGATTTAATCGTCTCAGTAAAAAAATTGCTGTGAGCAGTAACCAGTAAGATAGAAGTAACTTTGACAAGTCGAATTTCAAACAAACACAGGCCATATCATCGCTACGTGCACGAAGGATCTGTCTGTGTGGGTCTGTGGAAGTTTTGGAAACCCATGTTCCCGAAGAGCAGTGTGGATTTTGCGCCAGTCGCAGTACGATCGACATAGTGTTCATTGTTCGACAGATCCGGAAGTGTCGCAAACGTAGTCAGCTGCTGTACGCCCCTTATGTGAATTCCACCAGGAAGTTTGATTAAACGAATCATAAGGTATTGTGTACGATGTGTGGTAAGCGTAGATGTCCAGGTAAATTCGCCAATTTCAGTAGAACGCTGTAAAGGTGAAGGTAAAATTGCATGAGTCGGCCTGTGATGACTTTCACACTGTTACTGGCGTGAAGCAGGATTGTGCCCTAGCCCCAACGTATTTGGTTTATATTTGACTTCAATGCTAACAGTTGCTCTTCAGAACTTGGCGGAGGACGGCGTTGAGGTCGAGTGCCGGAAGGATGGTAGTTTGCTGAATATTCAAAGTTCCGGCTTTCCTAGTCTGCTACGTATTTCAACAGTACCCATTACTTCTGTTCATGGATGACAGTGCGCTGTTGCACATTACGACGAAGAACTTCAACAACTGACCACGGTTATCGTAACCGTGGCATCCCGGTTTAGTGTGAGTATCAACATAGGTAAAACATTCTCTATCTTCCAACCTACTCCGGACGGAGGTATTGTGTCTACACCTGGAATCCTCATCAACGGAATCACTGTGGATAGCTGCACAGACTTCTGATACTTAGGTGGTAATCTGTCGATAGACCTGTCCATAGACCGTAAGGTGCAAACACGTGTGACGAAGGATATCGATAATTTTGAATATCTTTAACGACATGTCTGGAAGAAGCACAGTTTAAGGATGAAAACGAAGCTCGTTGATTACCGCTCAGCGTCAATGTCGACACTGTTGTGCGACAGTAACATTGTGTCGACGGAATGTGCGTAATCTGAGCAGCATTCATCTGTAATATCCAAGGCGCATCTTCAGTCTTCAATGTTAAGACATGGTTCCGAGCACTAAGACACTGCAGGGAGCGAATACGGACTGGACGGAATCCATGCTAATTCTCAATCAGTTTCGTTAACTGGGACACTTCCATCGGGTGAGTGACAAGCGGATTTCGCAGCAGCTGTTGTACGGGTAGATGAAGACAGCTAGGCAAGATCGTGGTGATGGAAAACGGAGATACCAAGACGTTATCCAAATAAGCCTTTTGCTATGTGATGTTGATTTTGGATTTTGGAAGGACCTGACGTTGGACTGGATGGTGTGGTAGAATGCGATTTGGACGGACGTCTAGAGTTTTATTCAGCGCTGCGGTGAAATGAGGCACGCGGTACCCGAAGGAACTATAGGTTCCGTTTGTTGTGGTAACATAGCTGTAGAACCGCAAGTGTGTTGGCCGCCTCTTGTTGCTGACCATCGGCCAAGAGACAACCAGTACGTTAGGTTCAAGTAGGTTATGTCAGTTATATCCATTTTTTCGTTCTTACTGACCAACGATCACGGTCATTTGGTGAATCACCCGCTCCCCTTTTCAGAAATCCGTGTCTGTGGCCTTCTACCCTCTACCTTTCCTATTCTTTAGCTGTGTTAGTGTACTGTATAGTGAATGTGTTCTGTTTGCATCCTGTTCAATCCTGCATTTTGTTTTTCCCTTATATCCTCTCTAAAGTGCACTATTATATACTCGTACACTGAACTAATTCTCGTATCACATGTTCAGTATTTTTTCTTCTCAGTTTAGATCTTACCATTGCAGTCTGTCTCTCTTTGTTTATGTCCCCAGAGATAGAGGTTTCAGTTTCGTGCTACCCTATCAACTGGCTAAGCATTATTAACCGACTGGACACAAGAGCCTCATTCACACACACGCCTCTTGGCCTTATTCCTTTGGGTTCCCACTAGGTATGTGGTTATGCGAAATCGTCTTTTGGCTTCAGTCACTATGACAGACTAATCCAAGATGGATTCCGCCAATCGCATGGAGTTAACCTTAACCACCAACTGATAGATAATAAAAAGCTGTATTCGTGAAAGGAGCAGATTCACAACTCAATGAATGACTGATCAAAACCAAACAATTTTTCCAAAGAATCTGAGGCACATCGTTCTGTGTTTTTAGGCATATCGCGTTATTTGCGGACTCCGACGTGACGCACTACAGCCATGCTGTGAAAACAACAAACATCCCGTGGCACCTCTCAGTGTTGTGACCTCGTCACTGAGCCGTATCTTTCCGCTTCTAGTCAACATATCTCGTTAGACCATTTTATACGTGACATGAATGAAAGCAACTTGTTACGTTGTCGAGATCGGAGTGGGTAGCTCCTTCAGAACTGTTGTCCAGATTGAGGTGCGTTGTTCTCTGAAAACCTATTTCGTTCTGCAAAACGATATATCCGTTTAATCTGGGTCAATACAAAACATTCGCAAGATGCGGATTAGGTGATTACGAGCTAGGACGACTCGTTGACCCACGTGAGTACTGATCGAACTGAGCGAGGTGGGGTAATAAGCATAACACACCACTTACACGTATCGTGTTTATTCAAAAACTGAATTCTCCGGGACAGTACAGACAGACTGTATACGTAGACACTTCTGATGGTGGTACTTTCATTTCACGGGGGACACGCCGAACTTGTGAACCCTGGGTTGACTAATTCAATCTGTGTGGCAGTCTGTCAGTTTGTCTATCTGACTCAGGTCATGCTGGGTTATGTTGGATCACTGATGAATAGTAGGGAATTTTGGTTTTCAAATAGATTGAACGTCAAACACAATTGATCGCACTGATCTCGGTTCAGTTTGTCGGACAGCAGCTGCACACCGTTTTCTGTTAAGCAAGTCCGATGAACACACGGTACATCGGCAATCCACTGCGTATGTCTGGATGTACGGGCATCTTTTTACAGACGAGACACTGGATGGGCCCATTCAAAAGGAAGAACCAAAATTTTTGTTGTCGCTGGAATCATCACCTGTCTGGTAAGCTGAGGACATGGATTTTATCTCCAGTGCTCTCTTGCTCACTGTAGCAAAACACGTTGATGTGGCTTTTACAATAAGTCATTCACAACGTTGACAGTCACGTCTGAAGCAAGACGGTATGTCAAAAACAAACAGTGTTCACGATAAGAGATCCGAATGCGGTCCGTCTGACATGTGTTTGTTCGTTTGTGTCCCTCACTCCCAGTGTCTGAGATGAATGGACAATAAAAACACCTGAATTCGTAGTAAGGACACTCAGTGCTGACATACATCTGTAAACGTCAGCATGCGCTGTATGTATACAACACTCACCTAAATGTGTACACGGAACAAGAATATGGACAAACATAAGAACGAGACACAAAGGATGTAGACGTCCACTTCGTCCCACACAATGAAGTGATATTCTAGACAGCTACCTAAACGTATTTGCTCAAATAACTAGTCATAGTATAATGTTTGTAGTCATGAGGACAGACCATGCGGCCACAGTTAACGCTGATAGACTTGCCTCGTTGCCGGTGACAATTTTCCAGAGATATCCTAACTGCCTGCCAACTGACAAATTGAGTGGGGGTACCCTGAGGTTACGTTGATCTCAGAGTAGAGTTGTTGCTGGATGAGATGGTGGCTAGTGTTGAACTCTGTGAACGACAAAGCTGTACTTAATACTCCTACAGAGAATCGGCTTGTGTGGGATTTATTTTTGTACTGGAAAAGTGTGCCATATTGTCAAAAACGGGAGTATGTTCACACAGTGCTTTTTTGGTGCTAGCTTACTGCTGGAGATCGCTGATCGTTTTATCAACCTGAAACACTATGTTGGCAGCTTATAACGCTGCATACGAGGATAGCCGCATCGTATGCTGTGGTCGCCATCAAGTTTACGGTGGGCCTGTGAGGTATGTCTTGCTTTACGGCTCGGGGATCTAGCCCATCCATAGAAAAAACACGCGATGTTCTACCGTCATGATCCCCACCGATCAGTCTGCATAATATGAATGAATAGTATGAGCAACAACGTAATCTGGCGCTTACTTAACAGTTTTATTTTCGTACTGATGATCGAGACAAGAAAATTGCATGACCCAGTCCAGTAGAGCCATGCAGCCGTATATCAATATGGCACTTGCCCTACTGTATATGACAGTCTGACAGCTGGTCGCTAGGCCCAATCTCACAGGCTACAAGAGTAATGGATATTTCAGTGTGTTAGATGAGGTAGATTCGCCTGATAACTAAAGGATAACGAGTCCACGAGCCCCTCTGAAGCAGAAGGTGTTGTTATGTCGCAACTACTGGGGTGTCGTCATTAGTAGGCGGTAACTTCTTCTACTTTTTCATTTCACCTTTTGTTCCGGTCGTTATGATCAGGTTCAACAGTGGTCACTAAACACTAGGCACTAAGCTGGGAATGTCTGTACGCTAGTCGCCAAAATATGGTCTATTCACAGAAACCTAGCTTGCCAGGATCACTTCCTGCTTTCTAGATTGTCGTTGTGAATAAAACGAAGTACACGCAAACCCATGCTCTCCTACAGTCATTCTGGAATCGTGCCAGTGTGCTTCTAAACACGTAAACTCGGTCAGCAATGGAAACCTTCTATCATATGAGACGCATGGTGCCTAAGACCAAAAGCACGTATTCGTGGTTAGGACTATCTAAATACTTCAGCAGTCACCAACAAATGACAGTGTTGGTCATCTCGAAACTTACCAAATCTTGGACTATTCGTCAGCAATATAAAAAATTGCTTGACAGGTTTACTAAGACCAGACATCCCCAGCTGTTTCACAAGTCCAAATCGCTGGGTTCTTCTTTGGACTTAGCGTGTGGTAGTTGTGTCTCCCATCAAGATAATTGTGTAATCTCTCAGTTGTTTACTCAAAAGCGGCTAGGCTTACAGATATCACAATTCTGTCATGCCTTTTGTCAGGTCGTTGACGTACTGGTCGGCACGATGGTCTCATGACAGTTTGCTCGGTGGTCTGATTCCAAACGTGGTAAGGGTATGCGTTAATGATAAACCGTAACAAGGACGGAAATCGTGTCGAGTGTTTGTTTTTAAAAGGAGCTAGCTGGAAAATCCGTTCGCATAGGGAGGCTGAAGTCAGTACCAAACTATATTCAGTTCAACTTAGTCAAAATTCCATATTACTTATCAGTAATTAAAATGTCATTCAACAAGTTTAGCGCTTACTGGGATTTCAACTTGGGTAAAAGTCTAGTGTTGAGGTTTCGGGTTAGAGTAAACAGGATAGTCACTATGTCACCTGTTGAAATGATTGGGTACTCTGAGCATTACTCACAGGCAAATGTGGATGAGCACTTGTGTGTGACAGTTCTGTTGGGCTTAATAGCACAGTGGACAACACAGTTGTTTCATGAGTAAGTGTGCCGAAGTTGAACCTCTCTTCGTTACATTCTTACACACTAGTGACTAGCAGTAATTCGATATCACTTTCGTGTGCCTCGACGTCAATTTAAGATGTCCTAGGCATCTGGGTCTAGGCGAGCTAATTTCCTTTAACCTTCTCACCTGGCAGAACCACGTCCTTTCATTCTGTGAGAGTAAATCAAATCATGTTTTTTACCCTGCCCATGTGCACATTAGCAGTGCGACCGTTATCGCTGTTAAAATCCAGCCAACCTTCTTGGGACATTTTAAACTGATACCGAAACATCTGGAACTGGAAGAGGCATAGAGTAAAACCCGGGCCTACCGGACTTTTCCAAAAGGGTTTGGCTAGAAAGTCTACTTGAACTCAGAGGGTGAGATCAACTGTATATAAGCCTACTCCACAACCGTTTATCAATATACACAATTTTCAAAAACTGTTTTCAACATTTTCTTACGAATGCCTACCGGCTTCCGCCTTAAGGAATCACCTTCGGGACAAATTTTGATAAGAGTTGGTTACCAATGTTTACAGAATTCAGGAGCGATTATTGTCAAGGGGGTAGTATAGAACGGAGGAGCGATCGTATTATACTGCTCACACCACTGCTATTCAGAAGTGGGGCCAGAGCATACATTTTGACATTGGAGTAGTGGCAGGAAAAATATATGAAGACACTTCGGAGTATGGCATCGCATGAAATGATTTTTGGGACGTAAAGGAATGTGAAGGAATTGAACATTGATGTCTGTGACAACCGTGACGGTCTGGGCCCAGTCCCGTAGGCAGATGAGTGTTTTTGTTTGTTGTCATGTTGAAACGCATAACCCGTGTTGGTTTCCTTAATAAAAAACATTTGCGCCCTCCATGTTCTTGGCTGGCAACAATAGTATCGGATGTTCAGCTCGGCCATTGAGTAATTCACTCACACATTCATAACAGCTATGAGCCCAACCGGGAGGCATGAAGTCACAGGTCGTTGCCCATCAGAACAGAAGTGTGTAATAAACTGAAGGAAAAAATTATCACTATTAAATCGCCAGAAGAAACGAATTATGCGTTCAGGTATTCTAGTCTTACGCACGGTCTGGGCTGGATATAT
>LUCH01000094.1:0-29855 GCA_013368495.1 Paragonimus heterotremus | reverse complement strand
GCCTTCTGTGTTGACTGAGACCGATTTTGATGGGAAAGCCGCGGTCACAGTTTGCACAGTCAAAGATTGTAGCGGGCTGGGTGTCCACTTCCTGTTCTGGACCATTCCTGCGTCAATGCATACGAGTGTGCGCCGACAAGCCAGCATTCGATTTGCAAATCTGGCCACATTCTGAACAGGTGTACCCCGCTCGCCTATCCTGCGTACTGGTAATTGCCTGCGCGGAGATGTTGGCGGTAATTTCATTGTCTTGTTCGATTGTAACCAGTGCGATTAAAACCAGGTAGAGTGGTTGGCCCTATCTGGAGTTGCTGAACTCTTAGCCAGTCAAGGTTTGCACCGAGACCGCCCAGTCGACACCACGAGGAGGTGGTTCAGCGCGCCGACTGAACAGCCCGTATACAACAGTTTTCCACACGAGTCTACATCTTCCTGACTCGTACTTTGGTAATCAGACGTCGTGTGTTCACTATTCCAGGTCATTGTAATAGGGGAAAAACCTGGGGAAAATAGTTGGATGATCATTCAATACTAGACATTTACAGTGTGCCGGTGGTGCTGAAATCCGCGCGAACTTGAGAATGGTAGTCACGCAGGTGAAATGATAGGGTCGGACCAGAAAATGACTCCTGAAGTCTAATCGAACAACATTGCGAAGGCGGATCGAACGAAGTAATTGGAATTTCACTTAAACGCCTGCTTTGCTGAACCGGGAAGATTTGTCCAAAACAGATGACTCAATCGTTCAGAAGCTCAAGTTTAAGCTAACTTGGTCGCCACCTACGTCAGGCACAGAAACAACCGCATTTTTGACTGAACGAATGAGCAAAACATTCGGGAGTTTGAGTAGGAGTAGGATTGATGAACGATGTTGACAATGAACAATATGGAACTTCGAATATTTACGAGTTGACTGGTTTGTTAACGATTTCGAGCTCAAATGTGAGACTGCTTTGATATTTTAACTCAGCGCGCAGCTCTCGTATAGCCAGGGATTTTGTCCATGTTTCCGTATAGAGAGCTACGTGGAATAAACAGACCAGACGGTAGTTTCAAGTTGAACAACACTAACACTTGATCGCAGTCTTCTCATTCATATAAATTTTCCAGACGGCCTCTTTCGGAAAGAAGCACTAGACTCGAGTTACGCTCTCCATTGTAGTTAACAGGCCAGTTAATGTGTCTGTCATCGAGACGATCTGGCAACCTGATCATTACTCATAAGCAAAAGTGGTTGAGCGTCCAAATGCGATGACAATTCGGTCGTACCTAATGTGAGATTTCAATGACGCAGTGGTCAACACAGTTGCCTCATGAAAGCGTGATCGGAGTTCTAATCCCGGCAGTGACGAGCTGCTCTGATGAGAGCGAAACTCGAGTGTAGTGGTTATTTTCGAAAGAGGCCGACTGGAAGCTCCATGTGGATGCGACAGCTGCGGTCAATTGTGGGTGGCGTTCAACTTGAAATTAACTAAGTCTCCGACCATTCATCAGTAATCTAGATGGTAACTGTTTTGTGTCACGGGCGTGCTTCACTATTATTGTAAGCTTGTATTTCCAATGTTTCGATCCGAGCTGCCATTTCAGCCAAAGACGGTCAAGTGTAAATAGATAAAACAGATAGAACTGTGTCAAATAATGGAGACCAATTAGTAAAATCAAGCAAATAACCTGAGAATAAAGACTGCTAGAGCCATACATTCTGCTAACAAGCATGTGGAAAATACTTTCCCTGAAGAAGAGCAAATGTCAAGGTTAACGTCTTATTCTCTATGCTGAAAACATTTAACCGTTTCTAAGCTATATACCTTCAAGGCTAAATGTATAGTGAACTTCGGGCTGTTAATATTATCCCTCAATATACTAAATTTTCCAATTTCTGGTTCGTCACGTGTCTATACCAGTCGCCTTAGTTTCTGGTGAGTCCCTGCGAGCTGTCCACAAGAATGTGTTTATGAAATTCAATATATAACTGGACGGTTGTAGGTCCACGACTTGTCGATTAAATCTGGCAGATACTTACATGATTTGAATAAATAAATCAAGACATTGGATTATCCATTTATCAAAATGTTGACGAATCATGGTAAAGCGATAGATAGCGTGCTATTTCGTAACTGAAAATATGAAACGTACATACGGAAGCGGGACAGAGGATTCATTATGAAGAATAGATGATCAACGCGTAGTCAAAGTGAGTCCGTCTGAAACAACCCCGATTCCCCCACGACATGGTGGTTTTCCAGGTTCTTTCCTAACCACGCTCAGAAGTATTGGTGGGGTCAAAACGCGTACCATTCCCCCAAGTCGTACCCCAATGTTAACGGAACAACAACGACTGTCGTGGTCTAATGAGGGCGGTGGCCAACCAAATGCTGGAGTGGCCTGGACCCACGAGTCCTTGTCTGAACTCCACACACAAGGATTTTTTATCCGAATGATTGATGTTGACCAGACAATCTAGCCCTTTGCACAAGGCAACTGTGGGTCTACCCCTGTCTGGGTGTCATGCATCACGTCGCGAACGCAGCACTCCTGTCGATCATTTCCTAATCAAGCAGGCGTGGTTGAGGCAGTCGTGACCCCACCCTAAGTCTTGGTGATACATGTGGAAGAGGGGCAACACAAGAAGCTTTACTCCGAACATGTCTAAGCGTTCAGGTCAAGGCCTCTGGTCTAGACAGTCGAGTAGACATGCTGGTTGCAGACAGTGGATTAGGGTTGTCTGTCGAGTGGCTTCAGGCTGAAAAAGGACGAAGATGAAAATTTTATCAGAAGATCAACACTCGAACGATCAACAGGTTTTTCCAACCACTTTCCAAATCCTAAGTCAACTTTTAAATTTCTTGATTCTCCCCGGCTATATAAACTTAACGCCTATCTAACACTGTGAGAAATCGCACAAATTGCTATGGATGTTTAAGACAGGTGAACGTGCAATATATAATAACCCTAATTGCAGATGTAACGAACGCAAGCTATGATGCCAAATAAATGTGCACCTAGGAGTGACAACAACGCAGTGGCAAGAATGTGCACTACTAATAAGCTTTAATAAAATCGAAACTGAAGTATAGCAGCTGGCTGAACTGTCTATCGGATTGCGTCAGCTGTGACCATTTTTGAGTGGTGTTCAGCTTACATCAACCAACCCCCACTACTCAGTGGTAGTCAAAATATCGCAGAACAAATCAGTGAGTTATGTGAAGTCAAACTGGAGAGAAATCCTAGTCCTGGGGTCATCGGTTGGGTTTAACATAAAAGTTACTGTTCCTCTTCTCGAAGTGATCAGATAATGGGAGCACTAATCACAGGCAGGTGTGACTGAACGTTTGTAAAGGACAATTCAGTCGCGCAGTGGTCAACACGGTTGCCTCAAGAATGCATGTTCAGAGTTCTAGTCCTGGCTGTTACAAGAATATGCACTATTGTCGAGCTCCAAAAAGAGTGAAACTCGAGTATAGTGCTTCTTTTAGAAAGGGGTCAGTTGAGTTGTTTCTGGAAATGAGACAGCTGCGATTATTGTGAGTAATGTCCAAGTCATATGAAACAATCGTAATTTGATTTGTTCACTTAATGGACGAACGAATGTTCACATCTACAATGATCACACAGAAGACGGTTAAGCGAAGTTTATGTGATAATTTGCGTGCAATGTTGCTGACTACGTTGATTTGTCCCACATTCCAGTCAGTGCACACTAAGATGACAGCACGCACAGTTGAGCAAATAGCACCAACACAGCTGTGGTTACGAGATTCAGATTCCTGAAGTGACGGTCAGAACTAGCAGACATGGCGCCAAAGTGGTAGGTACGGTTTATTGGGTTGCCGGTGCCGTCACAGTTGAGATTTGATGAAAGTTGAAATAAGAGAGACGAAGTTTTGTAATGATGGAATACCGAAAAGGGAACGTATGTACCTGTGTTCTACAAAGTCAGTAAACTCGTCCGTTGTAAAGTATATATAATAACCCTCGCCTCCTCCAATGAATCTATCCCCTGAATTATTCGTAATCACACTGAACACTGTGGATTCACAGTTCCGTTGTAGAAGCTGGAAGTATCTATCGGTCTACAGATTGTTCATAAGCCACGGGGAACAGGCCATTTCGCTGAGTCCCTTTGGAGTGTAAAGTTCGGAATTCAGATATGTATCGAAACCGGTTTTTTATTTCGACTCTCGGTTAACTCACACTCGAAGGATTCGTTGCAAGATGAAGAACCGTTTACAAATTCGCACTTGTCCACCACTACTAATGGGTACTTAATGCCACTGAAATAAGGGACGCGATTGATTACATTCATGCCAAGCAAGTACACCGAAACTTCTGGATGTTGACGAATGGTGAGACGAAATATGTGTACAGGATGCTGTAGTAGTTCGGTACATAATGTGACGGACTGTCAGGCAGGAAGTGCGAGCACTCCAACTCTCGGTGGAATACCCCACTATAGGAGGAGGTGCGTTCAAAAACCCACCGCGAGCGGATGGAGGATGGCGTGGACGACCGAATGAGTTATCGCTCGACCGAATCGGACCAACGGGCGAGACGTGGCGGCCAAAATAGGATGGATGACCAAATTGAAGGCGTGATTATCCCAACATTCTCAGGAATATCTCCGCACGGTTGTGGAGTACGATCAAAGCCCATAGTGAATAGACGGAGGAAAGCACGAGCGACCGGACAAGCCATCGCTCAAAGAAATCGGATCAACGGACGAGGACTAGCGGGCGGAAAACCCCCGGATAAAAGGCGCTAATCACATACCTAAACTGGGTAGAATTGCACACGACGTGTGAGTGGAAACCGGGGGTTGTTGTGGACTAGAATTGTGATTCAAAATCGCAGGCGCGTGTGTGACATGGTAACTAGCGGGTTGGACAATAAAGATTGTGCTTTACTGGAAGCCTTTTCGCTACAATAAGACCTGAATCAACAGAGCGATAGGTCCTTGGCAAGAACTTGATATTTTGCCTGATGGAAGGATTAGGAAATGGAAACTATGACATTATAGTCGATAACTTTTTCAGTCCTTCTACGGGAACATGTTAGATGATCAAATTCTCACGTAACATCACGCAGAGGAAAGAAACTCTGTCGTTTCACCATCAGTTTTGCACTGAAATGCGCATACTCGATTATCTGTCAAGATGAAAACCAATGTAATCGAATTCTGCAATTGCGTTAACTATTGGATCGACAGTGCTAAGAATACGCTGCAGATATACAGCAATCAATGTGCCACTATACGGTGATCGATTGCTGTTTGGGAAGTGTTATTCAATGTAGTGGCTTTGAATATATGCATTCGTTACAAACGGGTATGGGGATCGACGTTTTAACTGAGAAAATTTTATGCTTGGCAGAGACGTACGAAAAGTAGAGTAGAACAAGCGTGTCACTTTTATCTCAAATTTTATTACACATGTCTACAACTACGACTGGACCACCTCCTCTTCCCGTTTTCGTTCTTAGCGGAAGTGGTTGTGATGGTTACTGTAGCGTACTGAGCTAACAAATCGAGAAGTATCGGAACAGTGGTCTGAGTGACGCTACTGGAAAGATAGCATCTTCATATAGGAACAGCACTAATCAATGTAGCTGCTGGTCGACGCTTCTGTTCCATTGACGCCGATCGTTCATGATTCCGTTTGCAGCAGCATGTGCTTCAGTTCGGATCGACTGAATTTTGTTCAACCAGGAAAACACTCCAGTCCAATCTCATTACACATACCATATCGATGTTTGGGCTTGACCGCGAAGTTCATGTTACTGCAATCAGTGATTACGCATGTGTCGGTGACCTTGTTCTATCAACCCTCTATAGAGTAAATCTTTCTGAGAAAACATTCAGTTGACTTCTTCACTTCAGTATGTAAAAAACCAACACTCATTCAACGGTGAATTCATTCAAGTCGTTCATGACATGTTTCATTTAGTGAGCATCCTTGTCACAGTGGTTTATGTGATGGTTCCGTTTCAATCAATTGACTTAACACCGATTCCAACCTTAGTGGACACTCATCAATGAAACTGCACAAAAATCCACGTGTCCGCCTACTGATACAAAATCTTAGTTGGAAGATGAGTCATTATGTAAGATTGAGTAGAACACAACACGATACACTCAGAAGTACGGCTAATAAAATCCTTCAATTGAATTGGCGGTGGCTCTGATTTTCCATTGTTAGTTAGCTACAACCACACCCCTATTCATCTTGACTGAATGCACATTCTTCATTTCTCTCGAATTGTGAACCACACGATAATAACCAGTGTGCGCTATCAGAGTTTAAAGGCAACCAGCATAGACAAACATGTTTCACCGTATATTGGGTCACTGTGGCCTTCCAGAAGGAGTCAGCCACTCACTTTCCTCCTACTTTACACTGATGTTATTTCGACGATCTTGTTTCGATCAGCCATCCTGACACTTATGGTTCAGACACTCTGAAACTCGACATTCTGTCTCAAAATGCATGAGGAAAGAAAAACTTCGGAAAATCCTAAAACAATGTTCCTCAAGAGCATGGCTATGTTATCTGAAGTTCATATAGTAGTAAGCGCAAGAATGGACTTTCACACGTGTTTGGCAACACATCGTTAGGCAACACGCAAAATCTTAATATAAACCGATTATTCGACAGGGAAGACTCAACTGCGCAGACGATTATATTGACCTAGTGACATCGATCACCTAAGACGCTGTGAAGGCTGATTCGAGGAGCACAACGTTGAACGACATTATTGAGGCTGATCATCTAAAAAGAATGTGTTTTGTTCCCATGTGTACACCTTGAATGTATCGGCATTTCAATGTAGCAGAAAATAAGCCAGATTGAGTAAGAAGCTCTCAGTTCTATTTGCGCTCACAAGTAACGGAACTTAATTCCAACAGACAGTAACAGCGGCGTAGAGAACATATGACTTAAGAAATGTAAAAACTATATTCTGACATTCATAATCGGCACCATCATTCTCAAGTGAATGGATGAATGTGTTGCTGGTCGATGAAGATGCAGCCAAACAGGATGAGCTCCCATCGAAGCACGAACGTTTAAGGAAACGTAAGGTGGTGGAACTGTTTCGGCGGCTACAGTTAACAACTTTGATAGGAAAGTCCGTACATAGTTGTGTCACTTGTCTCGCAGTCGACAAAAGTTCCAAGCCAGTACTGTTTACTTAATGAATCCCTGGTCCAAGGTTGCCAATGCCATCATGGGCCAATTTAGTTCCACCCCTCAACATCATAAAAAATGCCTGGTCGCCGCATATTTTTATAGCAAATGGCCCGAAGTGCAGCCTTGTACTTAGATGCTTACTGTTAGCACTATACGACGACTGAGCTACTCGTTCGTCCGTTTCGGGTTCCTAGAAGAAATCGTGACGGATGATGGACCAGAATTGACTAGCCACCAGTTTGAGAGTTTTCTCCAGGTTCATGAAACTAAGCACGCTCGGATGGCACCGTACAAACCGGCTGTAAATGGCATGCTGAATGGTATGGTTCGAACTGTTCACTGAGAGGTGGCATACAAACAGCGCGATTTTCTGGTATTGTCTGGAAAGATACGATGATCAAAGCCCTACTGACCCACAGAACCCCGCAGCATAGAGCGGTTGATAAAACACCGAGACAGCTAATGTATTGATGGCTGTTGCAAACGAATTTGAATGTCGCGCGCTCATTCTCGTGAAGCTGATGATCCTGGTCAGTTGGAACGCCGTCTTACCTACCAGTCAGTATACATAAAACTGGTACAACGACACAGCCTGGACATCCGTCCGCTCGAGAGAGCGACAAACGAGCGAAGGTCAACCGGCACTGTCGAGACAGATTGGAGTTAATCAGGTCTGTGGACCGGTAACGTACAGGTCAACTTCAGACAGCCGTGCTCATCACTGATGCAGACAGACGCACACAAACTACCACGTCTACACTGTATGACTTCTGGCACACTAACAAGGTTGATTAGCTCGTCAGACCACTGGCTACGGTTTTGACCGACTTTCTAGCTAAGACACAGATGCTATTGTATACCCATCGTTGACGCCTGTCTCACGTTCATGCTTGGACTGGAGCTTGTCCATTTCGGCTGCGTCTTCATCGACCAACAACACATTCATCCATTCACTTGATAATGACGGCGCCGCTTACGAATGACAGAATATAGTTTTTACATTTCTTAAGTCTCTCTAAGCTGTTGTTACTGTCTGTTTGAGTTATTTTTCGTTGCATCCGTCGGAGAAAACATCAGCGGCACTTCTATATTGAGTCTCACGACTATGCGTTGTACGAAACACTTCAGTGCCCCAAAATCACCCATTCGTGTTAGTGACTACATCGGACCAACTTGATCGTGCAGCCACCGAAATGTTTGAACTGTTCTTCTCGACTTTTATCTCTCTTGTTTGCTGAACGTTTCCTTTGGTGTCCACTTTGTGCATAACGTTGAGAAACATCGAACTTCTGACCGAATTCAGTGGGCTTCATTTGACCCCTTCAACTCCGTCTCATTTTGGAGTGATGACCAATTTAGATGCCAAATCAGTCAAAATAAGAACATGACGATTTGAACTTTACAGGCTGCGTAGGCGGGTCGCAGTGTCGTGATAAAGCAGTGGCCACAATTATGATGTGCTTTCCCACGTATAGGTTTTCCTGCAAGTATATGTCGACAGATTTACTGATCTAGTGAAACTTGATCTAAAACAGTGACTTGGTATACCTTCTATTTATGGCAACTTCAAAACTGTGCGGAATTCGGGGACAATTTATATTCCATTTCTTTCTCCTGAATTTCCCATGGGAAGGTTTCAAGCCCGGTCAGGAACCCGGCCATTTTTCGAAAAACTACAATTTTATGATGTTGCGTGTAACAAAAAACAAACCAGTTGGATTAGCAGTAATAAAACTTCGTTTCATCGTGTGGTAAAATCCATCTTGTGCACAGTGGGATTTCTCAATTGTGTGTTCGTCTGGTTTATTGAACATTTTCTCCGACAGATAATTCATCCTGGGGTGTCTCAGTTCAAAACAATTCATTCATGAATAATCCATCTAGAGAAACTCACAAGCCACGCCGAGTATTGAAGTTCATGCAAACTACAGCGAACTACATAGAATAGGACCAAGTTCAACGCTCTCTCGTTGACACTTTTTTCAAGAGTATCGAACAAGACACAGTATTGAACAATTTAAAATCTTAGTGTCTTATATAACCCATACGCACCATGGTACACAACAGCGTTTAAGTGGATGTCTGAAGATGACCTTCCTTGTAAATACTGCTGTGATCTTTTTCAGGTTGAATCATGTGAAAATCTGACCAAACCCTATCCCTCCCCCAAGTCTTCACCCCGTATCTTCTACCTATCCTGTTTCTGGTCGTTAACTGGACCTTGATCCAAATGTTTTTATTTTATCACGTCATTTTGATAGTTGTGCGAATAGCTTGAGTGATACATGCATCACCTTTTTCAAGTTCGGCTTGTTCTCGTTGTGTTTTGAACCTGTTGACTACTCGGAAGAATTCTTCGCTAAGTATGAATGCCATATTATGTGATCATAGTTGATCTTTAGCCTATTTTGCATCAAATTGTAATTATCTCCTGGAAACGATCTGTCAATCGAAACTGTTAGGGTTGTCTAATTAGTAACTTTGATAATTCGTTCAATAATGTCGTGACATTCTGATCTAATCTTGTTTTGATTACTTGGGATTATTGGTTTATCGCTACGTGTTGCTCAACGTCTTCGTGGAAGATCGTACAAATACTCCGGAAAGGGCATACAAATCCTATCGCGAAAGCCATTTCATAGGTTATTTTCCAACTGGTCAAAGTAGCATATTTTGAAAACGCCATTTCAGTTTGTGCACAGGAGAATCGTTATTGTCAAGACACCCTCCTACTTCCATCATGAAGTAGGTAGTGAAAAAGTGAGTTAGCAATACGACCATTTGTATAGTTTTGTTGACTAGCTGTCATGTATGCTTGATCAGCTGATCCAGTGGTGTTCTGATTGGACAATGTTTATGATTGATTGATACAAACTTACTCACGCCGCGAAACGTATGGTTCACGGGGCAACCTATACAGGTCAGACGCAGTGTTGTTCTCATGCGCTTTCCCTACGGCAGCGGCCAAGGGTCCAAACAAGTCTCACAAAATGACATATCCTGGTGATTCCGTCGGGAAAAATTGGGTGGTCACAACGTCCGTTACCAGTCATTCCAACCACAGATCGCAGTCTGGCGATATCTGGCATTTTATTTGGGCCAACATGAATTTTAGTGATTGTTATGACACGTTACCCTTGTGTGCGTCGTGTTCTACCGCGATATCACGCCAAAACAAGCGCAGTCCACGGAGCACACGCTCATGCCCTGATTGATCGAAACAGACACAGAAGCTCCCACGCGTCGATGAGTCCATGCGGGAGTGCACGCACGACAGCCGCACATCCGCTCGACAGGCTCGGCAGGGTGGTGCAAGCGGCTAATTGGGTGTTGGATAGTTGAGGTAGCTAGGGTGTTGGAGTAAGTGTATTGAGTAGGCACAGGGATGGTGATGTTCGGCTTTGATTGGTTTAATACCAGAAGGCGAATGGGTCACTTTGTTAGGCCAGCTGGACCGATTGATGTGAGCACGCACGCCCAAATTAGCCCGGGGGAATTAGGTCAAATAAACAGGCCACAAACATGGCGAAGCACGGTTTGACCTGGAAGGCACGGTCGAGTAACCGATGCGGAAAAGATACAGATTGTTCCAGATGTGTGAACCTGGGTACAAAATCCGGAGTTCGACTCAAAAGGCTTACCTAACGAACAGGCACCCTAATCGAGTCGAGTGGGCGAATCGACATAATACACTGCTATAACCACAGCCAGACGAGATGGCATGGGGGTGTACGCGCAGTTTTGGTCGGGTTGCTCGGCCCCATTTTCACAGTGTTTCGACCACTGCGGTCCACAATCGATATCACCGGCACGTCGATACATCCCTGCAACCGTTCCAGTGCCTGAACGGCAGCGCTGAACTGGCAATCAGCATACGTCGGTGAGTACAAACAAACGAAGTAATAACATGATATTTTATCAACAGCAGGTGTATGTGTAAATAACCCTGGTAAATGTATATTTTCATTTCACCGAAGGCACGTCGGGCTTGTGGGCCTGAAGTGACTAGTCCGTTCTGTCTCTCTGTCTAACTGTGGTCGTAATGAGCTACGTTGGATCACACTCTTCTCAGTTCAGTTTCCCTGACAGTAGGTTTGTACAAATTGATCCGAATAAATTTGGCTTGCTGCAGCCAGATCATATTCTTGGAGAGTAATGTGACAACTGAACAGCGCATTGAACAGGCTGTTATTTATGTGTGGAGGGGACCACTAGGAAGGTTAATGCAGAGTATGTGGGTACATAAACGGTCACCTGTAAATCAGTTCGAAAGCTGATGAAAACGTTTGTTGCAACCGGCAGTGCTCGTGATCTACAAAATACTGGTCGATCACGTACATCAACAAATGACTGCTCCTCCAGTGATGTTCTGCGACGTGTAAAAGCAGTCCTCAAAACAGCGTCGGTCGACTCGTTCAACAATTCAACACTTTGAAATCCACCATACACGGGATGTTTGAAAGGTACAAGCATTAATCATACCGGAAGGCCCGATTACAGGAGCTTCGGTTGTCCAATGCGGACAAACGTGAGTGATTTCGCACGCGATATTTATCGAATATATATATATATATATATATATATATATATATATATATATGACAGCATTTACTGACAAACCAACATTTCGTCTGAATGGATTCGTGCAAAGACCCGAGTTCTTGCAAGTCAATAACCTTGAAGAGATCCATTCTAAATTATCAAATCGGCCAAACTACTTATCAGTAATTCAATGTCAATACTCATCGGTGGCGTTGGTGCATTCCAGTGTAAACTGATCGAGAAATTCTGTTTGGGCAGTCAATGGGGTGGAGTATTTAGTGGATTCCATATGACATAGTTGGTTGGGTTAATAACTAGGTCCAAAGGTGAAATTTCTGAGCTTCTGGCGTGGCTTCGTACCTCGTCTGGTAGAGCACTTGCCGCGTTTGGTTATGGTGTTTCTGTCGCTGGTTCGAATCCAGATTTTTCGCAGTTGAGTCTCTTCTAAATTATAAAATCTGTCAAACTACCTCTCAATACATCAATAACCCTCATCAGTTTGTTCCAATCCGACTTCAACACAACCGAATGCTTATGGTTTGAGTGGACCTTCTTGGGACACGGATTATCGAGTCTTTCTATTTTGGTTTAAAAAAAGTTACGAATAAAATATCCATCCACGTAATCATCCACAAACCAGGACACTCCTATCACCAGATGCTGCAGCTAAATTTTCTACCAGCGCTGAAAAAACAGAGAGTACTTGGATACGTTTGGTTTCACTATGATGGCACAGTACTAGATTAGTCAGATGTGTACGAGAATGTCTGGATGAAATATTCGGGTGGCGGTGAATAGGTCACAGTGGACTAAGTGAGTTGAGCCCACGCTCGCCCTATATTACTCAACCGGACTTTCTTCTTAGAAGCTACCTCAAACTCAGGGCCTACAGAGAATTCCACATACAGTGGAGGAACGCAAAACTGGCCATAATCTTGGAATACAAAACGATCTCTGCTGTCATCATGTCTACGGAGAATGCATATGTGTAAACAAAACCACAACACAACATTCTGAGAATCTCTTGTGAATTTATGATTTACATACTGATGCTCTTTTTTTAAGTATTCACATGACGATAATCTTGACTTGTCAGTAGAACAGTACATCTCTAGCAGTAATTGGCAGATTCGTATTCTAAGTAGACTACTGTCTAATTAAGTTAGAGTTTTGGGTTCATGTGTAGCAGAATACAGTGAGTTAGTTGCCTTGGCACGTGATGCACAAAATCACTATTCACAGATACGGCCGTCAAGAATTGAGACCGAATATTCATTGTACATAATGTACAAACTATCTCGTGTAATGTTATTAACGGCAGGCATACATCAAGACGATGTAGCCAGTCCTAGCTAATGGTTTCCAGTAATCTCTGTATGTTGCACACGGTTCATCTGTATTGTATAAAAAGTGTCTCAGGATCGATAGTTGTTTCACTTAAAACAACAAATTGTTCTCTTTTTCGCGGTCTATCAGTGTGATTTGGTTTCAGCATGATATTTATTTCAGTCCAATTTACGTACTGCATTTTTCAGAACGAAGCGGTTTTTCAGAGAACAACGTATCTCAATCTGGACTACAGTTTTGAACGAGTTGTCCACCTCGATCTCAATAACAGCAAGTTGTTCTCATCACGGTATCTATATATGGATAGCATGGTCAAATAAGATATGTTGACAGAAAGTGGGACAACGTGGCCCAATAACAAGACCGCAAAACAGAGACATACCAAGCAGCGCTTGGCTTTGTGATAGCGTGGCCATAAAACCTCAAATCAGAGTCCACAAATGACGCTATACCTCTGACAACACAGCATGACGTGCTTCAGCTTCTATGGGAAAATTGTTAGTATCCGATCAGTCTTTTAGTAATTTGCAAATTTGTACTGTTAATGAGTGCAGCATCTTATTATCCATCGTTTGGTGAAACAGTTGACGTGATAACATCATGGAAAATACCGTGCGTTTACTTTATCCGTTTGCACTCCTGCTGGTTTCCAGTCCAGCATTGCCTTCAAACGCTGAAACGTTTACAGCGATATATGTGAGCAACCAGGTATTATTGATCGTGTACCATGGTGGACGAAACACTGGGGCGGCGGGGCCAACCGACTTGAGTCGAGATGCGCGTACACACTTCCACCTTCTACCGACAGCTAACTAGGTTGACTGCGGTTTCGGTAGTGTGTTGCATCCGTCCCCTCATCCGGCTGGGTTAGGGGGCGCCACCGTTCAGTAAACGCTTCGGTCTACACTCTCGATTTTGATGCCCGGACAGAGTGCCGAACGCAACTGGTACGTTGTACGAACACACGTTCTCAATGTTCACCGCGCACGTGCAAGCCTGCACTCTCGCTGGCTTGATAATCGAGTCCACGTGAACTAGCCTTGCTTACGTCCTGCCCACAACGGATCTGTGTCCTCCAAATCGGTAAGAGTCAACCATTCCCTGTGTCTGTGAGCCTACTCGTGTGTACATTGGTCATGTGACCTTTTCAGCTGTTAAAACCTGGCGAGATCTCTTGAGACATTTTAAATTGATGTCGAGACACGTGAAAGTGATATCAAGACATTTTAGATTGGAAAAGGTCCCATCCTCACCGAAGGAACCTAGCACTTCCGTATGTTGAATTTTAGCCATCTGATCGCACGTTCAAGGGTACGTAACTCGTCAACTCACACGTGAGTAACGGAGGGTATACGGGACGTACGAGAATTCGCTGTTTGTCTACGATCTTGCCTATGGAACTATATCCGTTTCTGTTTGATCACCTGCAGTAATCATATACCACTGGATCAACCTACAGTTGTCAGTGTGTTCTCGTAGTTGATTGTCAAACACTACTTTCCACCATATGTTGTTACATTGGTACATAAACTAATTCTTTTATAGCATATTAGTGGATAGATACTTATGTGGTAGTTTGGTTAGTCCTAGAAATCCTACTCGAATTGGAACCTCCCACATAAATAATGAGAATATCTCGGACTGGTTGCAGTAAGCAGTTGTATGTTTTCTCGACGAACTTTGGGCGTCCCATGTATAACTAACGAAACCAAATAGCAGAACCAAAGCAAGTCGCCGGAAGCATCATACTACTGTTGTAAACAATGTGATCGAGTACAAGAAACAAACCCCGAGCTCTGGTCAGTAGTGGGGGGGATTTTGTTTCTCATATAGATTGGACATCTCTCACAAGTCAAGGGATCATCGATTGGAGCTTACAGGATAGTCACTCTGTTTCCTACAGAGACGATCGGACAACCTGAACATCAGCACTCACAAGCAAAAGTGGTTGAGCGTTCACATGCGATGATAATTCGGTCGTACCTAATGTGAGGTCAACGGTGCAGTGGTCAACACGATTGCCTGATGAAAGCGTGGCCCGTAGTTCTAATCCCGGCCGTGACAAGGATATGCACTACTGACGAGCTGCTCCAATGAGAGTGAAATTCAAGTCTAGTGCTTTTGTTGTTCGAAAGGGGTCGACTGGAAATTCTGTGAGAATGCGACAGCTGCGAATAATTGTGGGCGACCGTCAGTTTATATGAAAACCTCGATTTGTTTGCGTTCGGGGGATAAAGTGCAATGACTGGCCTCCTTAGGCTGTCAAGGGTCGTAAGGCACAACACTTGCAGGTACAGACGACTGACAAGGACGAACCGACGAAATGCAATCGGATCGGTCTGATGTGTGACTAAATACTCGGGTCTTAGGGTAGATCGATTAGTTGTTGACAGTTTTACGGCGGCCCGCAGAAAGGCCGCAGTCACAGAGATGGAAAGGGGAGCAATCGGACAGACAACAACGGATGTGTGGGCAGATGAATGGAAATCATTGACTGTGAGAGGGGGGACGAATATTTGAACCCTCGGATTCTGGTTATTAGAATAACAACAGCAAGCAATTATTTGCGGCAGTGCCAGTCGGAAGGAATTTCGACCTCTAAAATATTTTACGTGTGTTATTCATAACAAGAGAACCCTCATTTATAGATGTACATCAGCATTAGAGGAATCGCAGTCTCCCATTGAGTAATCTTAGTGGTACATGCAAAGTCACAAACTGTAAGCTGATCAGTGCAATACCGAACAAGGAACTTGGTGAATAATAGAACATGTAACATTGAAGTTGCCCGTCCAATCCTGATGTGTTGCTTCTTTTCGAAAGGATCTGACTCAAAAGTCTATGGGAATTCTAAGGCTACGATCATTTATGAATGATATTCAATTTATGTAAGAGGGAGATTGATGCAGTGAGACTCTTCAATGGAGAATCTGTAATCAATCGAAATTCCTGTACAAACTGTTGCGAACAAAACTGGTATTGCTCAGTGACAGCCAATGAAAACGGCAAACATCCACAGCGTCGAGTGTGTTTTTATAACGGTGTTGATTAAATCAAGTTGGTTGAACTTGAGTTGCAGAAGGCGCTGACGAAATGATCAGTCAGAACGTCACGTGTTTGTTGTCCATTGTTAACCGCTTACGTAAATGGTGCCGTTCTCCTATATTTCAAACAAACTGAGATTGCTTAGTGTAACTCGTGCCTTCATCGCTCTGCATTTGTGACTCACTAGCCAATTACATGACATCACCCATGCCCTCTCCTAGTACTAACAGAAAAGTATAGACAACATTAGCTGTTGTAGACTACGCCACACTGATACACTTCAGAAACACAGTGAATAGCGAGATTCATAATAATGTGATACATAGCCGTCTACCTCACTCGGTTTACAGGTCTAATGATTGAGTAAATTGTGGTTGAAAAACTGATTCGCTGTCCTAAAATGTAAATTGCGGGAGTGTTTTAAGTTGTCAGAGAAGTATGGTGCTGATTCAATTGTAAAAATTGTTTGTTGATTTGGAAAAGCACCATCTTCCAGCTAGTCAAGCAAGTCATCTGGATCAACTCAAGATTGTCCTACTTGTGCTCGTGAGTTTGTAAACATCAATTATCTTTCATCGTTCTACTCAGTCATCACCTAATTAGCACGATTCGGTTTTAGCTTGAGTGAACTCTGGAAAGCTTGGGCATAGTATCAATCGCTTCTTAATTCAGCAGTCAGTCTGATTCAGGTCTTAGCATGTAGACAAGCTGTGAGGTGTGTAGCAACACGAATGACCAGGCATTAGCCAGAACCGTGATCCAGATCAAACTTAACCACTGTATTTCTCAACGGTGGGTGAATGCATTTGGTTTTGAGATCATGGTCATTGACTGTGTTCCGTTCCCACAGTCCGACCTGAGATGTTGGACATAAACCGTTCACTTAATGATGGACGTGTTCAAATCGACCATACTTTATCATCCTGCATAAGACATTTGCCGATTACCGTTTGTTCACCGCTACATTGCCACTCATAACATCTTCCACTTTTCTCTATGTACTTTTCACGAGACTGTCAAGTCATATATCGACAGGCACATATTCGAGCTAGGAAAGGTGTTTAGATATTGTGGTCTTCACATGGCAGTGTCCCCTGAATAATACTGAACGTGGTCAATTGGATTACGACTTGGTGATCAAGGAGGTCGGGGTAAAGTTTTAATAGTTTCTGATATTAAATTTCCTCCAGTTGTGGCAAATATGTGACGTTACACTGTTGCTCTGTAAAATCCATTCATTACAGCTAGTAACCTAGTACAGAGATACTTTAGCTACACGTTTTCATAAGCTTCATTGGTGACCCTAATTGACGGTACTAACACTAATCGATTCTTACATATATGTTAACGTTTCACAGGGACAGAATTACTGGGTTGTGGTAACATACTAACTGCTAATTGTATCACCTGTTTCCTTCGTTCTATCTCTCAAGCAGACATGTTGACCCTGATCTCAATCAGATGATATCCGGCAAATCTGACTTATGGAAGTGTTGGCCATTCGCTTTACTGCGTTTGAACCGTCCACTTCTGCCGATCCGCAGTTCATGGTTCACTTGTCACGAATATCCCCAAACTTCTGTATGGCATTCAGGCTGGTGCCTCCTTCGGGATCTGATATAAACGATATGGATAAACGTTCACCGCTGAACGGGCATCTCGAGATGACGAGACGAAGGTTCGTTTACTCCTCTAAGAACCGGGCCTAACGGAACACGTCCACTAAACCAACTACATCCTGCCGACTGAACCACGAACCGTGAATTTCGTGGATACGTTGCAGAATTCAACATGTCTTCAGAGATACTTCATCCTTGCTCATTTTACGATTACAGTACTTCCACCTAGTTAAAGGACGACTTTTTCATATATGTTGTTTCGTCAGTGGTGAGTGCGGACGACTGGAGCTTGATTATCTCAAACAGGACTAGTACCGAGACTCGATCTTCGTTTGTGGTCTTCGATCATAGAGCTACCCTAACTCCTTTATCTTTTCTCCAGCTAAAACTAACCAGAAGCCAAACGTGAAGTTGAAACTAGTCTTAGATGACTGGGAGAAGTCAACCAGCTTCAGGGTCGGTTCAGGCATGAGGTAGCATGCGAAACAGGAGCTCCGATCAGTTCATACGGTTTTCCATTTCCTGCTACAATCTCCTATCAATTGCTAATAGTATCAAAAGTCACCGTGGCATCACATCTACAACTATTGTGTCAGGTATTATGCTTCAAAAACCCAAAACCACCCCTACTGTGTTTTCTGTCTTCAACAATGCGCGCGCGGGGGGTGGGGTGATCATGACCAATCCATCAACTGCAGTTCGGTCAGTTTATCGTATGCTGTTTTATAAGTCACTACGTAGCATAATAATTGACCAATTGTGTATATACATTGTATTCCGTATGCTGAAACACAGTTCTGGGCTTAGTTTGAATTACTGTTTCGTCAGTACACAACCTTCTTTTGGTGCTATGGTTTATCCATTCTAAAACAACCTGCTTTAATCTATCATGATAGCTTCATCAGTAGACTAAATGCGTGTATGATGTTATGATGCTATTCCCAGTTTCCAAACAGCATCACCGTCTGAACAACTTTAAGGTGGGGTGCAACTTCTGATTTTCATGTTACAAAATCATCAGTGCTCAATTGAAGTGTGCTTGTTGCATGCTCAAATGTCAATGTCAGACTGATAACTACATTTCTATATTCTAGCTTAATCTACGTTATTCTACTACAGTCCATCACATAACTAAATGTACAACAGCACTAGAAAAGCCCTCTACGTTGTAGGCGTTCAATGGATCAAACGATTAGAATTGGCTGTTGCTGAAAAACGACTCACTTCATGATTATACAAATGAACTGTCACTGTGCAGACGTTATATTACGGAAGTGTTGATCCAGGAAACATGGAGTATTTCCGCTTAGTGGGAACTGTAATTTAACGAGACCGACTACATCAGGCGTGGTTAAACATACAGCTCCACAACTCTGATGGTCCGAAGCAGAAACAGGAAACTGGTTCTTAGCGCTTGTCATTACCTGGATGACAAGACAATCAAGCAGAATAAATTGTAGAGATCAGCTGGCAGCAATACGATATATATATATATATATATATTCAATGGTCAAGTCTACAAACAACTTAAAAGAACTCCTATGGGTTCGCCCATATCCGGATTCATCGCGGAAGCGGTATTGCAGAGGTTAGAGAATATCGCGCTACCAGTGATCAAACCGAAACTCTGGATACAATACGTTGACGATACATTCGTAATTCTTAAACGTTCAATGATTGAAGACACACACAGACTGCTTAACAACGTTTTCAACTATATTAAATTTACTATGGAGATTGAAACCAACAAACTGCTACCGTTCCTGGATGTACTAGTCAACCGCAAATCTGATGGAACACTGGAGACTTCAGTTTACCGGAATGAAACACATACGGACCAACTCCTTAGTTGCCTTAGCAACCACCCAGTCTGCCTTAAAAGGAGCTGCATTCGAACTCTGTTCAAACGAGATGAAACACACTACAGCACCGCAGTGCTCTGGAGAAAGGAAGAAAACTACTTTTATGGAGTATGTCTTCGCAACGGATACTCACGAAATTTCATCAGACGGTGTTTACTGCAGTAAGAAAGTGATTCAAACTCTACCGAATCATCAACAAAACGAATTGTACTACGACACACCAAGGCTATATCCGAAATTACATCAATACTTTTGAGACCACGTGGCATCACGCTAGCACACAAACTAAGGACAACATTACGAAGAATACTATCAAAACCAAAAGAAATACTCAAACCCGCCGACAGAAGAAGCGTCATTTACAAAATCCAATGCAATGACTCTGAGCAACACTGCGTTGGCCAAACAGGACGGAACTTATCAACATGAGTATATGAACATGAATTAGCCATCAGGAGACACGATCAATTTTCTTTGATCTCCGTCCATGAAGATAAAACTTGACACGCTTTCAACTTGAATACCGCAGGTCCTTACTCAGGCGAACACCAGACATGCAAGAGAATTCCCAGGAGCTTGGTATTCATCGGCCGAGCCAATAAACAAACATACAGAACTGGACAAAATCTATGAATCAATGCAAACCAGGGACTTGAAGAGATGTGGACACCATCAAGCCCAAATGCCGGTAAACCCGAACGGAGCAACTTGAACAGATCTGACCAAAGTCGGAACCGGCCAACAAATAACCAATCGGATGGAACTCCAAAACGAAGAAATGACACACTTAATCAACTCGCAAGGACTAGCCAATCAGATTCGAGGTCAAAGTGCGACAACAACAACAAGGAACAACCAATCAGACTCCAGGCCGAAGACTCAAGGACCACAGGAAATGACCAATCCTAAATCGGGTCAAAATTCAGGTGCAACAGGAATCAACCAATAGTAGATCAGGTCAGAGGTCACAAACAACAGAAGACGACCAACCAGAATCCAGGTCAGAAGGTCAACTCGCCTTACTATATAAGAACAGACATCTACCGAATTTCACTAGATCCCGCGTTCACAATCTATACGGTGAAACACTTACACAGTGATGATTTCACCTCCTGTAGTGAGGATGGGCGAACGTAATGTACTACTCACACGACCACTATTTAGTAGTAGCACCAGAGCATACATTTTGACATCGAAGTAGCCGCAGGAAAAATACAAGAAGAAATATCGGAGTGCAGCATCGCCCAAAAGGGTCCTTGCTACGTCTGGCATCTGTGGCAACCGAGACAGTCTGGGCCGAGTATTGTATGCAAATGAGTGTTTTTCTTTGTGATCCTGTTTAACCGCTTGAGCCATGTGTTGCTTTCTTGAATAACTAACCCTTGTGCCATCCACGTTCTTGGATCACAACACTCGTTTGGTGATGAAACGTTTGAAACCTAAGTGCCAATATCAACAGCAATGTGTCCTCTTTGGTTCTGGCATGTGTCTGGTGGCAAACGACTAGGACAAGCGGAAACCGGATTACCATGAGTAATCATGCAATGAGTGATCATGTGTGCCCTTTGAAAATTCGGTTCTGTCATTTCAGCAAACTTATGAGGAAACTTTGCTTAAAAGAAATTATCCAGTGATAAAAGTACTAAGGGCTGTACAGAATTGGTGAATATCGAGTGTCCTTTGAGTGACAATTGTGTATTGGTGCTTAATCCCTAAAACTGTACCGTTATTAGCGTCACTGACAGACCTGCAAGCTGGTAATCCAAAAACGTATCATGTCAGACTAAGCTTTCAAGACTTTTGAGATAGTCAAAGCTTCCCTCGTAAAAATGTGTCAGTTTTAAATGTCCGATCAAGAAGACACCTACAATTTACATGAATACAATACTACATACCTTTCATATTCAAGAATGACGTTTCCCGAGACGTGACAGCAGATTAAACAAAAGAAATCGTGAAAATTTTCAACAGTTTGAAATAACCAGTCGAAACGGCAGTCTTTAAGAAAAATGGACCAATTCACTGCTAACATATTATGAAAAGTACTGGTCTTTACAAATTGACTCCACATCAATTGGGGTGATCACATTTCGGTCAACTGAGTACCTGCATACGGTGATTTGAATAGGTTTTCAGATAGACGAAATGAGGAACGTTATAATAATTCATGCTTCCAGGACAGCTGCTTGCAAATCACAAAGCTCTATGGTTTCGGGATTATCAACCGGAGAGGGTAGATAAAACTAGTCAAGATTGACGTGAGTACCCTGGTGCCATTGTTTCAGAAGTCGTCAGTCAGGATAGCTCCTAGTATGACAAGTACTTGGAAAACCTAACTTGATCGGTACAGCTATAATATTTGACATTTCCTAATCAATTACTTGGTGTATTTCCACCTACAAAACTGTATGTGGTCCGAAATAATTTAGGCGTATCTACAGCCCCAGCCCCGTCTTCTGTTACTACTGCATCGAAGCCAGTCATAAGCACGAAGTTGTCCTTGCCAACGGTTAATCCCACAAAGTAAGATATCATTCGTGCCCAAAAGTTACCAGCTGTAGCGAAAATTCTCTACCTGAGAACGGAACATCACCTGCCTCGATCCGGTGCAAATAGGACACACTAATATGACGGACACGGAAGGGACATTAAAAGAACAACACCACACTGGAATAACTCAAAACCTAGAAAACTGTAGAGTTTAACGGTAACCCAGTTGCCAAGCTTTATCTGCTTTATGAATCGTCGCAAATTAATGAACCAATTGCCATTAGGTAGACCTGGTTAACGTTCTGTTTTTAAGTGAAGAACGTCGGTAAAGATGTCAGCCCAGTGAACAGGAGTTCTAAATTCATGACAAGGATGATGAACCATGGATGGCCCATAAATTTCCCGGAACGCATAAAATTTGATGCAAGGAAAATGGGCTAAACTGACTGATGGATGTCCGGATGCCTCCGCCTTTACAGTTCTAATCTTTTCGGGACTTAGGGATCACGATAAATTTGAATGTTTATATTATGGAATATTTTCAAACATCCACAAGAAGCGTGCAGTAGTTTAGAATACGTATTAGTAATAAGAAATCTACTTAACACATACCCAGAGCTAGCTTCTACGCAGCGGTAATAACGCGGCACGTCAGCCATCGGAATTGTAATGTATTCAGTATTTGCACAACGTAACTATTCATGCAGTAAAACAAAATAGCATATAGTGTTCTGTTATGATTTACAATCATCACAAAGCTTTTTATCTGATAACTGCTAAGGCTGGTCGCGTCCATCAAATTCATCGAAAGAAAACAGCAACGGTTTTGTACTGAATGCTATGTCCCCAAAACTACACTGCACGCTGCAGGTCTGGGCCGATGTATGTGCGTGTGCAGATATGTAAGCATTTGTCCTGGATTTTTCTATTACCCTGGGGTGGTGGTAATTCCTGTGCGCTGTTTTGATCCGGAGGGTTGGACCGAGTAGAAGTGTGCTCTTTGCAGGTTCAACCATGTCAAGTTGGCCAAAGAGGAGCAACCAGGCAAAAAGTAACCAAATTTATAGGTTTGTATATCACACTAGTGATTCCATAGAGATATTTGGGGAATAAAGCACGATTCTAGCAGAAGTACATTTATAGGTTTTTCAGGTACACAAGGAAGGGGGTTAGAAAAGGTACTGTCAATCAAAGGATACTCCGATCACCCAACAGTTGACCGTGACCATCGACGTACGGTCAAAAAAACCCGCACAAATTCCTGGAGGTTTGATGTAGCTCCCAATATATCTTCTGCGTCCAGCAATAATCTGAATGAGTTGTCGCTATCTTAGGCACTGCACCTTGGAGCTGGATTAAACCGCATTGCCAAATGAGTCAGATTTTTGAGTCACTGGTCTCGGGTAGGCCTCGTTATAAAACTTTCATCCTGTTTCCCAGCAGGTCAGGCTTTGAATCAGCAGCTCAGAGCGGAATCCCCCTCAAATCAAACTATTGACTTAGAGACTCATACTGAGCTCCGATTTATCAAGCTGAGATATGCGCGGGGTCGCAAGACCTTGTCTATCGGGACATGGGATGCACGTGCGCTGCTAGATAGAACCAACAACAAGCGGCTGGGGAACGTCGCATTGCACTGATCACTATGAAACTGAGCCACTATGACATCGATTTCGCAGTCAGACAAGGCTTACATACCAAGGTAAGCACCGAGAAACGAGTGATAGGTACACCATCCATTGAATAGATTACCAGACAGGAGGTGCTCGGGAGCACGGTGTCTGCTTAACAGTCGTTGGCGGCATCGATTCTTTGATGATAGGTGGACCACGCAGCATCAACCCTCGAACCATGTCCGTACGTCTGTAATTCGATCGTCGTAAGTCTGTCACACCGATGATACAAAGGACCAGTTCTATGATCAGCTGTCCGCCATTACCCGGTAGGTACCGGTGAGTGGTCGACTGTGTTCTTCTGAGTGACTTCAACACGCTTGTTGGGCGCGACTCAACATTGCGACCGGGAGTTCGCGAACTGGATCGACGACAAGGATGCAGCTGTCTGCAACTTGGTACGAGAGAGGAATGCAGCGTTTGCCGCTCCTCCAATGAATCTGGATAGCAAAGCCAAAAGAGTGACATTCCAGACTATTCGCCGTCAACTCGTCGAAAGTCTTCGAGGGATCAATGATGAGTGGTGAAAAAACAAGGTGACCGGATGAAAGGCAACGTCGATCGCAGACGACACAGAGAGTTCTACTATTCGCTTCAGGCCACTTTTGGTTTATTCATCCAGTCTACCAAAGCACTGACTGACGTGGACACCGGCTCCTCGTGCACTCAGCCATATGACATCATGAAGGTTTGGTGTAAGCAATTTAATAGATCACCAAACCATCCTGCTAACATTGATTGGAAGACCGTGAGTAGTCTGTTACAACAGAATGACGAAGTTTCAATTTATCTCGCCCCGGATGTAGCAGTGGTGCAGAGAGCTGTTGGACAACTGTAAACCTGGAAGGCTGCATGAGGAGATGGGTTGCCAGGTGAACTTCTGAAGAATGACGGGCCAGTTTCGGAACATGTCTTGCTCCAGTTGATTCACTCTATCTAGGAGAAGAAAGCGATTCCTTAACAATACAAATATGCTCTTATCGTACCTCTGTTCAGAAGTAAGTGTAACAAGCAATGCGCTGACAGTTACCTGAGTATCAGTCTACGTAGCTTCGCTGGAAATATGTTGCCAATAATTCTGCTGAACCGACTCAGTGTGGAAATATTGGAGGCTAATGTTCTCGAGGAACAGTGTGGATTCCGGGCGATTCGTGTTACAATCGACATAGTTTTATCTGCTCGATTGATCCAGGAGAAGTGTCGTGAACGCAATCAGCTGCTTTGTGATCTCCTAGTGGATTTCATTAAGTCGTTTGACTTCGTGAGCAGTGAGGTATTGTGTGCGGTATTTGGTGAACTTAGATGTTTACTCAGACTGCGGCATATAGGTATGAGAGAGAAGGTACAATAGTGTGCATCGCCCTCTGATAACTTTAATATGTGAATATAACAGACAAAAGACTGACATTATACGATTTATGCTCGAGTAGATTTCGCTGCATTTCCACTGGTGTTTACTGCAGGCAAGTTAAAATGTACAAAATTCCAAACTACCAAACAATCACAAAAGTCAAAGTCCAAAACCAGTTCGGTTGCTACCAGGGCAGCATCAACGTCACAAACAGTTCCTGTTGCACGCACAAGATGGGGTGACAGTTTGCTGGATGCAGTGACCACGGCTTATTGTAGCAAACGTTTGCTTCGAGTCGAGAACAGAACACGAAATGACCTTGATGAGTCAATCACATGTTACGTCATCAAGTGTTGTTTGACAATCGATGACGCTGGCTCCTTCCGAGTGTTTCTTATCGGGCTGATTGATTATGTGACCGTTTGTTGAACCCATTTCGATAAGGGTTCGACAACCCTGATTCCAAGCAGCCACATTTGTATTCATAGATTACGTCTGATTTGACGAACTGAGACGTTGGTTGCTTAACCGGGGGCATGGGAACTCGGACTGTTCTGTGCAGGATCACTGGTTTCTTGGCAAAGAACGTGCGTACAACAGCTGACTTCAGGCGTTGTTCAACTATTCGACACATATTGTCTTCCTTGAACGGCAGTTGTAAAACTACTGTCTTTTTGGTGACTGTGGGTCGATAATTATTTTGTACATTGTTGGTGTTAAACTTCCTTATGAATCCTCCCGGATAACCACTGTCTATTTGGAGGAGTTCATCATTCAGAGTGTCGCTAGTGCAAAGCCGTCTGGCCCCGTCAAATAGTGTTCTTACCAGTTTCCTCTTTTATATGCTACTAGAACATAGCTGTCCAAGTGTAGGCACTGACCGGTCCATGTATTCTTTCGATATATAGCACGTTGAATGGATCCATCCATTCCCTTAGTTATGTTGCTATCCAGAAACGGCAGTTGGCCATTTGTCTCACTTTCTAAAGTGTCGCGAATGTTTGGGTGTAAACAGTTCATTGGGTCCATCAAATCTGTTGCCTGCCTCTGATCATTTGTAACTGTGAGTATGTCATCAACATACCTTTTATAGAGGACTAGGCTGTCCAATTTTGATATTGTCACTGATGTGAAGAAGGGTACTCTCCTAGTTTCAACCCTAGTAAGTTTATATCTGACTGTAGTGCTAACAGTTGCCATTTAGAACTCGGAGGGCGGTGTCCACGCTGAACATCACACAGATGGTTGCTTGTTGAATATTCGATATTTCAGCGCCCCCAAGTCGTCTACTCACTTCAGTGATGCTCATGTTTCTGTTCACAGTGAAGGGGAACTCCATCAACTATCCACGGTTTTTCGACCGCGAAATCTAAGCATAATTTGAGTATCACCATAAGTAAGACGTTTTCTTTCTTCTAATCTTCTCCGGATGGGGGTACCCTGTCTTCACGTGGAATCTACATCAGTGGAGACACTGTGAATAGCACAGACTCCTACTATCTGGGCAATATTCTGTTGACGGACCTGGCCATAGACCATGAGCTGCGAGCTCGTGTGGTGATGGCTAGCGCCGATTTCGGGTATCTTTAAAGACATGTCTGGAAGAACCACGGCTTGAAGATGAAAACAAAGCTGCTGGGTTACCCCTCACCGGTGCTATCGACGCTGTTGGACATCCTATCAACGGAATGTGCGTTAACTGAACCGCTTCCATGTGCAGCATATAAGGTACATTAATAGTATCTAGTATTAAGACATATTTCCGAAAACTGAGAGACTTCAAGGAGCGAATACCGACGGGATCCAAGCTATACCAATGCTCAGTCGGCTTCGTTGAATAAGACCCATCCGTCGGATGGTTGGTAAACGAGTTCCGAAGCAGCTGCTGTACGAACAAGTGAATGCAGGTAAGCAAGATCGTGGTAGTCGAAAACGGAGACACTAGGATGTTATCCACTTAGGTCTTTCGCGTTGGAACATCGATTTTAGATCTCAGCCTTTCATCGGAGGGTGTGGTGGAATACGATCCGGACGGGCGTCCGGAAGTTTAATGAACAATTATTACCCCGTGGTGAACTGAGGCTTGCGGTAAGCAAAGTTACTATCGGGTCTTACTTTCGTACTAACCTAACAAACGGTTAACCACCGTTGGTCAGCTGGACACAAAGGCCTCATTCACACGCCTAGTGGTCTTGTCCCTTCGTGTTTGGTGTGTGAATGGAACTGCGAGTGGTGCAGTGCGGGCCACTTGTGCTGAGTGTCATGTGCAGGTGTCTTTTCATTTTGACCACTGTGACAAGCTAATCCGAAACGGATGTCGTCAGCCGTATGTATTTTCCATTCAGATATTGATCAACAGTCGTCCCGCCTCATCTGCGCTTATGCGCGTCTTTTTCTAATGACAAATCAAAAGATCGTTTAGTTAAGTCCTTCAGCGCATTTGTGGGTTCATTTACTTGCTTTCAGGTTGCACTTAAACTTGCATGTGAGCGTTGTTCGAGCAGTACATGAGTTGATTTCCCAATGACATTTTTGATATACGGGATACAAATGGCTATCGCGCAGTGCGCTGTCTTCTTCTCCTTCTTCGATTGGCCCACGTCTCAGTCTAGATCCTGATTGGCTAGGTATACAACAATTCCAAGTAGAACCAACTGATTTACCTGATCTTAAAGCTCTTAATGATATCAACGCCTACGCAACAGTATCTACCAATACACAGGAAAGGCGAGCTGACTACATTCATGCAAAATGTGCCCAGGTGTGCAAATCCATTAGTGGTCTATGGATGAATACTCGCGTGCATCGAGGGGGTGGGGACGATGTAAAACGAGATGCTCGTTCAAACGCAATCTTCGAATGCGCTAATCGTGAACGAAACTTTCTAATCAATGTTCATCTCAGTTATCACTAAAGACACTCACATTCTGTCGAACACGTGAAAAACGTAGGATGCATCTGGTCTCAACAGGGATCAATATATCTGTTAAACATTGCCGACGAACTGGTACTGTCTTGACCTGCTGGACGCAAACCCCGTCACCAGCTTCAGTCGCAATTATAAGGCCGCTCACTCAGGAGTGTTTTTATTCGTGTATGTGCATTAGGCTGAAAAATTTATGCTCACACCACTGCCACCATTACCACTACCGGAAGCATCACATCACAGTCAATTGTGACAATGAACATGGAGACATAAACAACTCATTTGTTTCCGACTAAAGTGTTCTAAGTGGAACCGAATATCGAGAATTCCATGCACAGTGTTTAACTATGTTGGCCCGTGGTCGTCGCGATATTATACTCGAGGTTGCTACTAAACATGCATACCGTTGAGTGTTAGGATTTTATCAGAAGTTGTTCAAACCTTCATACTTCTACAGTTCTGTTTGACAGTACTGTTCTGTTACGAGCCTTAGTCGTTAAGCATGTACCTGTTACTCTGTCAGTGTACGTTACTGATCATTACAGTCACTTGGTTCTTACTAGCCTTGGTCGCTCAGGGTAGAAGAAGTGAACCGTCCTCAGACCATCGATATATACGTTCAGTCATTCGCATCAGGTGGCACCAACGATTAAACAGGTAAGAGATTGGGATGTGGTTAATTTGTATTGATTGTCAAACGAGTCCTTTCATTCAATCTTCAAGTTTACACAGACTTAGGTGACTAGACGATTTACAAAGGATGCCAGCTAGTCGTCTGCCACACCCAGCATTCCCTGCCGACGCTGAGACCAACTGGCTTAAGGTGCGAGGTGGACAAACGATGACCTGGCGTAGACAAATGAAATCGTTCACAAAGGGGTTAGTCACTGTAAATCGGGTTCGTCTCCCAGGCTGGGGCCCTTGCGACTCGCAGAGTCGGTTGCTTGAAAGGTTAGGTGAGACGGTGACTAGTCGGGTTCAATGGCGTGAATGTTGTCGTTAATTGACCGAGTTGTTTGTAAAGTGAGTGCACTTAATGACGTGGGGCAGTGAAGGCCGTAAGGAAGCTGTCTTGTTCATAACCCCTTATTTTCGCTTATAACTCGGTTTTTTGTTTACAAAGTGTAGGCATTGTGATGTTGAATGCTTGAACGTAGATCTAGCTGTTTTCAGTAGTTAAATCCTCTCTCCTCCATTCATGTATTTTTGTTCTGTTTATGTACAAAGTTCAACTGCTTATTCACGGTTGTATGATAGTTAAGCATCAATGGGAACTATTGATATATTGTTACTCATTATGATGATGATGATCTCGGTGATGATTCTTACTAATCTTTCCTATGAACATTTTGGACAGTTGGACGGTTTGAGATACAGAGTTGCATACGCACTGTACGTACTATCTCACAGTAAAATCAACGTCATTGGACATAACTACTGCACTGACCACCCCTACATCTTTCTGAGTAAGTGTTCGGATATGTGGTGTATTACTTGAGAAATCAATTTTGTTGACCATCTGAGTGATCCCAGCTGCTCAGTTTTAGTACAACCTTAGGTGAGTCAAACAACCTGCGTATTATGCTTAACCAGTTGGGTGTTGAAGACTAAAGAAACTGCGACATTCACTCATTACTACAGGGCGTCCATTGGAAGAAATATTCGCTACCAATGACAAATATTTGGGACTTAAATTCTGCTGAATAATGCAACAAACTAAAGAACCACTGGAGTGATTCACTTCAAGACTAGTGTTGTGATCCAAGAACGCGGATGGCACAGGGGTTATTTATTAGACAGAGCAATACACGGGTTA
>LUCH01000093.1:336665-347047 GCA_013368495.1 Paragonimus heterotremus | reverse complement strand
TTGATAGAACAAGACATGTGAGAGGAAAGATAAATTCATACGTGTCAGAAGTACCCCTGTGGTGGAGTCTTCACTTTGTCGTGATGTAACAACTGTCTTGATTCTTTAGGTGTTGAACATAAAAGGGAAAGCTGATGTACTTATCCGGTTGACGTTTTTATTATAAGGGTACTTCTTTTGTATATTCCTGAAGTTACCATCGACGTAATGTACCTAATTTTTTTGAATGGCGTACATCTTCGGAGGTAACACATTGTCAGTTCCGTTACAATCAGGTCTTATCTTTAAGATCACAAGTTATATCACTTTCTGCTTACTATTGAATTGGGTCTCAGCTAGTCATCAATTTGATCGCTTCTTTCAGTTATGACTCTTGTTCACTCATCTCAACTTTTGCACACTACATGTGTTTGCTACATGTTTACTCAAATAGGCTATTTTTCTGCAAACAAATTATACTTTCATAGTCCGCTACCAATTCAAGCCAGTTACTCGGACGGTAACGGTGTGCAGACCGTGGTTTTTTTCATCATACAGCAAACACGACAATCAGTATAGCGTATTTCGGTGTCCCGACGGTAGATTCTTTAGCCGTCATTCACTGATAAGGTTAAATTTCAGGTAGTCCGTTTTACGACTCTCATCCTCTCAGTGCTTGGTTTTCCGTATGTATGGTGGCGATTTGAACTTTGCTAGCCGTCTGTGTAAGACTGCGACTGTAAGTAGATATACAACAGAACTTATTCGAAGACAGAAGCGAGCAATAATGTCTGGAGCCATCTGACCGTAGCCATGGATGGCAATTGCCGAACGTCATAAATCTTTGATGGTATATGACGATTAGGCAATAATCTCCTGCTTTCTGACTAAAATTGTAGCAGTTTTACTCAAATAGTTTCGGTTATTTACATGGAGAATAAAACTTTTGATGTGAACAAGGTTTTGTCACGGAGAGTTTCCCTACAATATAGAACCGTAGCAATGGTAGGAGAATGACTGCTCTACAGTTTCGAGGCTACTTACTACAGCTACGTTTCTTGGCATCTGCTCGAGAAGAGTAACTGTAATTCCATGAATAGCTTTCGCCAATCTTATCCGGAGATTGGTGAGTTGCTGTCATTTGTTGCCTTATTCCGACGCGCTCAAAGGATTTTTCAGCGAATTGAGGTTTCGGGACTGCTCGCAGTCTAGCAGTCGGTTTACGTCCGTGGTGAATGTCTGCACTATAACCGGTGGAAACCCCCATCATAAGAAACGAACCGGGAGGAGGAAGAGACGAAGATATATACACCTCGGATGAGAGGGCAATGCTGCATGAAGTATCTGCAAGAAACACTATTTAACACCGAATATTTCAGTGAATACAATTCCTGGGATCAAAATTTTTTCAGCGCCATTTACTTACGGGAAATTTCTTCGAATACCGCCGTTAACGAAGTACCACAAGGAGCAACAAATATTTTGGACTAAAGGTCACCTGGGAGACTCAGTGATTCACCATGATTTCCGATTACAAACTAATTCAATTCGCACAGTTGAGCTTGATGTTAACATGACTTGGTTAACGAACCGGACACAAAGTAGACGATTGTATGGCGGCGATGGTTTAATCGACATATTTCGCGCGCGAAGTTTTTCTGGAGGAAGATACATCATTGGTATATTTAATCGCTGCTGTTCATGAGCTAAGACACTGATAACCACATTGTTTTCAAATAAGGCGACTACATATATATATATACATATATATATATATATACATATATATATATATATATATATATATATATATAATCAATCGAACTACTAATCGAGTGATCAGCTATAAGGAAGCTTATCAGCAAGGTTTTAGTGCATTTGGCGAAGCAGGGATTGCTAGCATGGTCAGCGGTTCCACGAAACTTTTTTTAAATTCTTTGGAGAAATATAAGCTTGTTTTTTTAAACTTCAAGCAGTAACATCAGTACGTAGTTTTTTTGTTGTATGGTTTGTTATACGGTAGAACCTTGTTTTCACTGAAGATTGACGCTTGCGAAAAGTTGGATTGATCTGCCCAAAATTGGAAGGATTTCCGGTCTTATAGTTGTGGGGGCGCGGTGTATTATCAAAACGCAGGCAACCAGTGAGTTTCGACAGTCTGGCTTGCCAACGCTGTCACGGACAGCAGTATTGTACTGTCTGATGACAGTGGTGAGGTTTGAATCGACAGTTGCCTAAGAGCTTTTTAACTGCCAGGTAGCAATGCTGGACCAATACTACAAGAAAATTCAAATAGACTTTCGCTGGTTCTCATAATCGCGCCTTTTAATCGTTCAGTGGGCGCGGTTCAAAGCGACTGTGAGAGACGAATGAAGCTCTGTTTGATTCGCAGGGCTATTATCTATGCCATTGGGCCCATTAGATTCCCGAGCAAATCGGCTATCACAGGCGGGCGTTAGACCCAAAAAATAACCAATCGTCCCGGAACATCAGTTTTTTTGCAATGACCGTGGGAAGTGATGAGTGTCATTTTCTTACTTATTACGTGAGTAGTCCTCCGCCAACCCAACAGTGTCCGAATACCATGTTGGCGGAAACCCAGCTGAATTTCAGCCGATACCATTTCTACTGCTGTTTTACTTCCTGAGGACATACATTAAGCAGCACTTTTGTAATTTGAAGTCCGCGTTTAATCAGTTCGACGGATCTGCATTTCACTCAACTGAAACTCTACGTTCTACACCATTATTCTGTACTCCACCTACACACATCGCCAGGACTGAGTCTTCAAACTCGTTGCATTTCCTAGTTCATTTTTAATTTTTCTGCCAAATTCATGCTTTTGTGTTTTTTCAAGTAGTAAATATATATTGTGGTGTTTGTCAGCTCACACTGCTGCTCAAATTATGTATAAATATGTATATATATAATCTAGAAAAATTAACAGGCTTCACTGCCAATACTTTCATTTCCCGAATCGAAACTATACTCTGGTCACCGGACTGTTGTTTCCAGCTCAGTTCGTCACTTGTGAACGAGATACTGCATGGTAGGCAGTGAGTTGGCATTTATGTTACCTTGCTCCAAGTTGGGAACTTGATGACACTAGGTCACAGACGTTGTTGTTCGTGTAAATAATGAACAGAATCGCATGTATTGTAGAGTATCAACGCCGGTACTTTGATTATGTCTTCACGGCTTCACTGTATCTCTTGCTCACTGATTGAATTTGGGCATGTGCAGCTGAATCTGCTTGCCTCTATAGAGCGATTCTTGCTGGCGACGCGGCTGCTGATTGGGTTTCGTCAAGAATTTTCAGAGCTCTCATGACTCAAAAATCCTGATCGTTTATTTATAAATTGAGGGGTTTGGTGGTATCAGTGTGCTCACTTTTGCTCTACTCCTGTGAGTCTTAACGGTTGTCTGCGGTGGACTTGGGGTCGCTGTTGTTGTTCAACCTTCAGTAATTCCGTCATACTGTTTACATTTGATGGGACAATGGACCCAATGGCCGTGAATTTAGGTCTGTGGTATGTAAGACGAAGTAGTATTGAACCACTCAGTGTTAAAAATTTGCTACTTGGTAAAATGTTTTCTGTGCCAAACGAGCTGTGCTTGCGTTCAACGTTGCTGATTCAGTAAGGCCAAAGCTGGTGTATGCACATTTGTGAACCGGCTAAGATCTACCGACGAAGTGTGAATGCTTCCAGCTTCAGCTAGAACCGGACTTTCTGCTCACATTGATTGGGAGTGTATGGCCTGGTGTGCATCACATATTTGCTAACGGTAGGGTTCATTAGTATCTGAAATACCCTCATGTTACCAATTGCGTTGCCCTTGTTCTGAACACTTCGTTCCCTAATCTTTCCTTTTGTGAGTGCTAGTGACCGATTTTGCCGTGTGATAAAGTCCTGTTTGGCTTTTCTGTGATCACAATAGACGTTTGGTCTGAGGATTTGTTTGTATCTGAACATTCACGATCGCTACTACTATTTTGAGGGACTAACATGTATCTGCATTTTTTGGCAGCATTGTTTCGTCGCCATCTCCTGCATATTGCATATACACATTTTCAATAATCACTCTCAGCTTAGTCTTGCCGGCGTTGTAAACCGCCCTTTAGTTTCCGTGCGTTCGATTCGTGCCATACTACTCAATAGTTACACTATATTATTCAACAGCTTGTGTCCGATAATTCGCAACACAGGCTCTACAGAAGGAGTTCATATTGCTTTCAGAGTGAGACCAAGTACACCATAACTTCTTCCGAGGTGCTTCAAATATCACATTTGTATATTCATAAGCAGATGGTAGTGAACATTGCGCGGCATTCCTTTTCTTTCTCATTTGCCATTCTCTCTCCCCACTAGTTTTCATTTATGCTGCCGTTTACCTTTAATTTCTCAGCTTGTTGACACTGTGCGTTTTGTTATTTCAATTGGTTGATCAATTAATGTTCGGCTGGAAATTGAATCGCCTGCTGATCCATTCATTGTCCGTTCGCCATCCTAGTTGACTGATGTGCACGCTTCAGTCGTTGAATGACAACTGATCACAATACAGGCCCCTTTGTTCTGCTCATGCGCGTTAAATCGTTTGTGTGTTTGGTTATCGCTTCATTTTCATAGATGGGACAAGCGTAGGCGGAAATTTACTCAGGCATACGTTTTACGTGACCATTGTGACGTTTTTCAAATCATAGTGAACCGATAAATGGATTGAGAATAACACAACGTTACAAGCAAGTTGTAATTGTGTTACTTTCAATCCATTTATCAATAACATGTTAAACACGACGCCCAAACTGTTTGATTTCATTCGTACTAAATTTGGTGCGGATATTCTATGTAGTGAACTGAACTAAAACCAGCTGGGCGAACCACATTTTGTCTCATGTTCTCATACACCCATTGTCCGAACTATTCTTTTGTTCACCGGGAGCATGAGGAATAAAGTGGGGTATAGGGTTATGTGCACACGATTCGCTCGATCGGATTGTGCATGCACTTTGCCCGCAATGGCATTATACCATTTGAGCTGTCATTATTGTTGGATGATTTAGATTCCCATAGCGATAATTAGCTACAATTCATCATTGGTTGACACTGCTGCTGGCTTGCCGTAATATTGTAGGTAGACGAATCAACAATAATGTAGAAATAAACTAGGAGGAGGGATGTAACCTTTAGTAAAACATTGCATCTAAGTACGACCGGTCGTTATCAAGTTGTTCCCACCTACGGCCTTCACTACCCATCTCATTATATGCGTTTACTGAACAGACAGCTCAGCCTAGACCCTCACGTCACTGAACCCGATTAGCTGCCGTCTCTCGAACCCCTCCAACCGCACATGCTGTAAATAATGTGGGTCTCAGCACCATAATCGTGATTCGTCTAAAATCGGAAAGCTACTCATTTTTTCAGTCCACACCATGTTGCCATTTGTCTACCTCGCATACCACGCTGATCGACTGTGACATCATCACACAGTAGTCGACATAGCTGACGCGTAGTTTACATTTTTAGTACACGGCCCAAACATCAACTATTCACCCTATAACCTCATCGTTGCATACTGGCTGGTAGCGCCCGGTATGTGCGAATGAACTCAAACATCGACCGACCACATTTTACAACCGCTACTTAAGCATCCATCGCGCTATCGTCTCATTTACATGTGTTTGTGGTCCAACTCTTTGTCACACGAATGCTATAAATGACTAGTTCTATGATCACCTGTCCACCACAGTCCACTCGATGCTGGTGACTGATCGACTGTTTGTTCTGGGTGGTTTCAGTGCACGAGTTGGACGCGACTCAACAGCCTGGTCGAACTCCACGGCATCGGTGCATCATCATCATCATAGACAGCAATACATCAATGGTTCACACTGATGCTTAACTGCCACAAAACCACAAAAGCGGAAAGAAGCAAACCCTGTATAGGAAGAGAGAAGGAAAATAAGATAAGGAGGGGAAGGGGACCTAACTACTGAAAATAGCCACTTCCATATTCAAACATAAAACATCAAGGCGCCTACACATTACATCGGTGCAGTCAATGAGAACGGTGATTATCTACTCTATCTGTGTGCTACTCACAAGTTGGCTGTCACAAACATCGGATTTCCACTAATTCCAATCGACACTACGACTTGGATTCACCCATTAAACAGCCATCACCAGTCACTTGACTACGTGATCGTGCGACTGAGCGACATTCCTGAAGTACGTACCACGCGAGTGAATTGCAGAACAGACTAGCATGGACCATTGGTTGGTCAGGACCAAATTATTTATTTGCGTTTGCGAGCCCCTCATTGTAGATCCTCCGAATGGCGGTAAAAAGTAGACATTAAAAGACTAGAGAGATGAAAGACGAGGAGGGTTTTATGGCCTACAGTTGCCGTTCATCTGAAAGAAGCTCCCGTCTTCACTATCTCTGGCAGTATTTGGCAACACCTGAAGAAAGATTTCATAGCAGCAACCATCAAAACAATCAGTATCTAGCGCCGGCAATACTTGGGTTGGTTTGCCGACAACGACACAGTTATATTGAGTCTGATGCGAAAGGGAAATGAAGCGTTTACTGTTCCCACAATGGGCTTAAGCCATGAAGACAAAGAGCAACATTCCGAAACGCTCGCCGAACTACTGCGGAATCAAGGACGACTGATAAAGAAAACAAGTTGAGTTGCTGCAGGGTTATTTCGGCTAAGAGTCGATTTTTGGTCCATCCATCCAGTCTGTTGTGGCGTTGATTGACAGGGACTTTGGTTTTTCGTGCACTCAACGAGAGGATATCACAAAAGTCTGGAGGCAACACTTGGATCAGGTCCTAAACGGACCACCTCTTAGTGACTGAGTGACTGTGAATGGTCAGCCACAACTGGATGTCAATACATCATTTGCTTTCTTCCAGACAGTTATTGGATAGCTCTGAAACGAAAAGACTGTAAGTGGTGATAGTTTGCCAGGGGAACTTCTGAACTATGACTGCCAAGGTTTGAAACCTACTTTGCTCCAGTCGGTTCAACTTATCTGGGAACAGAAGGTAATCTGTCAAAATTTTGAGGATGCTCTGATCCTAACTTTTGTTCTCGAAATGTCAGTTTACCGAGGTGCGTTGGTAAGGTTCTAGCAGGAATTCTATGGAACCGACTCAATGCGGAAGTTTTGCAGATCAGTGTTTCCACAGAGCAGTGCGATTTCCAGATGAGTTGCGGTATGATTGTCACGGTGTTTTAATGCTGGACATACCCAGAGATACCGTGAACGCGACCAGCAGCAGCAGTATGCCTTGATTATGGATGCCACCAAGGCGTTTGACTCCGTAAGCCGCGAGGGGTTGTGGACGGTGCTGGGTAACTTTGGGTGTCCAGGTAAGTTCGTCAGGTTAATTAGACTGCTGCCTGTGGGCATGAAGACGAAAGTGCAATCGTGTGGATCGATCTGTGATGATTTTGATAATGTCACTGGCGTGAAGCATGGTTGTGTCCTAGTCCCAACCTTATTTAGTTCGTAGTTAACTACGTTGCTAACAGTTGCACTACAAGACTCGCAGGACTGCATTGAAGTTGGATACCGCAGGGATGAAAGTCTGCTGAATATTCAATGTTCCGGCGCCTCAAGTTGGCTATTCATTTCAACGATGTGCCTGCTTCCGTTCGTAGATGATAGTGCGCTATTTACTCACAGCGAAGATGTCCTTCAGCGACTGATCATGGCTTTCGTGACCGCAGCCTTCAAATTTGGTTTGAATTTCAACACCGCTAAGACATTTTTTTTCATTCAGCCTTCTTCGGGTGGATGTACTGTGCCTGCACCTGGAGATGGCCATGCAACCCTCTGTAACTTGGGTAGCAACCTGCAGGTATATCTCTTTGCAACGCGACTTGTGAGCTCGTGTGACAGAGGCTAACGCTGCTTTCTTACATCTCGAAAGACACATCGGATAGAACCGCAATCTGAAGTTGTACACTAAACTGCTTGTTTACTGCTTAACGGTGCTATCTACGCTGTTGTACGACAATGAAACCTGAACATTTTATCAGTGGAATCTGCAGCATCTGACCTGTTCCCATCTGCAATGTCTAAGACTCAACTTGGCCATCCAGTGGCCAGACAATTTTTCGAGCACTGAGGTACTTGGTCTGGTAGACGCTGGTATGATTAACGCCATACTCAACTAACTACGTTGGTTTGGACTCGTTCATCGGATTGCTGATGAACGGAGCGGAATCCTAGTAGTCAGAAGTTGCCGTACCAAGGTGTTCCCTAACTAAGTCTTTCGTGGACTTTCTAGAGGATTACGAACTGGATGGACATCAAAAAGACCGAATAAATGACAGTTGCGCCGCCGTTAACTCAAGCACGCGCTATGCAAAGGATTTATGTGAACCATAAACAGTAGTGACGTTGCGACGGTTGTGGTCGTGAATATGCTGGCCGTTTCTAATTGGTAAGTTGTCAACCTGCTCAAGGCACACCGCCAACAGGAAGAGGCGTTAGGTACAAGTGTAGTAAGTTAGGTACATTTCTTCATTTATATCAACGGATGACTGCTGTCGCTTGGTAAATCACCCGCTCTTTATTTCAGAAACCTGAGTCATGGAGGTCTTTTATCGTTACTGCAGCTCTGTTGGTGCGTTGTAGATTGAAAGTTTTGTCTGTTTCTCAGTCAAAATTGATTGTTTTACTCTCCGTCCTACATAACGTGTACTAATATATGATCATATGTTAAAATATATATCTCCTTTCATTCTCAACATTCTTCTTCCTATTTATCATTGAGGTCTATACGTTTTAATACCGAGTGATTAGGGTTTCACTTTTCTACCAGCCCACCATCTGGTTAACCAGCGTTGGTCGGCTGAATCACAAAGGCCTCTACTAACACACATTCTGGTCATGTTCCTTCTGGTTTTGTATGGAATACGAGGTGTGCGAGGGGAACCATAAGTGGTGCAGCACAAGCGGTTACACTCAGGTTTCCGTGAACTTCGATCGCTGACAATTTGATCGAAAAACGGTTGCTGCTAACCATGCGCGGATAAAGTGGCGAGAAACGCTGAACCGGATACATAAACATCGTGTGGATTACGTTGTATACAACATTCGTCGAGTGGGTTAGTTGCGTAAGGTTTTTTGGAACCAATCTGTTGAGAGTGCAACGAAGGAATGTCAACAATGTTCACAACCTCCTACTATTAGCCATACGAGTAAAAAATAAAATGATGTTATTTGTTCATTGTTATTCAGAACAATTTTTGAATGAGTCAGACTACTGACATCAGACGATAGGGCTTGACACACCTGAGGGTATAACTGGCGGTCCGGGAAACTGGAACGCGACTTCGTTCACTGAGCGATGTTCATGGATGGTTAGGTGACAAACAGCACTTACCAAGCTGAACTCAGCACAGATGTCTTCTTCCTACGGATCTCAGTGGTTGTGAGTATTAACAACAAATGTGTCTTGATTTGTTTGCCACGTTACGCTGAAATATAACACATCCCTGTGGTCATCGTCACTGTTTTGGGTTGGTTGTTATACAGGATGGTTACTTTGACTACATTTTACTTTGAGAAAATTGAACATTTTTCTATTTTTTTTAACTCGCCAACCCGATGTCAGATAGTCGATTCATCTGACAAGAACACGTTTTTCGAAGAGAGCAAAACTGTTTCTCCAGTGAGGTTATATCTTCTTAGGGGAGAGTTTTTTTTAGTTTCTCGGAACCCTGTCGATGTGAGCGTGACAGTGAGTATGATAAACTTACTATGCGTGAGCTGTCAAAGTGGTTGTGCTCTCGGAATTACTTCTGGATCCCATCACTAAGAATTTTCCTAGTATTGTACAGTTCTGGGGGATTTTCTGAAATACTGTCTAGTGAATATTGCTGATACCTTCTTTGTAACGATTACTCGATCATCACAGAATACTCACGTACATGCGATATCCATTGGAAAATATAAAAACCAACTAGTCAGCGTAATACCATCCAATATTTACGGCTGTGCAACAGCATACAGGCTAAGATACCATCCAAGTTTATGCAAGAGCCAGTTAACTAAAATCCGACTTAGTAGCAACATTGAATGGTGTCTGCTGACCACTTCTCAGACAAATTTCATACCAATGTTGCACGTATAGAATTTGCCCAGGAGCGTTTCTACCTACCTCATGACAGGCAAAGTCGACATTCTTTCCTGTTAATCGACACTTCTTCTTTCTCCAGAAAACTATGATTAACCTCTTGTTTGTAATATTTAATGATCTATGTAAGTTGGTTTGAATTGCCACCTATAGCTTGCGTATGTCATGTAATCCTTAAAACCAAATGAGCATGATCGAATAGAGTTGTTCACATAATTAAACTCTCAAAATTGTCTAACTCG
>LUCH01000093.1:217940-328515 GCA_013368495.1 Paragonimus heterotremus | reverse complement strand
CCTGAAAACACCATTTCTGTATCAATCATGTCATCAGTGAATATCCTCACAGCGGTATATGTTGAACTACGAATGAGGTGTGTCTTCTATTTGAGGGGTACGCGACTGAAAAAGTGAGTATACTGGCCGTTCCCGACTCGACACCACCGGGGGTCAGTTTCATCACCTAATTGCCCTCCAATTCATAACCGTTTGGCGTAATTGTGTGAATAATTGCTTCTGATTTTGCTGACTTGACAACCACAATGATATAAAATGTTATGCAATTGACTGGATGATGAGTAACCGAAAACAGACTGTTTGCCAAAACACCTTTTTGCTTCTTACTTCCTGAGATATTTGTTTCTATATGTGTTGAGAAGCATTATAGTCTAGTCGACGTATCTCCGTTCGTAGACATTGAATACTACTGAAACTGACTGTTGGGGACTGAATCATAGTCTGTACTCAAAGCAACAGCTGATGACCAGTCTTGCGTCGGTTTGGTAAAGATGAGACTGTTATTCGTCATTTTTACTTCCTTCTCGCAGTTGTTTTCCAGATCAGTATTTCTGGATGGATTAACTGTTCATCGGACTGAATGACTACTGTTTGAAAGTGGCTGACTGAAAAGTCTGTCTATATGCAAAGACTGTGATCAAATGTGAGTTAAGTTCAACTTGAAATTGACCAAATACTCGACTACTCATTAGTGTTCATTTTCTGTCTATTTTATACTATCATTCTAAGCAGCGGTACAGGGCAAATGTTCTCTAACTCTGTTTTTGTATTATATTGCTCACTATGTCCTATTCGTGGTTCTTATTTGGCTATCCCATAATAATTATAATTCCATCTTGACTTGTAGCGGTTCACCTTTACACGTTGTACTTGTGGTCTTTGTCGTCGAATACGCTTATGTTACTGCACACCGCTCATGCCAGATTGAACTTCTCAGATCTGACTTGACTAAACTAGACAGACTTTGTTGCTATGGCCCCCTGACGATGTCCTATGTATACGATCGTTTAATCAGACTAACCGATGAGATGTGAGCGAGCTGTTATCCCTCCAAATATGCTATTCTTTGCCACTGGTCTTTCACAGGTTTTGCTAGAGGCAGACTGAGCTCGAACTGTGAACTTTGCCAATCAAGTAAACTACACTTCGATGAAGGCAAGAGTTCAATGTGATACTCATCGTAAAATTAAACAAGCTTTTTGTCTAAGTGTGCATATGAGAAACGAGGGAAAAATTCTATTTAAGCACATTTATTCGTGACCAAAAATCTCATCCGAGAGAGCTTGCAAACAGTTGTATGTCTGATTTGTAGACAAAGGATTTCTGTACCTAAACAGACCATTAGTAAATTCTGGTGAATATTTTATAGAGGAAGGGAGTTCAGTTGGCTGAAGCTGACCCCATTGTGTAGCATTTCTAAATTCGAACATGAAAACTACGGGAACTGTATAGACGGACGAATGTGGCTGAGTTCTGATTCTTTTATGCAGTCGTTTTAGAAATTCCGAAAATGTGTCAGTCGGTTGTTAAGATTTTCCTCAATATGGTTTTAGGAGCCTTCATCGGTATGACCAGGGAACGTGAGTTGTATGTATATTGCTTGCTTCGACGTATGGATCGAGCAGATTCCAAACCCTCTAATTGGCTTACTGAATGTTCACATTGAACGCAGCCGTCAGTGCGAGGAGTTCACAAATGATGTAAGCTAATGTATTAATTACTAGATAAGTAACCTACCACTCACATTACACGTAGTGTTCAGGTGATATGCAATTCATATTTGCAGTGTCATTTTCAGTTGTTACTTCATGTGGTAACTGACCGACAATGGAGGTATTGAACCTCATTTCCATCGACTACTATCCAGGTAGACGGTTCGAGATGGAGATTACGGAATTCGTACTTCGCCCGTTGCCTCGAGAGTTAAGTAATTCTTCTGAACCAAATGTCTGCTAAGCCAACCCCTTCCTCAGGCCAGGTGACCTCTACAATTATGAACTTTTGGAACCTATACTAGTTTTAAAATTTTGTCTCTTAATTATCTTGACTCGTTGGCCAAAGTGTCAGCAATTGACTTTGCTCTCATGCCACAAGCTTTTGCAATCTATTCCATTTACCCCCGTTTATTAGATGAGTGGTTACTTGATGACCATCTCATTCTCGTTTCAGAACACATATTGGGGACTTACGTCCTTTATTGCTTGCGATGGTAGTTATAGCTAGAATGATAACTGTGATGAGACTGTACTAGAGCAACTGATTCTGCCAATCAGAGCTCTCACATATGCTGTTGCATATGCGACAATATCGTGTCAAACATCTTGGTAGTACTTTTAGTTGACCGACACAAACCTCTACTTGACGTCAGACATCATCTAAGATTTCTACTCTCATTGTTTGATCACTTAAGCAGACAGGTCAACAGGCACCTCTTTATGTTCTTTAGAGAGATTCGCCACCAATATCTGCCACCAATATCCGGTTAAAACATGACTTCTGGGTTCTGTCGCATTGTTGCAACTTCGATATCTGTCGGCTATTCTATCATGCGCGTACGGCGTGCGCTTGTCTGGAGACCCCGCTACTCAAGCTGCTGGCTAATCTGGTGTTGGTATTGTCCTAAACACATTTGCAGAGAGAGCGCTGTTTGACAGGATACTTGCCAACAACGATCTTTCTGCTACCAGAGCTATGAGAAGCATATCTCACAAATGCAGTCTGTTTTGTTGTTGCAGCACATGCTCCAACGGATTGCTTTTCAGACATAATTAAAGGTGATTCTTCTCACCAGCCTTCTTCTCACTAGCCTTTTGAATATCGCGTAGCCGACGGACACTGTAGTAGTGACTACAGTTTTGAAAGCTCAAGTAGGCGAGTTAAGAACTGACGAACGTGATTTAAGTGGCCCGCACTCTCAAGATATTTGTCGAGCAGGTAAGAGTGAACGTTTGTCGAAACTCTGTGCTGATAACGATCTGATTCTGGCAAGTATTAAGTTTTAACGTCCTAGTCGTCAATACGCCACCTGGCGACCTCTATCGCCGAATCAATCTTGGACATAGACTGATCATATGGCCGTAGGTTATCGGTGTTTCCGAAATTGCAGGTCAATCTGGAGCAATTACGTGGATTCCGATCATGCACTGGTATATGCCAAGTTCGCTTTGAGCTTTGGTGGGCGGCCACTTCGTCGCCAACCACTAAATTGACGTATCCGGATTAACAAAGCCACAGGCGCTTTATGCTTACCAGTGTGCTCTTGCCTTTTGTCTAGGTCCCCACTCACCAGACGACATTGAAGCAGACTGGCCATATATACGGCACACAATGCTTAACTAGGGTACTACAGCGTATGGTACTAGTGCTCGTTCAGCTGCCAGCCGCCGGATTTTACACGACCATTCGAACTGCTCGGAGTTCGTCGGAATTCTCTATCCAGCGGTGAATATAACTTGACCCGCTACGTTACTCGCTTGGAACTACGGAAGAAGAGTTGAGGGGGTCGCAAGGTCTGGTGGACGGAACACGCTGTCGAAATGGAACAAGCCGCCACTACCAGAAACTATCGAAAACTGTTTTACCTTATTCGAGCAACGGTAGTAGGAAGCCAATTGGAAGGGAGATAATGTGCAAAAGCAGTGTTAAGCCTATCCATAACCGTAAGAGACTTGTAGCACTCTGGGCTGAGCACTTTCAACAGCAGTTCAACTGGCTACCGCGCCACTGTCTAGAACTTCTAATACCTCATGCACTCAGTAGTATGTTCATGTTTCTCCGTCCTCGGAAACAATAGTCGCACTTGAGATTAGGTTCTCGCAACACCCCAAGACACCAGGTTTAGACGAATTTCCTCTCGTCTCTTTTGTAAATAGAGGTCTAGTCTTGGTTAAATAACTGACGGCTTTGCTGTAGGAAATACGGAAAAGTGAAGTAATATCATATCACCGAGAGGTTGGTTACAACAGTCTCCATTGTTAGAAATGGATCACGCACTTCGTGTGCAAATCACCGACGGAGTAGCTTGATTCGCATCACGTCAAGGCTGGTTGAAGCTGTTGTACCTCACGGACAGAAAGAAACGTGCGAACAGCTTATCTGTGAGGCGCAAGTTTGGTCTGACCCTGATCGTGACTGCCTTCATCATGTCTCCGAGTTCTGCACATTATTGAACTCCTCAATTTATTCAGACTGCCGACAGCTATCATTTTTATGAACATCAGAAGGGTCTTTGATTCAGTTGACAGAGCTGCATTTTGAGGCGGCGTGTCAATGAAGGATGTGCCCGAGAATTATACCGACACTTTAAAAACAATTCGCTATCAGTCCTCTGGCCTAGTTATCAGCGCATTTTGACTTCCAACATCTTAAACGAGGTACGGTAAGGTTGTCAAATTCCCCATTTCCTATTCGACTTTGAAGTGGACGAGATCCTAAAGTGCGCTTCGACAGATTGCAAATATAATGGGATGTAAATGCCTTCAGGCGTTCGACTTTGAAACGCAAAGTATGCAGACGATATTGCTCCGATCGGTAAGACCTCACGATGAGCCCAGTATGTCTCAGACAGACTATAGGCTGTAATTTGTCAGTTCAGTATTGCCTTTGTATTTTTAAATGTCACATACTGTTGAGAGACTGGCAATACTCTACTCCTGCTTCGACCTTTGATGGGTAGCTGTTGGAGGTAGACGAAAACTTCGTGCACTCGGGGAGCTGCATCAGCACTGATGAACTGTGTACGGAGGTCACAACTAACATAATTGAGGCTGGGATGGCGTTTGCCAACTCACACCACCTGCGGTGCCGGGGAGATTTCAATCTTTCTGTGAAAAGCGGAGTGTATAATGTCAATATAAAAGTGTTTTTATCGTACGGTCGCAAAACCCTGATTCATTTGCGAGCAGGATGTTTGCAGAATGTCTGTTTTCGGTCGTTACTACTTCGAAAGCATTAGCCGTGTGTGGTGGGAACAATCTGTCAGCAGTGACGAGGTTTGTCGACATACCTTCGATTCTGCCAACCGTCGGGCATACAGATGTTGTTTCACAGGCCTTGTTGTCTTAGACACATTTTACGAATGCCAACTCACCGCTTTTTATGCCACACATTGTTTGCGAGTGGTGACTGAGGACGGAAGCCAAGTGTGACTTGAGTTTACGGTATGAAGCCAGTCGCACTGAAACATGCTTCGGTGGAACTTTCCCGGTTTGCTTTGGTTACAAACGTTGTCTGGTAGGGCAAAAGTGGAGGTTATTGGTGCTCGTGTTGTGAAGGTCCGTGTACACGGCTTTAGTGCCGTTTTTTCTCCCACCACATCTCTCTTCTTTACCGTACACCTTTCTCTTTTTGTTCTCCTTATACGTTGTGGCACTCCGCCATTTCATGGTTTTTTGTGGTAGATTTAGTATGACCTTGTTTATTCTCTTTGTAATAGTATCCTCTAAGTCTGTTTCATGTCAGCTGTTCCGACGCGTACGGTCGAAAAGTTCGACGGTCTCTTGTTCAACCTCACAGAAAGGTGAGAGTCACATGATTACCAGGTATCTCAAGTAAGCGTCACGTAGGCGTATTATCATTTTGTGTAATGCACTAGCACTGGGTCGAAGAAACTGACGCGTTATCCCTGTCCGTGGTTAACTAATGCTCGACCTGACCAAGCTGCTTCCATATGCATAGAGCGTGCGCTTGACTAATGTGGTGGTATCGAATTAACCAGTGACACATTGGATTAAATGCACCTGTTTGTTTCGAGTGAATGAAAACTCGCAACTAACGACGAAGCAGGAGGTGGAATTGGTATAATGTTCCACGGGTGATCCACGAAATAAGGCAACAATTTCTACCTACTATAGGAAGAGACGTGCTGGTCGAGGATCGAAAGTTTTGTTAACCGTAAGACGACTGGCTAGAAAATTTAAACGAATAAGCTTCGTTATCGACCGAGATAGCAGCGCTTGATCACGATCGATCAAGGAGGAAGGAGGTACTCTTGAAAATGCCTAGAAACATCAAAGAAGACCAATAAATTACACGGAAGTTTTCCAGCTTTGTCTTAGACTTTCGCTCAGCATATCATGCTTTATGAAGATCACACACGTCGTTGAAAGTCATGCTGCCTGTCTCCAGCTGCATTAAAAGCAAACACAATCATCGGTTCCGCTAAAGATTTTTATATCCCGTCGCACACATATATATACACATACACAATCACATCTACACACTCAGCCAATTGAAGTGCCTCAAGTCGACGTGAATCAAGGACAGGCACACAACACACTTAGACCGCGGCAAACGCAATGGAAAAAGAACACGGATACCGACTGAAGGACGACACCGAATGACATGGGTTTGACAACCGCTGCTGAATTAACTTTGTTCATAACTCAAAACAATAAGTTTTACTGTATAATTCAACCTTTCACCGTTGGTTTTTGTTAAACTATCTTTTTTGCTAGTGGGTACTCAGATTGTCATAAACTACAATCTAACTGTAGTTTCATTCTAAGCAAGGTGACTTTTTAACCACATCTGTTCAAAATATTTCGACCGTTTAGGAAACTTCAGGCCGAACAGTTCCAGCTTAACGATCATTCTGGTGTAAGATTTTACCAGAGCTCAGATCTCTCCGCATTATGTGGCATCACGTAAGGACAGTCCCTATCATCATATGACACAAATCCGTTTGGTTTCTCTTTTGATAGCTATTAGAAAAGAACAAATAATTTCTTATGACTGAAACCGTGAACAATATTTGTATATAGTTTGATTTTAAAATTTGGACATCTTTCCTAAATCTAATCACCTTCTTGTTATGATTTTCTATTTTAAACCTCCGAAAGAATATGTTGGTTCGTACACAATATCGTAATGCGCTTGATAAGAATCGAATTATCCTCCTTGTACTGGAGGAAACAGAGCGCTGTTGGTCCCGAACATAACGCGACCGTCCCCGTTAATTGGTTCCAAGACAAACCAAAAGATAGGTGCAAAAACAAACTTTGTTTCGCCCCAACAACGAGTACGTCAAGGAGAAAATTACAGGATACTTATATCGTGCATAGTGACTTACAAACACTTTCGAATCAGAAGATCGAAGGACAGTTGCCAGAAGTAGTAGTTAAAGTTACTAAACCACCAATGAGCATAAAGGAATAAAGCGAGGGTTACCTGTCGACTGTTCAGAACATTTCTGCTCAATCTGACTGGATAAAATCGTTTACTCGAGGGAGGAGGCGGTTTTGGATAGATAAATGGGATTCCTTCACATTGTCTGATAGTCACAAAGTCGATTTTCTGATAAGGCTAGCATGAAGATTTTCACATTTGTAAGGAGTGCAGTTCATACTGTAAGGTGTTGTCGCCAGGATCAGTCAGTGTTTATGTTTGTTTCCTTTTGAATCTTCAAAAATCGCTGTTACTTTTTCTGAATTCAAGCCTGTACAGATAAATCTTATTGTTAACAAAGATTAGTACGTCTGAATCGTAAACGGAACGGATATGGGGAAACATACTTTGCGTTGTGCTCATGCCCATCATTAAGTAATTCCTTGGTTAAGCCACAACGAGTTGAAACCAAAAGAGTTATTGGAAAAACCAATAACTCTTCTGGTTTTAACTCGTTGTGGCTTAACCAAGGAATTGCTTAATAATGTAGTTGCTTTCTTCTTGTACCTAGCATTTCACTAATACCTGTAACGTTGCACTTAGGTAACGCAGGTGATTATGTCAAAGATTACGAAATTTATCAATGGGATAAACTAGGATTCTATCGCAATGATAGTTATCTTATTAGTTTGCTGCTTCTGTCGTGGATGGCATTTGTGGAAACTCGTAAACAGAGTGAATGAAAGTATTCAGTGGTTGAAAGACCTAAATAAATGCAATTTCTTTAACTCCTCAGACAACTAAAACCCCTTGATAAGATTCACCGGTCAATGGTACTGTGGACATAATAGGGGACACATAGAACCCCTACCGTAAGAATACACCCACAACACGTGTTTATCACACGAAGTCCTAATGATTTATTGAAATGCACATGTGGCTGAGCGATCTTGGATGACAACCAATAATATGCAAGTTAGTTGGGTCCCAAGGTCAACTTCCACCAGTCAGAACGCGACCACAGTGCGCAGGTGATTTAAAGTTGGAAATGTAATATTCCTATCGTCTCGTGAACATGGTAAGTCACGACTACATATCGATCGACTGGCGCCGGTTTCGTATCTGTGGCCGATTTTTGCTTCGGTACAGGCGGTCCTAAATCTGTCTGTATCTGCAGTTTCTTGTAGCCCATCTGATTCAAACGGTTCCATGATGGGGGATTAAAGTGGACTGAATGCTAACGTACCCTACGGTCCTCGGCCAAATGCAAACCCAGCTTGCTTTTCACAGACGTAATTACAGTAATAGACTGTTAGCATATCTTTTGGAGTAGTCTATCCTAAACTGTACCCGATTTCTTCGGGATTAAGACACCCCTGTCGTTTCAGTCCTTACACATTTTGTCTTGTTTCTGTTCTGTACCATTGTCACAAATGAAAATCAAACGTCGATGGGTTTCAAAGTTCTCTCAAACGTTATCTGCACCGGGGATCCCCGTGTCGACTCACTTGGAATCGTCCCGTAAACAACTAAAAATTAATCCAGTTTTGTTTGCATTATTTTAGAGTGCCTCCAGAGAAAAACCTGTTTGTCAGCTTTAACTATGCGTACGGCCAAACCGCTTCATGTGGGATTGTGTTACGCAAAATTCACACGCTGTACGCCGTTGGGTAAAATTTGTGCGGGCTTCTTTTTCAGTAAAAGTTATTCATGTATCCCAAAAGCCACGAAAGCAGACCACATCTTAGTGATTTTAGACTGTATATTACAAGCAGGTATATAATTTGGCTACAGTTTTGGTCCTTATTGTCAAACCTGTGATTGTGCTAGTTAACTTTTTCCACTGATATGTTTGATCGCATTTGCCGGACTTTAAAAAGCTGCAAAAGTAGGAGTCAATATTTGGGTATCGAAATTTAGTTTATGGTCATCACAGGTGCATACGGAGCCACCTGGCTTGATAACGGGAAAGGCCGGGTTCCCTGTTCACACTGCTGAGCAAGACTACCTATGTCCTCGTTTCAGCGGACAATTTGAATCCCTTTTCAATTCTGATCCTAGGGATAGCCCTTGTTTTGAAGAAACGTCAGCGGAACTTACTGCTGAGTTAACATCAGCCCGAAACCGTCTGAACTTACCACATTTCTCTTTTAACACGTGGAGTGTACGAACAAAACACTTCTAAGTTTCTGTTATCTTGCTATCGTTTTCACTGGGCCCGAAATTTATGGTATGCATGGCACTCGTGAAATATGACGTACACCAGGAAAGTCTACTCCTGGTTACTTTATTGAACGCGGACAGTTTATTTCACCAGCACAAAGCTGACGGTCCAGTGTACGCTTGTGAATTTGTCCGGCATACTGGCAAGTTGGGTGAATTTGGGAAGAAACCTGCACCTACTATTTTTAAAGACGCTTAGATATTGAGATACATACGAACAAGCTGCCGCTGGATGTACAGATTTACAGAACAGGGTCGTGATCGACAGCAGATATCCACTGTAGCACTGTGCTATGTGTTCAACACTTTCCAAAACGGTATTCTGTTAGAAGGAGTTACTGTTTAACGAAATTATATTACTTCCCTTTGTACCTATCAAAACTATTAATGACAGTAGGTCGGATGAACTGCCCTAACGATTCTGCATTCCCGGTTTTGCTATAAACTTTTCAAAGTGTATTATTGGAACTTCGAAGTTTTCAGTTATTGGTTAGCTAGGTGACAAAAATGGGTTTCATCCTAATCTCAGTCACTTCCACCGATTATCTAACATTTGTTTCTTTGAAGATTATGACACACTATTGGGTCGGTTGCCATATTATTCTAGATTTCCTCAGTTTTGCTGATAATGCAGGTGATTCTTTTGAAACAACAAACCATAAATCTTTGTTACCGACCAGCGAGCATGAACACCGACGCGGAAGCACACTTCTGTTTACCAAAGTCGTTTGACCTTCATTTTTGCTAAGGTTGAAACCAGCTGCGGTTTATAATGCTTCTCAGAGAGAAAGATTGCTCTCCTATGTTGTAAACTTCTAATGTTAATGAATTTGGTTACACAAAACTACAGACAGAAGCGTTAACAATCCTCTGGACAATTACAAGGCCTCAAAATATCCTGTTTGCTACCATGTTTACTGATCATGGAATGTTGAACCTTATCTACAATTTTCATCGTTCTCTGTCTAACAAATTTACAGTAGTGGTTTACCGGTGGAGTGATGCGCTTGTTGCGTATTCTTATACATAATCTCAGTGAGAAGTGTATTATACAAGCAGACTAGTGGCCTCCATAGGTTGAATCCGAGAAGAGTAGTGGTTCCGTTCTCTTATTAGTTCACCCACTCCTTATAAACAATTCGTAGTTAATTTGTCATATTGGAATTCTATTATCCATTAGTAATCTCTGTAACAATGAATGGAATAGTGTGCGTGAGTCATTGTTCCTCCGTCAGTACTATATTTATTCTGGTCATCTTGACAGTGAAAAAACGTAATTCTCGACTCGATTCACTCTTTGCCAGACAGACACTAACAAGACTTCGCTGCAGATTATCGACAATGGTGCCAGCTGTGTCTACAACATACACTCAACGATCAGTACGGAATGTGCGTATTCCGACTGTTGTTGTTCTTTACTAAACAAGCCTTACACCTTGATTATATCAGTGGTATACTTTTTGCGCTAGCTTAAAATATGGTTAATTAGCCCACTAATTACGTATACAAACCGATCAGTCCCGAAATCATCCTTTGTGCTTTAGTTACCGGTATTAGGGTACACCTCAGCGAAGTTTGGTGATTAGCTAAACAGTACAGACTGTGGTCATTTACGAACTGCGTCCCGTCATTAGCAATTCAGAGGAGTCGGTGAAAACTTTGGGGGAACTCTAACAAGTGCAATTTCCTCCGCCCGTCATTCGCCGATTGCGAAGCTTGAAACCCAAGCAAGTGTGAACCACTTGAGACCGACGAATGCATGTCTCACGGCAGGCACGAGTGATAATGTCACACATTCACCAACACTCCTATCCCCCTTCAGTAAACTGTGACCCACTCCATGTCTATGATTTTATTGACCCATTTGACGGTCTAATTTTTTATATATAAAACGCATATACCCTACGTAATAGTAAAAGTCAGATATGAACGGCCAAAAACAGCTATTCGCGTAGTGTTGACAGTATCCTAATACAATATCCCACCTTGAGAAAGGCTTGAGATGTTTTGCAGTGTACCTGTCCTGAGAACCAAAGTGTTTGCTATAAATGAAGCTGAGGTTGTCTTCCTTCCTGTAACTAGCTTCAGCTGTCGTGAGGCGTTGTGCTGAACAGTACGGTTATTCAGGAATGTCACACTTGATTAGTCCAATGGTTCAGACATACTAATCAACCTGTGTACACTTTCTAAGTTTCCATTGGAATGTTATGCGATTCTCACACTACTTGGTTTGAGCCTACTCGAGGTTCGGTTGTCAGTCTTGAAGAGTTAACCAAAGGGGATGGTTTTCCGTTGGGAATATCGAACCAGCTAATGGAAATGAATCGCCTACACAGCAGTCAATTCGAACTTTGTTTGAACTGTGACCGTTGAGATGATTTCAAATAAAAACTTCACCTGTCTTGTCAGTTTGTCTGCATCAGTAACACTTTTAAACGCTTTTCCACCAAAGCACAATTTGTTTTAGCTGCTATTATGTGTTTAGTACTGTGTCGAAGTTAGCATTTGATTTGGACTAACTTATTGCATTTTATTGTATTCGGTTTCACAATAATTCAGGCTTGCCAACTTCATTGATTCTCTGTACTACAAAACTTGCAAAAAATTTGTATCCAACTATCCTGTCTCAACAGTCTTTCTATATCTTCAACCAGTCTCATTTAAAAGTATGTATATATACATGTAACCGGACATACTGTTCAACATCTGCATCTGACCATGAAACTGAATCAATAAATCTTTCACATGAAACAATCTATGGTCTTTTGGTTAATCACCTCTGAACCTTCCTGTGCTTATTATGAGATTCAGGCTGATTGAGCTAATCGTTTTTTATTTGTTGAAGATATGAGTAGATAACTAGTTGAAATTTGATTTCAAAGTGCAAAAATAATGTTATTAGTGATTTCACTTTAGTCTATATCCTCGTTTCTCTGTTGATTAAATTTCCTGTACAACAGATACGGGTGAAACATTTTATGTCGGTTGAATGTACTGTTGATGTTCTACACGTATGACGATCGATTTTACTCATAACGAGATCTATCCTTAGAGTAACGGTATTGCCTCTCTCTTGTCGAATGTATGATTTTCGGTAGACAATAGGTGACTCAATTGAGTATGGGCATTGGAAAATCTAAAATCTGTGGAAATTAGATGAATGACCATTTTGTATCTTGAGCGGAAATTTTAACGCAAACTGTTTTCTGTAGTTTAATTCCATGCGCACCAGCAGTAAGTTCACTAAAACGTTAAAACACGATAGCATGATGAATGTTTCTGATACCAGTTTCATAGATGATAAGACGGACGAATTGGTTTAACAGTACGCAAGAAACAAATTTGTGATTAACAACACACCTTCACTCCATTGAAATTGTGGGAAAACCCTCAGAACATTTAGTCTGAAAGGTGCCAGAAATTTTTACGACTGACATCGTAAATGCTGAGGGAAATTCTCTATAAATAGTTTCATATGGTAGGTCCTCTAGTAAGCTTTATTCGGAAAATCATTCAGACGGTGGAGCACAGGAATAAACCACGCTTAATAGTGGTTTTTTTCAACCCCCATGAGACGTAAAACAGTAGTTGAAATAATTGATCTTGTGAATTAGTTGCATGTACGTACATTTTCTCCTGATCTCTACCAACATGATTTTACATCAAAAAATAACGACTACACCATAAGACGATCTATTACGTGCACAAACTCGTCAGGTAATGTCGATTACTTCGCGTTAATCGCACTGCAAGACGGTTGCCTAATGAAGTACGTAGACATCAACCTACGTAGTCGGACAGTGCTACACAACCTAAACAGTTACAAGATCAATTGATGTCGCTCCGATTGACTCTGCGCAGTGTGTCAACAGGAGAGGCGTTTATGAGATGCCCAGAAAAGGGATGAAACTGTCAGCACTCAAATGTTGACCGTCACCGAGGTCTTTAGTATATGGCTACGCATCCCAAACCACTATGCGCAGAAGAAGCGCACGCATAAAATAAAACGTCAATGACCTACGACAATTAGAGCGCAGTTCTACTGATGTCCACTGAGTAATCCTCAACAATCACGCAGTTGATAACCTAGAATGACCACTTGTCCAATCTGTCCTTACATCAGCATTTGATGTCACCTGATGATCTGACATGGACAGTTCAAGTGTTGTGCTCGTGAATTTAATAACTATTTTTTAAAGTGTAACTATTAACAAGTAGTAAAATATCCTTTAAAGAATTATAACCTCCAAAGCTCATCGTGCTTGTTCACTACTAACTATAATGATCTACAATTCAGTTCGCGTGAAGATTTTCGAATGCCTTCGTCACATGCATTGTCGCTTATTTGGCTTGTTGACTCTACCGACTACCACAAATAAACTGATTAAGTCTTGATCCACAAAACTCTTAGAAACAAACCGGCATATATGTTTTGAAATGCAATAATGCTGCCGAACAAGGTTCATTCCGGAAAATGGATCTCACTTTTACCCGACTGGACGACTCTATTCAACTGTCCATTAACACAGTAAAGATTCTTGATTGGTAGGTCAGAATTTAGCCTAAATAGAACAAAACTGACGGTTGGTTGCAGACTTTATATTCAAGTGGACTTTCCAGCTAGCCTTTTCTGAAAAGCAGCCCATCCTCGAGTTTCGCTCTTATTAGAGCTTACCGGTAGTGCATATATCAATAATGTTCGGAACCTGAACTCCGACAACACTTTTGCAAAGTAACCATATTGATCGATGCACCACTGACCTATCAGTAGACACCAGTAAATTGTCATGCAAACGCTCAGATACATTTGCTTGTCTGTAATGCCCAGATTACTGAGTCGTCTCGATAGAATACACAGTTACTTCTTGTTAATTGTAACCGATTACCAAGTGATTAAGACTTTTGAATTCGTTGGAAATCATCGCATTTAGTATCTCCACTTAACAACATTTTCAAAGGAGACTAACTGAAAAGTCAGTCTGATAGGGAAGACTGTTGAAATATGGATTTTGTTTAATGAAGAAATTTTGTGAACAATCGAAGAACATCAACTGGCTGTGTCAATTTGAACTGACCCACATCTCGGCCGTCAATGCTTACAGGTTTATGCGGTCTTTCTGTGAATCCAAAAGCTGGATTAATTATAGCCAAATGAATCCATTCCTAACGACACCTACGGTGCTGCCAAGAAAAGTAAATTATGTCCCGCTGAGTCAGAGGCACATATGTATTTTTCAGCAAGTTTTCTCTTCCCTACATTGTCCGCCAATATGTGAAATTGTGATTTAAATTGTCTTCTGTTCTTGAAATTAAACATGTTATGTTTTCTTGACTGGTTAATGGAATGGTTAACTTTTCCGTTTTGCGAAAAATGTAAGACAATAAACGAGTGATCAGAGATTTGGTTGATAGTAGATAAACAAATCATAGTTGACCGCAAGTCTGACGTTTTCTTTTTCAGACTCAAAAGCTTTTCTTAAAAATTTAAAAACTGAATTATGCACAACCCTAACTGCAAAGAAAACAACACATATTGTTTATTAAAACAATGAAGTCATGAAATGGCGCAAACTGTTCAATTATGGTAACGTTAACTCAGCAGGCAAGAAATGTGAACGCTTATTTATTGTGATATTTTTGTTTCTGGATTTTTGTACTATCAAACGTTCACTTGTATAAAAACAGACTGTTGTGATTCTCGGAATGTGATGGTTATTGAGTGTTCTCATATCACAGAAATAATCTGTTGAGGCAAAAGGGTGTTTCTGACAGGAAAATCGCGCAATATGGTTATCACTCACTGGTGAAGATGACTGAGCGTTTAGATGTGATAATTCGTTTGTGCTTAATGTAAGGTCAGTGGTACAGTGGTCAGCACTTTTGCCTCGTGGAAACGTTTGGAAAAGTTCATGCGTTAGCCGAGACAAAGATGAGCATAAGGAAGGGGGAAAACTCCGACTTTTACCATTTTTCCCAAGTGAGTGGATAGTAAGTCTGTTTGTATGTAACGGCTGTTGTTATGTATGGATGGTGTTCAACATAAGAGAGGATCTAGTGCATTGTGAAACTCAGTTGTTTTATCTGGCAAATCGATTTTTTGTGAAGCACGTAGGTCATGTAGTAGAGTCGCCTAAACGCACTGACTTCACTTTTGAAGTAGGAAAGTAAAAATTCCTCAACAAGTGCTAAATGTCTATCTGATAATGACCATCGACCACTCTACCCACTCAAATGCTGTGGAGGTATCTTTGTTTTACCAGTAGACGACCGCCTCAACTTTCCGGTTTTATCGGCAGTCGGTGGGGTTTGCCAGTTTCATTAGCTAGAAGTTGATCCGTCCGAGGTTAGCAGTGCGCTTCTAATCGGACAATCTGTGAATCAGAAAACAAACGACAGAACACGCGAGCAATCGTATAATTTACAGTAATGATAGACTACGTGCGTTATCAACAGAATCATTGAAACAACCGGTTGGAAGTGAGTGACTGCGGTGATCAGTAGGTTGTGCCAATAGGAAAAACATTCACGTGTGTCAGGAGGTGATCACCTTAGGCACGTGTAGTCCTACTGCGTTACAAATACGGTTTTTTAAAAAGTGGTTATCGCTACTCAAACCTCATGGCCTGGGCTTGCACATATACAAACGTGAGCAAGCAAATATTAGCTGTCGGACAGAAAGTGGAGCAGAGTACAACTGTCGTTCTCAATTCGTTGCACTTTTGTATACATGCATTTCTCGCTAACCAGCTGTTAGATGACTTGTATTAAATGCCATTCGTGCACCGTCTAATTGGTCTTCATACAAACCAATCATGTCTGCTCCCGCTCCACCTGGCTGAATATCACAATCCGATTATCTCAGACTGTTGGACAGTAAGTGAGTCAGGCACTTGGCATGGACTCACCATGAAAAGAACAGTGTGAGAAGTAACTACACAGTATTTTTCTGAATTTTACTAACAGTTCATAGATCATCGTTGAACACTGATGTTTTCACAACACGCTTACTTGTTGTTTAAATTGAGCTATATGATATTGTAACACGATAGGGAATTTGTGCACACTGATTTGCTCTTCTCTGTGATCGCTCAATCGCTTAACACCACTACACGGATCTTTCATTCAGTTTATTTTAACTCCGTCGTACCACGTATGTCGTTGCAACTATGATCTTACCTTGGGAATTTACGCGCAACCCTACGACGACCGTGCCTCTCGGGCATTGGCAATTTGAAGTAATGAGATGGTCATTTCGAATGTCGTTACGCACCCATAAGTTTGATTTCTTGATTGTCGTGATTATTCCGAACTCAGCAATATTTTGCATTACTAGAGTATTTTGAACCAATTTGTGTTGCGTTCATTCATTTCGTTATCAATGGTAACCTGCTGAAATAGATGAACATTTTAATCAAGCTATTCAACCACTCATACCTGATCACCACACACCAAATCTGTCTCAAGAGTGAACAGTAATCACAACAACGAGATGTTTCATTCGCTCTGGGTGTATGTTTGTGGATAGGTTTGACAGTACACTTGTAATCTTTAAGCAAATCGCGATCGACGATTGTGTCTGGATCAGCTGATCAATGGCATGTGCTTCCGTTCATTATTCTGTCGACCATTATAAAACTTATTTTTTGAATACATATGTAGCAAATCAGAAAATCAACTCTACCTAATTGAATATCACTCAAGTTTTGTTATACCTAGTAACTTTGTAGGTGTTGCGTTTTAAATTGACTAATAAAGAGAATTGCCGATGAAGTTCTGGTGAACAGTTGGATGCTTAATTCCAGAATGCTAACCCGTAAAAATAACTAATGTTTCATGTGGTCTACAGATTTTTCCATAATGCTTTCTACTGCGCAATCAATTTTAGATTATACAACAATCATTTTTGACATCTGAATCTTCTACTATATTTTATGCGGAAGTTACGTGTGGTTTAGATCTACCGTTCAGCAGATAACCTTAGTTCAGATAAATCTAAAAAACGGCATATTTCAGTGAGTTTGACAAACTACAGTCACTACTATATCATCGCCTGACCGTTACTTCCCACTGTATTGTGACCTCAGAAACTGTCATATTGTATATGACTGGCAAAGGACGCTACATGATAAATCATTCTACCCCTTATCAGTATGTATATATATATATATATATGGGGGGGGGGAGAGTGTATTTCATACTAACCTAGGTCAAACATCAACAAAGTGTATGTTTTATTAAAGTATGTGGCCGAATAACATTTATGCTTACGAAAGTCAACAAGCGATTTGTTGTAACCATAAGATAACTGCAGATTATGGAAGACTAGGACTACTTACTAACATCCGATTATATGTGAAGCGATCAAACGTAAGGATAACACAATACACAGCCGTCAGTAAGTACAACAGCGCGACTAAGTAAAACACTAGAGAGAAAATAGTGAACGTAACATTGGTTGACAGAAAGTGAGCCAACTCACAGCCTTTCAAACGTATGATAATCAGTAAATAACAGTTGAGTTGTGATATTAGTGAAAAGCTGACCGCAGTTTTATTACACCGAAGTGTTTGTAATACACAAGCGACCTGAGTAAGTCTAGGTTATGAATTCGTCACTGATTCAGTCATCACTACCGTCACTTACAGTGTCCCACATTGAGCATAGTTGGATGCAAAATGAATGTTACATGCAAGTCAAACAGTTTGGTTCACCATATGGCTTTACAAGCCGTAGTGTGTTGTTACAATTGACTGTGAAATTGAATAAACAAATATTTGTCGACTTTATTTGCAAACATCATGACCTAGCTCAGTATACTACTCATGCCATAGGTCGGACAAATTAGCAAAACACTTGATTTCTTTCTTTGAAAAACATTCTGATTTTGGATTTATGGAAGTGCATATATGTAGATTGTTACTTCAACCTGAATGGACAACCAGTTTATTTACACACCTCTTTTACTTCCGAAATATGTGAAGCAAAACAATGGTCATCTTGAAATTTATCTTGCCGAAAGCTTTTGTCTCTGTATGGAATTACCCAGTAAAATTAGAACACGTTTGAGTTCAAAACTGTTGTCACTAACAGGGTCATTGAATACTTGAACAACCGGTCATATGAAGACGACGTACGATGTGGTGTTGAAGATAGTTGTTCTTCATCGATATGAATTAATACGATCTAACTTTGGTTTCCAGTCACCAGTTATTACAGTCACAAGGGTTCGAATTGAACAGTGTGTCGTATAAACCGCAAACAAATCTCTGCAGTCGTAATTTTTCATGTTCGTAGCCACTATGAGCTGTCTTTTGACGAGAACTTTACCCATTCAGGATATTTTGTAACAAATTTTGGTCGGCAGATCCTGTCACTTGCTTTATTTCGCTTACGGCCACATAGGTTGGGATGTTGGTTTGTTTAAATTGAACGCTGGTCACAGCTGTCCGCAGTTTCCTCATTTAGACGGACTCGCCCATCATCATCATTTGAAAAGAAACAGTAAGCTTTTTATCTGTCTAGACGAAAATTCATTTGTTGATAACAATCTTTCGTATTTCAGACACACAAGGCTATTCATTGTACACACCTCACACTTCAGATCGCAGATTAACGTCAGGTCACTGTTTGGCTGATCACACGATTAGTCGGATAGAATGCTGTACTCTTTTTCACCATACAAATTTCATTGGTTTGAAAATTGTGAGTCATGGCTAACAGCCTAGCGGACCATTGTTAATGGACGGGGCAAAGCCCTGACAACTCGTGTTGAGGTCATAAGATATCATTGCATATGGGTAAACTTGTTTACTCTTAGTAAAGTGGAGTTGAAACACAGGTCCGTACACACACAGACGAGATAAGAAGAGAAACATACAGCTATGACTTGTATTGATGTGGCTCACTTTGGTGGTGGTCATTCAGCCCCATGTTATCCAATCAGCCCGTATAAAAAATCCTTGGTGCGGGGGCAAATTGCCGATAGCAAGAGCCCTGCATTTCTGTAATTTGTGGTGTTATGTCACATAGTCACAATGACAACACACCTGTCATGTTGATACGATAACCAGGCTAATGACTTGATTGTTAAATTTTGTTGGTCACTCAGCCGAACTTCGAACACTTGTTCCTAAATCGTAATTATTGATACTAATTTGGAAGGTCGGTTCCTGGGTGGTCAGGCAGCTAAAAGACTAGAACTTCTCAAACATGTTGATTCAGTCAAGTTCTGACAACTAACGAGCTGAAATCGTGCACATGGAGAACTCAGAGCATTGATTGTCTCTGAGAACAAAGAAAGATTTGGACAACCAAAGAGAGCAAGGAAACATTGTTATGATAACGTATTAGGCAAATTATAAGGCAACAATGTAGTTGTCCAAATAGAGGATCAGACAGGGTATAAAGTAACTTTGTGGTCATTCGTATTTCGCCCTAGACGTTTTTATAACCAAAATGTGGAGAACCTAACAGTAAGGTAGGAACGCGAAAGCAAGACCAAAATATTTTGTATCAATGGCATTCACATTGCCTAACAAAACAGTGATCGCCATAGTCTGTCCAACGACCTAATCAGTGTTTACTTGGTGACTGATGCTGAGTGTGGCTACCTTTACTGACTAAACCTTGTATACGATATCGCCCAAAAGGGACAAAATATCACTCTAACTGGAGTGATAATTCACACATAGGTTTTAATTCCCCGTCATACCGTGGTATGTGGGTTGGCGGCACATTTATGGTAAGAATGACTAGTAGTGGGGTCCTCATTTTCACCACTTCTGGCCAGTAGCAGCGCCCGGTTATATCACAGCACGTCCTCATTCTCCAGATGACCCGTTCCATCTCCCATAATCTTATTACGCATTGTGACATCAATCGAAAAAGAGATACGCAGATAAACTCCTGCACATTATGTGTACCAAGTCAGATATATATGTGCTTTGAAGAGAGTAGTAGTAGTACAAGCCCGGAACGAAAACAGATACCCCCCTATGTCACATACCGTGATCGCTGATGGGATCAGCGTGGAATTTCATAGTGCGAGAGATAAACTGGTAGCGGTGAAGTCGAGAAAATCGGTTAGAGTGGTTTCGGCAATAGTCTTCAAGAACGCATCTCTCATTCTTGTTAACTTGGAGGACCAGTTGGATCATCGCCCTGCGACAAAGGAAAATTGGTTTTCACCTGCTGCTACACTGCACTCTTGACCACGTCCCACATGTTGTTGATTGGGTTTAACACGAACTAGCACGGTGTCAATTTTAGCGGCTGTAAACTTCGAAACGTCCGATCCAAAGCCGCATGGAAAGGTGCGCTGTAGTATACTACTACAGTATTGTTAATGATGGTGCATGCTTTAAGTTGCTACGACATCCCTATCAGCCACTGCAAGCAATGTACACCGTCGTACCCTCTTTGAACAGACGATACACCATCCTGGCTTGCTCCATAACACCGACCAACTGACGACTGCGTTGGCAGTGGGTGGTAACGGTTACGAGCTCCCTTGAATCTTAAAACAAACGTTCCATGGTGCTTTTGCAGAATGAGCTGAATTTTGTTGCATCAGTCTAACAAACTGTACGCTGTTACTTATAGCATTTCATGAGTTGGGAAACGATACGTTTCCTCACTTACTTGTTTGCCATGACATTCATACCAAAAGCTGTGTGATGAAGCTTCTTTAAGGTTATTAAGTAACAATCGAGATAGTGTTCTGTAGTAACGAGAGAGCTACTTTTCTAATTGTGCCTTCTTGCTTAATCGAAGGTGCTTCAGGGCCACCTTTGGATCGTTTGTTATTTGTTACAGTAACTTGTCAATTGCTTGACCAGTTGTAGGTAGTTTTACAGTTGACCCCACACATTTCATCCACCGTCTGACATTCCTAGCTCCGCTCAGAAGACATCATTTTGGGTATATGAGTTTCATCCCAAATACGGATATTTGGCAGCTATCTGACATTTTCCGAATAAACAACCACCACCAAAGTGAGCCACATCAATACAAGTCATAGCTGTATGTTTCTCTTCTTATCTCGTCTGTGTGTGTACGGACCTGTGTTTCAACTCCACTTTACTAAGAGTAAACAAGTTTACCCATATGTAATGATATCTTATGACCTCAACACGAGTTGTCAGGGCTTTGCCCCGTCCATTAACAATGGTCCGCTAGGCTGTTAGCCATGACTCACAATTTTCAAACCAATGAAATTTGTATGGTGAAAACGAGTACAGCATTCTATCTGACTAATCGTGTGATCAGCCAAACAGTGACCTGACGTTAATCTGCGATCTGAAGTGTGAGGTATGTTCAATGAATAGCCTTGTGTGTTTGAAATACGAAAGTTTGTTATCAACAAATGAATTTTCATCTAAACAGATAAAAAGAATACACTCAATTTTCACTCTTGATAGAGTTTGTCAGCAGTGTATTTTTTATCTAAACCAGGGTTGAATTCTGGCCACACCCTTGGGAAACAGTGTTGACCACTGTGTCATTGACCTCATATCCTATCCAAACCTTCACCCACTTTGGCCTATGATTAAACTTTAGATTTCCCGACTGCCTCGAGATGAGGCACGGTAACTATCCGGTTAACTCCAATCAATAATCTTGGGTTCGCAGCATCTTATCATATTGAAATAAGGAGAACCATTATACTCTAATTCGCATCGAATCCTAACAGATTTTGCTCATAAAGTGTAAAAAATATGTGAAGCATCTGATTTCCCGTTTTGGTTTTGGTGTTCAGATAATGAAATTAATTGCTTAGCAATAAAACAAACTACTTAGATATGGTTTATTGGCCTTGCCTGACGGATTGTTCCACCGTCGATTTCAGGTTATCCCAAGGTTTACATAGACAGCTTATTTGCTGACCACTGATGCAATTCGAGGAAATCGCATACACAACGCTATTCACTCACTTCCATTTAATAAGAGAACAATATTATAATTCAACCTGGGGACACAAATGTCGACTTTATCACTGATTTTCTCTTCGCTGAATGTCATCCAATGGTTCGTTCTGGCTGTGTCCTGATCTGTCAAACGGAACACAAACATTGACAACTGGATAGCGCCCTAGTTTCAATCACAATCGCTCATTCATTAGATGTCGTACATTTTCTCGGACAAAAATGACAGGACGAATTGGGCTTTCCAAGTGAAACAAACTAAGTTTATTATGCATGGTAGACTGATAAACCGGTCATGATTCTTGAGACATAAACCCAGGAGATTCTCATGAATTCAATTTTGTAAAAATGGTAGGCAGCCTGTTGATTGATAAGTGTTTCATTTGCGAGGCTCTTTTATTCCGTTTTTTCTCCATTAAGTGAACCATCTAGTTAAAGCTTTCCATGTGTCAGTGTGTGCACTCAGAGTAGTCATTCCGATCTCCGTTTGCTCAAGGTGACCACCCATTCATAACATGTGAATTGTTGTGGTCCCATCCATTGCACTCAACGGAGATTACACAATCACAGAGGGTGACGTCATTGTGAGGTGTGATTTACACTAAGAACCCAAAAGATCGCGTTGTTTTGAATAGTTAAGTAAAAAGCAGGCAACTAAGTACCTTTGTAACGAGGTTTTGGAAGGCTCAAATCCCGATAGAAAGGTTTACCCGCTGGAATCTGAAAGGTCACAAGTACTGCAAAATGCTTCCCGAGCAGCCGTTTTTCCCTGTCTCTTCAATAAGATTATGGAATGTTTGACAGGAGTGAGTAGAAAATAATCATATAGAACATTCATTTCGGGTGTTTGGTTTTTGTCATACTTGGCATTTAGGTGTTAAACGTTTCACCATCAAACAAGGTGACATCACAAGACGGTGTTCATACGAGCATTGCTGTCGGTAAAGGTTGCTTATTGCCAGTATTTATATATTATGGTAGGGTGATTTTTCGACCGGAAGTCTGAATGGCTGCTTCTTCTTTCTACTGTTACCTTGGACTGAAGTTTGACTGACCAAATCTTGTTGTTATGATTATTTGTCTGAAGGCTGATTGACTAACTTAGTTGTTTTTGAACTTTCGATCAGACATATGATTAGTTACTTATTTCTTCACGTTGAAATTCAAATAAGTAGGTCGGGTTTTCAGTGACCAACCTTTTGACTTGTTACTGATGATCAATATTTGACTGTCTCGTGTTGGTTCGTTCATTTGCCTGTTCTCTATCTGTACTAGTTCGTAGACTTTGCCCAATTCGATGCTTGTTTGTTGAATTGGTTGGCAAATTCCAGGCTTCCAGAAATTCTCTTATGTATTTAGTGCTTCGCTTAGCAGGGACTTTTACGTTGTTCACGTCGAATGTGTACAGCTTGATCTTGGTGGGTAGAGTTTCAAAAGAACTGATCTTATCGCTTGTTGGCTGATTAGTTTTCGCGTGGATAGCTTTCGTCCGGTTTGGTCGATATAATGCATTTCCCCGTCCTTGCATTTGATTGTGTATATCACGTCCATTTTATCGACGGACTTGCGTTTTTTTGTCGGGTTTGATAACATTTGTTGTATATTTACGGTTAATTTGTGTGCTATCATGAAGCTATGATTTTGCAAGAATCTTACAGTCATTGTGACGTTTTGATGTATAACAGATTAATTCGTTTTGCTGGTTTCCTCGTAGACTTTGAGTTTATTTCCCTTCAAAATAGGCTGCATCCGATGAAATCTCGTGGATATCAGTGACGAAGAAATTCCCGGTAAAAGTGCTTTTCTTCCTTCTTTTTGAGTCCTTTTGTACTACAATGTTTCTCTACGATTTAAAGAGAGCGGTTAATTACGTGGCAATTTGGGTAGTTGCTATGAGACTTGAAGATTTGATATGTGTCTGTTTTTCTTCGGTAAACTGAAGTCTACAGTATTTTACCAGTCTTCTCAAATCTATCACCGTGTCCAACACCCGTAAACACCGATTACCCTTGATTCAATTTTTCCAACCTGAAAGAGGATTGGAGTCTTAGGACATTATTGTTTTGCTTGACTCATATTAAACATTAGCATAAAACCCGCAAGACTGATGTACAGTGCACGTGACTATAATTACTGAACAAACAGACCAGTCAGTTATATTATTGCACACTGTAATATGGCAGTTATTTGCATAGGAAAGATGTGGATTATTTCAAGTTCAGAACTGACAGAAATCTAGAGGAGATGCATTTGCGAAAAATCTAGACTTCGGCTGGATTCGAACCAGCCACAGAAGGAACATGCCCAAATTTCGCAAGCGCTCTACCAGCTGAGCAACGAAGCCACGCCAGAAGCTGAGAAATGTTACATTCGGACCTAGTTATCCACCCAACCAGCTGCGTCATATGGAATCCAACAAATGATCCAACCGATTGACTGCCCAAGCAGGATTTCTCGTTCAATTCACGCTGGATTCCACCAGTGTCACCGATGAGCATCGAGTAATTCAATTTCAGTACACTACAACACAAGTATGATGCTAGAACACGCATGAGGAATCGAGCTGGTTTGCTATCTTTTTTTAAAACGACAGGGGCTGTTTAACTGGAAACATGGAGGACGACCTGCTGTCCCAAAGCGGAGCGTCAACAAAATAGTGCTGAGATAGAATAATAGTTTTAACCTTGAACTCGACAAGGTCTACACGGTTAACGTGAAAGCTGTCTGTGAGTTTCAAACCAGCCAAGTACTTATGACTTTTTGGCCAAAACTGATTTAGAATTATAACTGCTTTTGAATTTTTCAAATTTGACACGGTTGACCACTCCATCTTCCTATAAAAACCCCATAAATACGATTTTGAGCAGCTTACGTTTAGATCATTAATAGCTTCCTTGATTTGAGGTGAGTTAAGTGTCAAGATGAGAATATAGTTATTAAACGGGGTACATTTTTACCAGTGATGCATCTCAACCCGAATAACCTGTTGATCATCTTATTGGTTGTTAATTTTCTCAGTATTAATAAAAGCTCCATTCTGCCTTTTATTGGCAGCAAAAATATTCCAAGTTCTAAATCATCGGGAGTATGTAAGACGATTCGAGCTGTTCTAACCAAACACTCCACAAATACCGGATTTCCATCCTAAATGAACAGATACAATGTCGTGATGATGATTCACATTGACCCTTCTCCAGTCCTTACATACACTAGTGCATGAAAACAATGAACAGGATAGCTTGCAGCGTCAAACCCGTACACATTCGGTAAACACATTCTGTGCAAGCTGCACTGTTGTCGTCCAGATGAGTTGCAGGTTTACAATGAAGTACTGATCTAATATCCATTCGACAAGAGAGAATAAACTGAATTACGGTTGCATTGGACGTTTCGCGAGACATTCTGTGCGTGATGGTCGGTTTATTTTGCTCATCTGTTTATTCTCCTCTTCTCACTTATCACTCCAACTTAAAAAAGTTCTGTCCAGCTGCCTTAAAAGGCTTCAAAAGTTTTGAGTTGGCGCAAATGTCCTTGCGAAAAGTCCTTCAAAGTCCAACGATTGACACTGTATCAAAGAAAGACAAACACTTTGCTTCCAGTTTAGCAAGCTGTAGCTCGAACCTGGACTGGATCGTTGCTCGCCGAGTGTGTTGGTACATGTCGGTCATTACGCTAGATTCCGTATAACCGTGTTAAGTTGGGTGAACGGACGAAGCTCACATGTGGGAACGAGTGAAAAATGTTGATCGACTGATTCATCAATATTCCTCAGAATTCACGTGAACAATAGTCACCGAGACGACGAGATCGACGTAAATTGATTTATTCCCTCTGAGTAAGTGAGGCTGATCTGAAAATTGCGGTAAGTTTGGAAGAGATCGACCTATTTTTCACGGAATATGTTTGTTGGATCTCTGCGAATTGAGGGCCACAGACAGTTTTGTTCCTTAGTCGTTGAGAAACATGCCTGTACGACCCAGTGGCGCAGTATAACGTTCCTATTGGACGGTCACCGCCTCATTGTCTGTTTCGACAAATTCGCCCGTGCTCAGGAAGGTTGTCTACGAACTGTCTATTGAGCTAGTGGACGGCTATACAGTGAAGCCAAAGGACGTAACTTATGAAGTGATTAAGTCACTTTCTATATTTTACTTGGTAACACAGTCGTGAATTTTAAAAGTTTGTTATGCCTAACAGAATAGACTCAAAAAAAATTCGATTGGAACATCAGGAACTATGTGTACAGATATACCTATGGTCACTGATAGCTGTTTTTATATACAAAATAATTATTAGCCACCATCAGTAATATCCGCTTCTAAGAACTTTAATAAGCGTTGAATTTCATGGTACATCAAGAAATATTGAACTGTTCATCAGGATAAAAACGATGATAAACTGTCAGTAAGTGTTTATCAGCAGATTAGTTAGGTTCATATCTGCTTTTTTTCAGTCTAGTTCTGTCTCCTTCATCAAGTTGTTCAACTATTTTGGGACACATTCACTTATTTTTACACCAAAGTACCTGCTAGTCCATATCTACGGTAATATATGAGATTTACGTTACCTAGGTATTGACATGTCTACAGAACCGGTAGGTGGACATCAGGTTAACACAAATAAACTTTTTGCAACGTTATGCCAATACTTCTAAATATCGTTTGTGTTAGATGGCCATCTTTGAATGACAGTTGCATGTATGCCATCTTCTCGAAGATTCCGAAGCTTTGTACTGCATCGGACGATTGATAACGACTTGTGATGAAATTTTCTGTGAAGGAGTGACAAGAAGGATTTTCTAGACTGCACGATTAATATTAGTGATGCCGTAAATATACACAAGCAATTCCATTTGATTCTCATCGTAACTTGCGAACTGCGATCCAACAACCACCTGGACAGTTTTCTATCAGGTGTCAGTCAAACTTCAGTGTCCAAATCACTGCAGCGTTTAAAGAACCAATTTATTCGGAGTTTTCACTCAAAGGAGTTTATTTAGTTCTGGCGACTGATCCAATGAGGCCATCCGTCATGACTTATTCAGTGAGCTACCAAATGGAGTTGAAAAATCGTTTAACAGCCGAATGGAACACGCAAACGATGGACCAGGATTATTGTTCGTTTCTGTCTGCAAATGTTAACACTCGGTGTTCAACTCATTGTGCAGAGTGTTACTTACCTAGCAAGTCCACATCAAGCCTGATGTTTGAACTGTCAAAATTTGTCTGAATTGGACTCGTAACTGTTCTGTGGTCATTGACCCTGCTTGACTGTCGACGCTCCAAAGATAAAAATCGAACAATAGTAATTCCGATGACCTCAATGGTTTCTCTGGTCTTTGAAAATTGATTTATCATGGAATAAAGGCGGTCTTCAAGTAATCCCAGATGTATTGTATACAATGTGGCCATGCATCTTCTTGTTAAAATCACAGAAGCTTCCGTTCGGTGGCGGATAATTTCGAACAGCAAAGATAAATCTTACGTTAAGCATTCTCAGACAGAATGTGCTCGCACATTTGTTACAATCAGTGACGTTGTCGTAAAAGAAAGAAGTGCATCCAAGATGTCAACCCAGCCCATATACTACACGGTACAATATGAACAGAGCACTTTGTAAGGTTATCGGTAGGCCAAAAATTAAACTTTGAGAGTGATTCATTCAGTTTAAAAATAGATAGCCTCGCCATTGATCAATATTTTTTCAATGTCCTCATGACCAATAAAATGTCGACTGCCGTTAACTCAGAGTTTCTTCACCCACAGTTTGGTATATGGTTTACATTTGTGGTATCCAAAATTGTGTGAACGTAGTCCGGTGAAACGTGGCAGTTTGTGCAAACAGACGTGTACTCTTTTTGGGAATTTTATGTGCCCATTAAAACCAGTTGAATGGAGCAACATCGTCTGTTTTTGTTCTACATTTGCGAAGGAAGTTTGATACATAAAACCACTGACGTTATGAAACGACTGGTAGGCTGACAGCACTTAGTTTAGAGACAAGAACTCCTTCTTTATGCCTCCCACAGGAACGTTAAGCAGTAATAGAAACATCCCAGTCATAATGGACTTAGTTCACTCCTGGATGATCGTGCATTCTTTAAGTACCATGGTCATTCTGAGATGACTCCACTATCGCTTTCAGCTCACTGTTTATCAAAACACTGACCTAATCTTACTTGCCACTAGATCGAAGTATGCAGCTGACTAATGAAAACGTATAACTATAACAGGCCGTAACATTTATTGTTCATGGTGCAGTCCTGTCGATGTTCCTCAAATGTATTAAGCTAACTAGGCTAGACATGAGAACCATTCAATCACGTTGCAACGATAAATTTGTTGGAAATAGTCATATCTTTGCTTCCCATTGGCTTTCACTTATTTATCGCGTAACAGCGAGTCCGGTTAGTCGACACATCACCAGACAGGAATGTCTAGCTTATCATTTTGGATCAATATCGTAATCTGACTTCTTTATTATGCATGCTTGGCAAGTGACATGACACAGAAATTAATTCACACATTTCATTTGCACTAGTCAATAAGTGAGGGACTGTGCCCGAGGCGACAGAGGTAGATAGAGGGCGTGTTAACTAGACGTCCTGGCAAATAATTTGACGGTATGCACTAAACTGAGAAAACCAGTGCATTTGTTTTGGATCGGTAAGCAACATATCAATCGCAAACATTTCTTCTACTGCGATTAGTTAACAGGTTGGTTGTATAACGTGTTGGTAGGCTACGCGTGACAGCTCGATAGTCGGGTCTTCGCGCTGGTGCCGGCAAACGGTTCGTTAGGTAACATTGCCACTTTATAATGCTTTGGAATATATTCCGTCATAGTTTGATTAAGGTCTCGATGTACTCTGTCTAGGTGAACATTTTTACAATTACAGTAAAAATGACTACATAGAAGGCGTTTGTCGGCCGAACGATAATCACTGCAACGGAATTTCAAGCCACCAGTTCCCAGCAGAACGGTAAATCTAGTCGGTGAACTTCAACGCTGACATCAGTTCATGACTCAAAATATTTTATAAATGTTTATTGTTGATTCTGGCAGGATCAGTGAGATCTACGTTCGGATTACTACAAGTGAAAGTGGTGTTGCGGGGGCAAGATGTCCGCTGAGATGCTAAAACCCTGGAGCTGCCCCACCCAACCTCGTGACCTTCCTAACTGCGCCACCAAACCGCGAGCTACAGTCTGCACAACGTCCACTTAGACCATTTATATATATCTCTATGTGTTGATTACACTTACTTCACTGTTGAACGTAACGTATTCTCAGTTCGAACTATGAATTCCTAATTGAACTCCCTCTTTGCTTATCTTGTACCATTCCATCTACCTGTTTGCGCCACCGCATAATCGACTGATATTTACTGATGGTTATTTTACGTGCACAGAGATCACTTAGTCGCAAGTTGTACATTTTACTACTTGTTACCTACTTGTAACCATTCATTTAAATCTGTGGTGAACTCAACGCTAATAACCTATTTTCGTTTCCTGTGAGTCGTACTTTGGGGAACGAGGATAAAAGGTAATGTCGTGGTGTTGAAAGTTTTCCAGTTATTTCCCAACTAGAGCCAAGTTTTATACGCTTCTGTTGGGAGGAATCTGTACTCAGTAGTGATAACACCGTCAAAAATCCGAACTTGTTCACTATTAACGCCGCCTATTCTTAACCACAATGAAGTGACCCCGGAGATAAGGTTCCGTTTTCCTGCGTGTTACAGGTGGACGCACAAATAATCATGTGTATATAAAAATGCCTTGATTTTTTCCTTGGCAAGCTGTTCAAAACTTACTGAACAATTATTGTGTCATAGTAGACAAGCTTTGAGGTACCAAACGAATAGTGCTGTTTGAAAAAGAAGACTTATGCGTTATGGTACACAGGGAGCTGAAGGAAAACGAATACAAGCCGATGACACAATATGCCGCTAAATTCATTTAAGTTATGTGATTAGGGAGCAGTTAAAATACCACATTTTTAAATGGCACCCACTAACAAAAGTGCCAGCGGTCATAGTAGCGTGGCTGCTCCTAGTGAGCGACATCAACCTACTCATCAAATATATCTAGTCCGGTGACAAAAAAGAGTTGAAGCAGTCACACTGTCTGCAAACTAGTAAAGCCAAGAGATGGTACACACGCATTCAGCAGTAAAGAAAGTAGGCTTTAGGTCAAGTAACCTTAAACGCTCATTCCATCAATCTCACGTCAGCCTCTGTTTTTTTAAACAAAACACAAGGTTAATACTAAACTTTTGTGACTCTGATTTACTGCACAAACTTAACCAACGGATTATCTTTGACATCTTCAACTTTTCAGAAAAGGTTTAGCTTCTCCGTCCCCTGGGAGTTTCAGTACCACTCTACTGTCGATATTCAGCTATACGCTTCACATCGTCGTCTGAAAAATTGTGTATTTCACTACTGATCTGTTACTTCACGGGACATATAACTTAGGTTTAACAGAAAGCCAAGTACCCACAAAGAGTAAGTCATGGTTTACTGGATTAGACTGCTGGATTTAATTAAAATGTGAGGGGCCGACATTCGAAGGGAGAAACATAGGATCTTGTCAGGCCGGTAACTGAGGCAATATAAAACGGTTGGATCGATGTGCGTTGTAATTTGGCGTGACGCGTTACTTAAAAGTGTATTCATTAATTTCTAAGCAACTGCATTGAAGCCTGTATGGTTCCTGTGAAAAAATATTGGTTGCCGAGACGTGTTTCTTGATGAGAGGGTTTTGGACAGAAGAAACAATCCATGCACTGTATAATATTGTCCTGTTCCTCCAAGTAACACTGGTCCTAATGATAGTGGTTCGTGTAAACTAGCTGGCATCTCGCATGGTTTGGAAAAACCACGAGGAACTTATGCAAAGATTACTTGAGAAACTAATGGGCCAGTGAGTACTGGCCAGCTCTAAAAAGAGTGAAACTCAAATCTGGTGCTTTTATCAAAAGGAACCGATTAGAAAATCCGTGGGGATGCGAGATTGGCGATTAACCTTGAACGATGTACAAGTTATATAAAAAACCTAACTCTCCTGTTACTCATCTGAATACTAGTTTTAACCACCAAGTGCGGACACCGACATGTTGAATCGTATCATGCATCTCCGCCCTTGCCCTAAAGGTGATGCCAACTAACATTCGTTGGCCAGGTCAAAGAGTATCAGTTTGTTGATAACAAACATGAAGGAGGATCACGCAAGCAAGTATCAATTAACAAATATATAGTTTATGGCGTTGATCTTCTTGCTAGAACTACTAGTAGCATGCTTGCAGCGTGCACCACAATAATGTTTAAACAGTACGTTGCGAAAGTGAAAACGTACTTCGTAAAATAAAGTTCTATCCTTTAAGCTGTCAAATAGACTGGAAAAATGACAGAAAATTCGAATGGTGGTGTCAGTTGTGTTCAACCACGTTGTCATACCAATAATTGTCAAAAGCTTGCGCACAACTGTCAACGTGATGTTCACCAACAGAAGCTGTCATAGCCACATGCCATTTTGGAGACAGGTAGTGATGTACACAGTGTAAGTCGCCACAACGGATGATGTTAACGAGCTGAATTCATTCCCTGACTCTCACCAACCATTCCACTAATTTTTATTTTGATAGGTATCATTATTTTCTCCACGTTAACCAGGCGATTATTTGAGAAAAATATCACAAGACCGAAATCCTTTTTGATCCTAACATGAATCAATAGAAGATGCTTTAATCTTCCATAATGAAAAACGTTTTTCCTCGCGGGAATGTTTTCAATTGTGTTCGATAATTTGCGTAACAAATGAGTTGAGAACGCACACTCGGTGATTCACTTGATTGGGTAATACTTAATGGCGACACCACCCTCCAAAAAGCGGGACATGCATATCAGAATTAATAGATTGATTGCTTTTGCGCCCTGCTCAGAAGAATACACTTCATAGTATAACGTGTTTCTGTTGATGATTGCCCCAAACATTGAATTTTGACGCAGTATCCATGAGGGATGTTCTCAATGATCAGTTTCGTGCCTACAAAGACTTATTATGTATTCGATTAGGTCAAATGCAAAAATAAAACTGTCCATTTTTAACTTCGAAACACAGTTGTGTTTGATTTTCGCATACTCATAAAATAGGATAATTTGTGCGAAAAAATAATCTTTGCTTGTATTTTGTGTGTGTATATATGTAAGTGTTAAAGGGGGATTTTGTAGTCTTCGCAACCAGTCTTATGCTCTCTTTGTAACAGAATGTCTGATAAATATTTATTCAAAACGGTTTGTGACAGAGTCAAATGATTTACGGTTGACTGCAATACGTACAGTTTATGTTGTAACTTTGTTACATATGTACTGAAGGTGCGTGGGAGTGTAATTTGAGTCTGTGTATAGAATTTCTGTTAAAGAAAGTTGCTAAACTTGTAGTCTTAGTTCACAAAAGTCTAATGTGAGATTTTTTGTTCGACGAGTAGGTTATTGCGATGTGTTTACCCACGAAGATTTCGTAAATGAATCTTGTTTCTAAGTGTGAAACAGAAAAGTTACTTATGTTATTTGCGAGTACTGGATAAGTCACAAAAGCCGATCGAAAGTTTTCGGAAGCTGTTTGACTTTTTGGTAACCCTTAATATATTCTACTTATTTACAAGTTTTGTACAATAGTAGTAGCAGTGATGGTAGTACTGGAAAAGTTTTAGAAAGCGGACTCGGTTAACGACGTGACTTCCCCTTTATTTTCCTTACAGAGAGGCAGTTGACAATCATCGGTTGTTATTTTGGACAGCTCGAAATGACGTTAGCTATGAGTACACGAATTATTGTAGTGTAATGTTGGGTACTGTCAGTTAATATTTAATCCACCACTTGTCCTCTATGGCATCATAATATAGCTAATTGTTTTTGCCGTGCCACCTACTAATTTTGGCTTGGTTTTACTTTAGTCCTTATAACTTGTATTCACTTGCAAAAGTGTTATTGCAGCGGAATCCATCCTAGGTATCAGCAAACTGCGTGAATTATATAACGACAACGCTACAGTCTCTAGGTTCCCACCTACTTACTGACACTCATCAAACCGAAGTCTGCGCAAAATTTAAGTCTATGAACCAAAACAAGAGAGTTTTCGTTCTGATTTGCGCATTAATCTGGTGATTGAAATCACCGGGCTTATTGGATGAACAATAAACTACGTGTTTTATGTTCACCAGTGTGGAGTTCCAGTGTTTTTCGTTAGTCATGCTGCATCCCTACTCTACTGAAATGATTAGTTATTTATTTTAGTATGCAACTGCAGATGGACTTCTTGATAATGTAAGTGGCTATGTTGAAGAATTGGATTCTGAGAATGCTTTATCAAACGGGATGCCGACTAACACAAAACGGACATTCAGTCTGTTATTGACGCTAAGGTGCAACGGTGCAGTCAATGGAAGTCGTTTTCGGTTTGCATAAACAGAGCATTTAAGCCGATAGTTTTCCGAAGTAGTTTCCATCTCATCTCAAAAAGAAAAGTCTTAACCATTTCTAATTTTCCGAACTTAGCTGCATCCTATTTGGATGCCATCCCTGAACAATTCAACAAATTCATCAAAACTCATCAATATTTTGTTGGTTCTCGGAAGAATCGGACCTTGCGTTGCTACACGAAATCCGGAAATTTTTTTGCACAACTAATTCACAAAACCAAGGATCATATCAAGGAATGCCATTTTCATCATTAATCACGACCTTCCGACTTCGTTGGATTTCCTACGGTTCCTAATGTCTACGCTAATAAGTTCGTAAACATTGCACTAATCACAGCCCGTACGGAAATGCCCTCATTGGGATTGAGGTACAACACGTCTAAAAAATGTGTCAGTAACTTTTGGGAGAAAACTGACTTGGAAAACTTCTAGGATTAAGTCGAAAGGTTTCGCCGACAATCATAGGTAATAGCAGTTGTTTCAAAACAAAACGGACTGATAGGGAATTTAACTTCAACTAGATACTGATCCATTGACGTTTTTGACTGACACAAACTGACTCAATGATTGGTACAGGCTCTGACCCCATTGAAACGGAAATTTGATGAATATACCCTAAAAGACATTTGATTTAATTGAAGATCTGAACAAAGTTAACCTCGCAGACAAAGTCCTGTGTCCAGTAGACGTTCAATCACTGTTTACGAATGTCCCATTGCATGGAGCAATTGAAATTGTATGCAAACTGATGGAGACGGAACGTTTTCATACAAAAACTCCCACGGATATGCTAAAACTGTCTCCATTACTGTGCACGAAGTATATCAGTTTCAGTTTTCAGAGCGAACCTTATCGACAAATAGACGGGGTCTTCATGGGGAGTCCATCAGGGTCGATGCTAGCGAATTTTTCGAGCCGATGGTAGAAAGGCGAATGGCTCAAGATATTTCATTGCTGCCGTTGTACAAACGTTATATGGACGACATTCTCATGTTTACGTAACATTCGCAAAGGATTGATGAAATGGTAAACCAGTTCAACGCAAGTCACGCTAGTCTGACAGTCACATGTGAACTGGAAGAGAACGGGTGCCTACTGTTTTTGGACATCCTCATCGGTCGCAAGGATGATGGATCAGTAAAAAGAGATGTATATCGAAAGTCCACCCGGACTGATTAGTACACACACTTCACAAGCTTTACACCAATGAAGAACAAACCGGCATTGATCAGAACATTGTTTATGCGTGCCAGAGGCATTTGTTCATCAGTATGTTTAGCCGATGAACTCCGACTACTTACAACGACGTTGCAAGAAAATGGGTATCCGCTGGAATTTACCAACAGACACAACCAGCTACGTGTAGCAATAGACGAGGTTTTCACGGTTTGGAAGAAGGAAGTATACATCGAACTACCATTCAGAGGTGACACTTCTTCACTTCACACTACAGAACGTCTCATAGCCTCAATTAAGCGAGCATACAGTGCAGATGGAATCGTAATTGTTGAATGAACTCGTAAGCTACCGTTACCTCCAATAAGATGGGCGCAACCTATGAGCGCCAAATTATACTGTAGTTATCAATTCGTATGTAACTGCGGTGAAAATTGCATCGGTAGAACGGATAAGTGCTTGAACTCTAGGATGAAGGAATATCTGCTGAAATGGGTTCAGGATATGATTGCGCAATCTACTCCCTTCGTCCAAGGATCACGCAAACTTCCGGCCTCGTCTATCTCCAGAAACATGTTGGCCACCGGTCACTGAATTAATCCCGAATCAAAATTCAGGACTATAATGCGCCATGCTAATCCGCGTGTACTGTGTTTTGCTGAGGTGGTAGCGATTAGTTGTCTGAAGCCAGAATTGTGCTTACAATAAATTATATGTTAGCCTTAGACTCCCATGGACTTACTAGTTTTGCGTTGTTGTTCTCCACCTGATTTGCTATTTTATTTTTCAATTCCCAACCCAGTATTGTTATATATGATCATGGTTATTGTTATTTAGTACTGAGGAAACAATACAATGTGTTAACATCAACCATTGTCCGTCTCCTTAGTGCATCGTTCAAATTTATGAAGGGGACCAACTGTTTCAAATTTTTGACTGAGTTTGAAAAAGTATAAAACTAGAAATGGAGGACATCCTAACTCTTCAGCCGAATAAAAGCTCAGATGTCGCCATCATATTAAAGGTCGGTTACATGAATAAAATTCTTGAAGACCATGACAAATTCAAGCAACGTAACACACCGGAGAACAAAGAACTGATTGCAAAGCAGATAGTATGAAATTCGCAATTATCAACTTCACACGGCTGCATCAACGGAATTCAGTAAACTTAATCCAAACTGACCAAGACTAGAGTGCCTTGCATAAGGGGATCTTCCCAAAGACAAAAACTCGTTTCCCTTTCACGCCAATATTATTCATGAATGTCTTCTTTCATTCTACACTTTCTCAAGCCGGTATGTAAAATAGCAATATCGTGTTGTACCACGAACACATCTAATCTGCAGGGCTCCTTGGAAAACGGTTCCGTGAATGTGACAATAATCACACTTTTATAGAAACTGATTCATTTTTACCCATGTCCCTTCATATAAATTGTCGATTATTTCAAGTGATTTCATCCTATCAACAATACTTTCACCCTAAATCTTGCAAATCGTTTTAATGAACTCGTCCTCTTTTACACAGAACAGACCACTTCAATTTGAAACGTCTCATTTTAAGCTAACTATAAACTGACATGTGTGTGCAATTTTCTCGGAATTGGAAACAGACTTCTTTCAGGCCATATTTTATAGAAACCATGTTAACGTTTCGTTTTTCACTAGGTTTATTTTTTTTGTGATTTTCACATAAACATTTAATTGTTAGTTTCTAAGTGGAATTCGAGAACACTCTAACGTTTTTGAGTGGTTTACCTACATGACAATTAAATGGGACATTGCATCATTTTCTTTATCGCAAAACCATCTGGCATGGTAAATATATCGAGTTTACGAGTTTTATGTTGGATGTCTGTAAACGGGATTTTATTGAACCAGTATTCAGTCGAGCTAGCCAAATGACCGATACACTAGCTGTTGAACAGAAGGAGTTTATAAGCGTCTACAACCATCCGAAACAAGCCAGATCGGCTACGCGCATTCTGTCCAAAAAGGATTTCTCTCTCTCACAAACACCATTTTTAAGAGACCGTTTGCCTAATACAGCTCAGCACGGGCTTCAACCCGCAAGGTCTCGTAATTATCGTGTAGCTCAACTATGCCTCTTACGATCAAAGCTGAGGAGTAATTCTGACTAATGTGAAACCTGAATCAATCAACTGGTTTGTTTCTTGTATTGTCTGCTAGTTCATCCGAGTCTGCAATGATAGCCACATTACCGGAACAAATAGATGTCTTTGTCAGCTGATGCCAGAACTAAGCCCCAAATGGGTCATCGATTCGGCGGAGCACGTCAATTGTGTGGTTGACGAAAAAAACACGTAAACTAACATCAGCGATTACAAAACATCCAACTGGTTTATACGTAAACTGTTCTCCGGCCGTGTTTCATGTTATCCTGTTCAAAGAACTAATTGACATATTTCCACTTCTCGTCGTCTCCCGAACAGAGGAAATGTAACATTTACAATGCATTTGTTTCTAGATGGTTGAGTTCTGTTTTTCGAACGTAAATTGTTCAACTGTGATCAGTGTTTACATTGCGAATCACAATGAAGCAAACGTTGGTAAGACGATTTAAAATATCTCAAAACCGTTTGATGGACGGTTTAAAACTGACATACTTCAACAGATTGCAAAAGGAAATTTTGTTGTCCCGTTTCAGAGTTTTGTTACCACAGTTTGTAGTAACAGATAATTACAACTCGAATAAAATAGGCTCCTCCCGCACCAACTGTGTTCATTCTAAAATTATCACCTAACATTGAAACAATAAAGATTTCTGAAACTTATTGGCCGCTTTCTATGAACAACAAAGTGACTCCACCTAATTTAAGTTTCACAGCTGTCTGATGTTTTGCTGGAACATTTTCTCTAGGTTCTCAAACAATAACTCTATAGCCACTGTTCTGTTGTTCTGATCTACATATGTGTTGTGTACACTCAGTCAATCATCAAGATAGGCAAACAAATGTTTTTCGAACAAATGTTGACACGGCTGAGATGTATTGAAATGATTCTGAGAGGTAAAAATTTGTTTCAAACATTTATTTTGAAGAACTTCTCCTCTTAACTCCGTTTTGGCAAAGTTTCTGTTATCACTATCAAGATGTCATATACAATGTGTACAACAAGCTAACGCACGCAGCAGACTGTCACTTAGTGATAAGGTTTTGATTTATACTTTATGGTTTCTCACAAAAGTTTTAACAGATTCTTGACTTATTCTTATTAATGTCTAATAAATTTTGTGATTTTATTCCAGAATGGTTTGAATATGCATGAATGACTACTTTTCTCCCGTTGTTTGCATCCAAAAGAGATGTCAGCTTAGTGAGATGAAATTTTCATCTTTGTGAAAGTGAGGTAAACACCATTTAATTACGACTGAAAGAAATCGTCGTTTGGGTGACAACATATACTTCCACTAAAACTATGAGCTTTCACTATTTAACGGTGGCAGTAAATGGATGTTTTTTTGATAGTTTTTCAACGCGACTAGCTTTACGGTAACATTGTCATTATCTTGTTAATCGATTCTAATCGATGTAAGTATTGTGATAACAGACCATGTGAAGTCGGTTGTGTTCAAATGATGTAAAACAATATGGATATTTTTTGGTGGCGATTATAAGGTTCCATAATGATTAATGCCCCGTTATGGATTTGTCTAGTTCATATTCGAACTAATGTGTCCAAAATTTGCAGCAGGTTTATTTGTTCAGCTGTGTTCGTTAGCGAGATTGACACATAGACTGTGTTGTACTAACGACCGAGGGTCTTTCATTCTTCATCCATGAACGGGTTCTTTGGCTATTCAATTCTATGGTTTGTCACTAATTATTCCTACCACTGTACCATGTTGTCTGAGATCAGAAATTTCTTCATTTTTTCATATATCCAGTAAGCACTGAAAGCGGCGACTGAATATTTCAGAATCTTATTATTCTCCTTCACGGTTTTTCCAGTTTCTTCAGAATTTTCCTTAATAATTCTGCACTACCTACGCACTTAGGCTAGTGTGCGCTTCCCAGCGTGGCTGTCATCTGTCTGTTTGTTTACCTCCTCGTCCTGAGCTATATACTCTTGCCTGTTTTTGCGTAGTTCGCGATGATCATGACCCTTATTGAGAAACTATAACAAAGTATGGCGGACTGGTTCAAAAATCTCCTTTCATTGTAGTCTTTATTAAGGGTGTATATACTAGGAACAGTGTTATGTGCATTACAAACAAGTTAGAAATGACTAGGTTTGATCATATAGAATCCTTTATCAACCATACAACCAGATGGCTGAACTATTCAATGAGTTGACATGGCGAGTGAAATTTCGTAACCACTTGTAATCAGCCGCTACTTGCTACATGTTATGTTTGCTAGACTGTAGCTTGGTACTTTCTCTGTCATTCGATCTTTCAATTCACATTCGTGTTTATTCAGTTGCTAACAATAACAATCGATTGCATATTGCCCTCAGCGATTGTTTTGAAACGTTCTACGTAGAATCGTGTGTACGCAAGCATGTAAAACTACCTCCAAATCTGTGACTTTCCGGTGAATCCCTTATTTCTAACGCAATAAACGTACGTTCATCAGTATTTTCCACGGTTCCATTAATCTTGAGGCACTCGGTTGCTTCTAACAACCTTCTTGCTTCTTAACATTTCATTTACTGTCATCAGTCGCAACCGTAAACACATGCAAGTTGTATATGACAACCATATGGAGATAAACAGATTATAGACACATGAAGTTACACTGTGCATTATATAATCAGCACCATTGCAGCCCTATAGGGTACTTCAACCAGTTTTGTGTACATAGTACTGGCTGGTGAATTATGTTCAACATAGCTTTGCTGAAGACCAGGAGCTTCTGGTTCTAGTGGCTTGACAATATTTTGAGTGATCTGAGTGAGTCAACCTGGTGGTGACGTGTTACTACGAGGTGTCTGTCAGTCGATGTTGCGGGATTTCGAACAACAGGTTCACTGGTTTCAGACTGTTATGCCGTGAGTTGTTTTAACCTGTTCAGGACATGTTCTGCCACTCATTGCGATAGCTGCCCGTCCGTTCTACGTAAGTAGAAGTCAGTTCAACTACAAATGAGCTGGTAGATAACGTGAGGGACAGAATAGTCAAGCAAACTGCGTTCGTGATTGTGTTGAACTAGTCTTTTGATAATTTAAACCAAGCAGAATTGGGGGTGAATGGGATGTCAACATATCGTAACATACCTCTCCTTTCTGCCCTTATGAAGTTCTACTAATCTTGTATACTAACTTCAATATAGACTGAATGTATGTGACTTACAATGGAAGAACACTTTTTCAATGTTTTGTGACTATTCAACGACTGTGAAAAAATTCGTGCTTATTTGGTTACAGTGAGCACATTGTTTATGTTTGGACCATCAGTTAGCTACCACGTGTTGCCACGACAACTAATCACAGGGCAGAACAATCAGCGATTGTAATAGTCCTGATGAATTAACTTGAGTTTGAACGGTGACCTGAAAAGGTTTGAATAATGAATAGATGTAGAGGTTGGTAAAGTGAAAACAACACATTCTGTTGGTACGAACAGTAGGCATTTTGGACAGTAAGAAGGGGGGACCAAACACTTCAATATTTATTACGGCAGTTAAAATGCACATTTATTTGCTATCTGAATTGCACATGTTTTCTGCCAAATACAAACGAGGAACTGAGGATATGAAGCAAAGGACACACACAAACAACTCGCAAATTTATGTTTTTCGTTCGTTAAGTTCAAGTTGACATCGTTAAAATGTCTCTGTTATTTGAAAGTGATTACGTGCTGCAGACATAATTTGTGTCACTCTGGAGTAAGACGTAATTTCGGCTGTTTATGTGTGACAAATTCCTAATCATTCAAGAAATGTTTTGTTTTAAACAACACGACCATTTGTTGTAAGCCTGTAAAATATGTGGCTTTCCGCGTTTTGGTACACATGGGTGTTAGTCAGTCTTGGCTTTCAACAGTAGCAGTCTTTCATCTTTTTTTCGGCTGCTAATTATAGTGTTGAAGAGTACAACTTCATTTATGGCACAGGAGACTGAAAGCTGGTAATTCAGAAATTCATGAAGCTGTTAAGTTGGCACGTCATCATGATTCGGCAGTCATCGATGAGTACGGTTTCGAAAAACCGAGAATACACCACGCAGAAATAAAACTCACATGAGGTCACTTATTTTGATGTTCACGACTGGATTCTTTAATGGTTCAGGCAGGGCTTACGGTGTGTTACTTATACCGGCAAACCACCGGTTTCCGTCTGATTTTGAGCACTTCGTAGAAAGCTACAGCTGGCTTAAACGGCAAAAAGAACGATATGATGAAGAGTTTTGTTGCATTTACGATGCACTGGCTACTGTCACTCAGCAATTAACGTCTGTTTGATAAACGGAAACCAAGCTAACAATCGTCGATCATTATGACAGCATACACATATTGTATGTGAAGATATGTGAAATGTCACATGTCGAGTCGGCGTATGGTCGAAGCTTGTGATCGGTGATGGTTGGCTCCATTTGTGGTAACATAATTTGTTGGGCTGCGTAGAAGAACGACTGCGCCGCGTCAGCTGAACAAATCTATGCAAATGAACGCAAGCAGGCGCGAGTTACCAGTTTACTCAGCGTTGTTATTCGCTCCAATCCGCATTTTTACCGGGCGTGGTTGCAGACAGACTATATCAAGCGGTAACCTCAGTTATAAGGAGGGAAAACAAGGCACGAACAAAGTACAGCTGTTTAACTCATGGGAGTCAGTTTTGTGACTGCTCTACAGTGAAAACACGAAGATAGTTGTGGAAGTGCACTGATACCCTTTCTCTGTTGACCCACTAATTAATGCTTTTTGGGGAACGGACGAGTAACAGGGGTTTTGACTGAATTAAACTGACCGCCATGCACGACTGGCCGAACTTTTTCATTCACACAAGCTTCATCAACCAGGTTGTTGATTCGAGCCTTGCTGTCTTGGAAATCGCCGGTAGTGTTGTGGTCCAAGAACGCGGATAGCACAAGGATTGTTTATTCAGCAAAACAACACAGGGTTAAGCGTTTAAACAAGACCAGACACAAAACCACTCATTTGCACTCGGTATTCGGCTCCAGACCGTCTCGGTTGCCACAGACCTCAATCTTCAGTTCGTTTAAGTAGCAGGGACCATTATGGGCGGTGCTACACTCTGATGCTCCTTCCTGTATTTTTCCTGTGGCTTGTACGATGTCAAAATATATGCTCTGCACTTGCTACTGAATAGCCGCGGTATGAGTAGTATAGTACGATCGCTCATCTTCACTGCTGTAGTATGTAGCGCTGGAATTCACAGTCTGAGAACGTTCTCGTGGTAAAGGTATTTTACGGAACTAGATAAAGAAGTCTGTGTGAATACAAAAAACTCCGACCACATGCGACTGATACTGAAGTCCTTATAATCAGATATCTTACAGCTTAACAGGGACAACGGAAAACGTTCACCAATTTCAATGATGCTTAGGTTTTCAGGTTGTTAAAAAGTCCCAATTTTAGGTCATTCCTTAAAGCTGACAGGAAATTTGCTGGATCATATCTCGAGATGATCGGATAAGCTGAGCATAACTCAAAACTCCACACAGTTTTGCGTTTACAAGGTAGTGCGGATCAACCAAGCCATCATTCAAAAGAGGACATACATTTATTGTCACGTCAATGTCAACAGCGTTCGGACTGTTTACGTCAGCGCATTCGCAAACCACGTGAATTGTTGAATGGTATTCAGTGAAATAACGGTAGCGACCTTCAGTTAACGTGGAAGTCATCTGAGCTTAGTGTAGATGTTCCTGACCAGGCCAATTGGTGAACCAACACATGTGTTACAGAAAACATATGACGCATTTTCAAATGATGTAAGGCAGAGAAGATCTTGAGATGAGGACTAAAAAAATTACAGTGGACTAAAATGTGAATCAGCTGAAGTAAATTGTGAGTTTGATGTTACGCGTACGTATTCAACACATTAAGAGTTGGTTACGACCCTTCCTTTGCTTAGACTTAGAAGCAATCATTGGGCTGAACGACTAAATAACTCATTGGGTTAATTGCTCAATCACTGCTAGTTTACTGATATATTTGCAGCAGCATCATTCGTGAATTCGGAGTGTGATTGATAATTTAAGCGGTAGACGAAAAGTGTATGCTTACGGCATTACTTTCCCCGTATAACAATACAAATATCCGAAGCCGTTAAATGATGCGAACTTTTGAGTTGAAGTGGTCAGTACGGATGGAACTGAGAGCATTCATTAATAAAAGTTGCCAAGACTCAATATGCTACAAGAATTTTATCCGAGTAAACAAACTTTACCATTTGACAACGTAAACGGTTGGTCTGGGAGAACTCTAACCGTTGGAAACGTGCAAATGGTCGTAGAAAAACGAATACTGAAGTTAATTCTATCACATCGGTTCACATTAGGGGGGGGGGCGATGGTGACCATATTTGGTCGTTTTCGACAGTGAAAATTTATTGTTATTCCATTACCAACCGACGCATTAAAAATGCATACAGGTAACTTTGGCGCTTCCAATAAAAAAAACAATTTTAGATGAGACCCAATTGTAAAAAGTCAAATCTTCGGCCGGATTTGAATCAGCAACAAAAACAACATTCCCAAACGCGGCAAGCGCCCTATCAGCTGAACTACGAAGCCACGCCAGGAGCTCGGAACTTTCAAATTTAGTCTGGGTAACAGCTGACAACATTTTCACCTTCCATAGTCAAACAGAAAATGGAAATAAATACTGATACTGAGGCTGGCGGCCATGACAATTAAATAGCGAAACTGTGAAGTAAACCGTTTTACGTTCTCACGGAAGCAACTGATGTGTTGCTAGGATTTGTAGTACAGTACGGAACTAGGCAAAGGCTGGAGACGTCCGGAACTAATGACTTCAGTAGCTAGTCAATAGGTGATATGATTTATTGGATGACTTGTTGCTTCACGCACTACACCTGTAAAACATATTCACCCGGTTAATGAAAACACTCACCATTAACTGGCTGGATCCTTGCATCTGAGCGTTTAGTGCATTCATTGAAACACAGCTTTGGCTAGATATTCTCCTTTAACCGACAAAGACATCATTCTTAAATGCGAACTCACTCAGGTTCTCATTGTTATGTTGTAAAGATCAATAAACTATTGTGTGTAATCGTTTGCCTGGCAGTAGTGTCAACTAATCCCTTTGTATTTTCACTCATTTCCCTCAGATCTGACTGGACCCGATCACAAATCAGCCTCAGTTCAAGATGTATCACTTCTCTCTCCTACAAGGGAAACCGGTTTCATCAACAACTTCTAAGATGCTGATACTTTTATGCTGGAAGACAACTATAACAAAGCGAGTTTTTTGTCACCATAGACTAATGTTTCATTCCCCCCATCTCTACTATCATGATGAAGGTGAATATTTCTGTCAAGCATTAAAAACAGTCAGCTGCCCAGCATAAATGTGAGTAGTTCATCCTTTAACTGACTGCTCCATCAAAAGTCATTGGTGTATTATATATGCGATCAACATAAAATAACAGCATGTCAGTCATTTATTCTACTAATATATTGTCTAACATTGCTGTTGGACCCACATAGATGTATTTTATTTTATCTGACAATGAATCAACCAGAACGCGCCTATTTACTGAGCGTATCTCTTCATAATCGTATATCACTAATATGTTAGATAAGTTTTAAGAAACTTTAGTTCACATTAAATAACGTCCATACTGCTTACCAGTGGATCAGTTTGCTCATGGTATACGGTACTAATAATTTTGAAAATATACAAAGAGTTCCAAAATAATTACAGTTTTGTGAAGCATAAGTTACTCACTATTGGATAATTTTCGGTGGTACTATGAAACAAAAATATCTGTGTAAAAACGATGACCAAATTGACCATCGAGTACGTTAGTGAGTATGTGCAGAGTACATATCGTCTAACGCAGATTGCGCATTTAACATCTTTGCGAAAGATTTTTGGAAAATTAAAGTCCTAAGTGAATAACCTAGAAGGACTTTTATGTATATACCGTTCATCACTTTAATCGTGCGGCTTCGATGAGATCTTATAAGAAATGTAATACTTCTTATCCAAATTTTTAATTTATTTTGAAAAATATCTTGTTCTTTTGAACATGTTTTACTCCATGTTGAATGTTTCATCTTCATCTTGTCTGTATGATCATTCTATCCTTTCGTAAATCTTCCCATTCGTTTTCTCTAACCCTGAACATTTTCGAAGATGTATTATATTGTAGTTTTATATTGGAACTGTAGTTTAGATAAGTTCGAAGGGAATAGTGACAGAAATTACTCGTAGATACAAATATGAAAATCAGTTGTTTAAATGAAGCCCGCGCTATTGTTAAGAATCTTTCGACAGTTAATCAGTTCATGTTATAGCAGCGAGTCTTTGGTAATGTTACAAGCCATTAAAAAAATAAGGAGCGTACCATGAGGATTGCCCTTCTGTAAGTGATGGGGAGAGAAGTTAGCAACGTTTCCTCAGACTCATAGGGTGTTGTTGCGTTAGATTTCTGCCTCCATAGAGCTTGTGAGTAACGCGTGATGGCTGCCTGTTGGAAAGGCTACAATATTTTATGGCTGCAACTGTGGAATAAGATCGTAAATAATCGACAAGGTCTACAGTGTGATCTGCCGTGGTCAAGTGTAACGCTAACCAAGAGGATAAAATGTTGGGATACCAATCGATTTTGCGTCAATGCCTACACTATCAACTTGGGGTCTCAATGGAGGTTTTGACCCATTCTGTCAACGGAGGTCATTGTAAGAACAAGCGAACCATTACAATGCATGAGAGCCACAGTCATTTACAGTGAACTATCAGCACAATGAACTGTAAACCTGCAGGCAAGAATTAACAAACACATTTTCGTAACATGATAAATGTGACCATTTAAGAACTTTAATTATCTAGGAAGGTTGCTGAAGGTCTGAGTGTTCATATAAAAGTTTGACTGAATAAAACATGGTTCGTAATATTTGTCACTGACAAAGACGATAACGAATCTAAAGAATTCCTAATGGTATCCACTACTGCGAACGCAGTTTGAGCAACGAAAACATTGTGCAGTATTTCTTGGTTTTGAACTTTGTTTGATTTGTCGGCAACAACAGTAGTGCAACGTTTTTAAAGGCAATTGTTCTTGTGAGACAGTATACTTTGGATCAGTAAACTTTTGGAATACTTAGGGGACGGTGAAGCAATCTCACATTCCTTAATTTTGCATACAGTTAGCAATTACAGGGTGTAAAGGCTGTAAGAACTAACTCGTTAGCGTTTACACAAATCTAAATGAATAGCCATTTTTGAAGAGATATTTATCAGGGTTGAATACCTCGATCAGTTTAAGATGATTCAACTTGAGAACATTATTTGGTTCAGTTTGACAAATCAAAATATATTGATTTCAAGTTTGATTTTTAGTTACCGCCTTACTTCCTACTCCAGGTTCTCTTGTTTGTTCCCAGTGGGATGGAGATGCCAAATGAACACCAGCTGCCTCTTCGCAGGTGTGATCTTGCTTTATGTTATAAGAGAACAATTATCACGACAGACACGGAAAGTTGCTAGAAATTACATCAGTTTATATACACAGCTTAGGCTTGTACCATAAAAATATCAGATGGATGGTTCAGCAGGAGTGTTTGAGAAAAATGACTAAAACGGAAGTAAAAAAAGAAACTTACCGTTAAAGAAGAAATATTTCATCAGTTTTGAAACTCAGAGAGATACGGCTTTCCATCTTTTTTATCCTTGTGAGCACATTGTTGTAAAACCATACTTAAGACCGGTGAACACCAAATAGCCTCAATCTAGTATACAGTTACCAACCCAGTCGCTAAGATTATTCACTTCATTTGTGCCGTTAAGTGAACTGCTTCCTTTCACCCGATTTACAGAGTCGAGAACAGTCGAATAGAGCTGTGAGGTGTCCAAGTTGGGCCACATCCGAGGCGATGGGAACTCATCTGTATAGACGACCCTTGCACCTCCAGAAGTGCTGAGTTTAAGCTTTGTGCTCATCATGGTCCTTCACTCATTCTACGGTTTACGTAACTGCCACCGAGTTGACTGTCTTATAATTGTTACGTAACGGTGTCCAAGCGTCGAGTTCATTCAAAGTCGTGCCTAACTTAGCAAACTAATTCACTATCTATTTTCATAAAATGAACATTACTGAAAATTGGCCGTCGCTTTCAGAATTTACAGCTTGTTATTTTCACAGGGAAATATACCACACCTAAGTTTAGCCAGCAGTAGTTATATTTGTTACTGCAGATAGTTTAACTTTGGTTACTCTATTCCGAGGAAACCCTTTTGAGTGGCGAGTCTTCGGTCTTCCTTTAGACAAGACTGACTTATCATACACAAACGCTCAGCTATATTCGGTTTCAAGCAATGCCTAGGTTGCCCGATAGTCTCAAAAATGATACAGTAACTGTTGTAGCTCCATTTTATAAACGATCTCCAGTTGAAAGTTGATATCACCAAAATTAATAGCTTGTCCTGCGATATTTTGATTTTCCGTATACATTAAAGAATTATTTGGTTTTTGGGAACTGACCAATTATTTTAAGTCTGAATAACGCAAGCTAATTATTGTCCCGAATGACGTGGTAATTTTGAAGTACGTCTTGTCTCTCAGTGTGGGTGACCTATGGTCGATGTGAAGAATTACACTGGGGTGCATAATAGGTTTTCGCTGTCGTTCAGCCGACGTTAGTTACTGACGAAATGAATTAAAAACAGTTATCCGTTTGAAGGCAATTGAGACATTCCGGCTTACATGGTTGATTTAGAAAACTAGAGGGAAAGACGGTTGAATCGACGTACTGTCTCATGCCGGTTATTCAGTCTCAGTAGTAACATCCAGCCCCTGGGTGACATACTTACATAACCAAAGAATGTAGTACAATTGAGTCCGCAATTATAAACAATAAAGTGTCTCTTGATTCACTTTACTTATGTCGCTATCCGTTAGCACATTAAAAACAGTCTAAGATCAGTTGATACTTCCAAAAACAACCAGAAAGGTGGCGAACTCGATTGTGGCTTAGTTATCCGCCCAGTTTTACTCTGTGAATACAAATCGTAAACAGAAACGGATCATGTCAACGTTTGAAAGAAAGCAATCACATGCTGCTCGTAGGTGTCAATCGGGAAATTAATTACGGTGACATTTCGGACCGGTCCTAATAGGCTGATAAATAGGGGCAAATGATTGGTCCCCTTGTTTTGGACAAGTCTGTTGATGAGTTTCTGAAAGCAATCACGTCAACCCAGTTTTCTTAATACTACAACCCGGGAAAATTCATTCGGACAATGATGATGGTCGTGAGAAAACAGTTGGTCTAGTAAAAAGCTTTTTGATGTACACAGGCTATCGATAACTTAGTCATTAATATCTTGATGATATTGTGTCCAAATGTACACAAACTAAAACACCTTTCACTGACTATCCGCCAGATTCTTCCATCCTTTCTGTTCCCTGGGCTGTTTCCTTTCTCAAATTATCATGTAAATTAACATTAGTAATCTCAGTCAATCACTTTAAGGGAAATTTTTTCGACGGGTTATTTCCACTCGCAATTAGTCCAAATGCAAAGAGAGATGTAAGTTAGACCAACAGGCTCTTAAAAGTACACATTTAATATCTTCGTTTTGAGTTTATTTGTTGGCATTAGTTTATTTAGCGACCGTAGCTACAAAATGTGGAAATGTGATGCGTTACGAAAACTATTTGCCTGAGGGTGATCTAGGTCATGGATTGATTACTTACGGATGAAATTAGTTTTCGATGAATTGTCCGTTTCCCTTCTTGTATCTCCACTAATATTCGTACCGAACGAAAGTAGTCAGTCACTTAGTGACACTAACGTATCCAACAAACTTATGAGTGGTGTAACACATGAGGACTACCTAGATAGTTATAAAATAGGCCAGCTATAAAATTGTTGGTATTCTTTTGGAGTGACCTATAAATAAACAATAACATATTGAACTTCTTCAACCGTTTATTGTATTTCTGATTCCTACTAGGAGTAAAAGTCGTGGGCAATTGAGCAAATGAACTGAGGAGCCGTTATATGCGCTGCTAACAGCTCATTCAACCAGTTGCTTGTCGTCAAGCTTAACTTAGCCTATTTCCTGTTTGACTACAATACAAATGACCTGAACCAAATAACAGTATTGTTAGGACCAATTTCAGGTCTGCCAAACCAAAGCGGAACCGAATTCAGGTCGTCGGCTGTTAGTTAACATCAGTCAGCACCACGTACGTGTTGGGACTACAACCCTAAATAAAAAGAAAGAAAACAGACTGATGGGTGAAGGATGAACTCGGTTACACGGTTGTCACCTTGCAATTTGTAACATTGGGAAGCAAGACCATACATGACATAAATGACTTGCTCGATGATACATTAAAGAGGAAACGACAGATCGTCTATTCGGCCAGATGAATCATCTATCCAATGATCAACAATGCCGAAGGTGATGTGGATTGGCTACCCAATTCAATCTAAACTGTCCAATCACCTTATCAAACAACTAGGTCAACGGCTGATTCACAACCTCCGAGGTTTGTGCCCATCGGTTAATTCAGACTTCCCGTTCCATGGTCCCACATTTATGAGATTCTGAGTATGAGAACTTGGCTTTATTTGTGATGACGTATTCGATATCTTCAGCTGATTTAATGAAGTCATTGTAGCAACTTACGCCATATGACCAAACTCTTATTTTTTTATGCAGGCTGTGCCCACTCAACCAGCGGGACTGGCGGTCCAGTAGTTGTGGTACGTTCACTGGACATGATGACCGTCTGTTAGAGACTCGCCCAGACTATCTTAACCTGATGAATGTGACCAAGAACGAAGATGATTGCAGGAGAGTGAGGAGTTGAGAGAAAGAATGAATAGCACAGAACACTTTTTAATTCACAAGCATAATTTACACCCAATTTATTATTACTGACCTCACGTCATAGCCGTTAACCACTTTACATCTTTTAAAATACCATTCATCTATCTTCACAATTGCATGCTGAAATCAGCTTACTAATTCTCGGCGTTTCAGGTAGGGTTGAATGAAATGTGCATCACAACTGCCAAACTAATCAGTGGAGCTAACAGTTCTTTTCGTTGGATTTCACCTTGGTTTTTCACGGAAACGGATCCAGGCGACAATAGTCGATCATCCCCAAATGTGCAGGCGTAGTCCACAAGACACATTAAAAATCGGTTGGTTTTGTATTAAGTTTTAGTACTCTGAGTCCTTGAATCGATTTCGCAGTCCATCTGGCACAGAACGTGTTTTTTAGAAGAACGTATTTACTACTGCTGTTTTTAGTGCTTCATGGAATACGAACTACTCCCCGCTTGGATCCGGATAAAGAATTGTCTATAGCTATCCTCTATCTACATTGCTTCAAAGCTACCTGGGGCAGTCCACGTGACCGATTGTTTACTTGATGGATTCAAAACAGTTAGAACGTGTTTGTGACACCGTTTTCAAATTGTGCTACCCTACTCCTCTTTTTCGGTTAGAACCGGGTTCGAATTATTCCTTATTCAGGGTTTAGTAGAGGATGTGCTACATTGTTAATCTGCAACAATCAAGGCGCGTATAAGAAACGTTACGCGTCCGTAAGTTCAAGGCAAGAAACGGAAATCCGTTGACAGACATCGGTAGCTGAATACATCAGCAAATCAAAGGACTGGTCCAGATGCGAAGTTAATTGGCCATAACTGTTCAGGTCACGTGGTAGCTTATTGACTCTGTTGGTGGTGAAGCGAGCTGGAATGGTTTGATCAAAACCATTCTTTAAGTAGTGTGTGACTTTCGGTAATATGTTTAGTCAACTGGAAGATGCAGGCGGATAGGTTTCTATTCCCTAAACAAAAACGCGTAATAGCGCTGTATTGCCGGCTTGTGTTGAGTAATCATAGTAACCTCACTCGTCCGGTAATTCTGTGAAATTGCATCTCAATGGTGCAGTTCTTGCTCGATTTAATTAACACGAGAAGCGAAGTTCTTGTAGTCAGTTACGAATCAAACCTATCCATCATTTCGCCAATTGGTTTGGGGTTCTGGCGAATGGTAAGGGAAGGTGGTTTATGATATAAGTTAAATGCCACTCATAATTTATCGCAGCTGTTCCATTCTCGTAGGCAGTTTCGCGAGCCCTTTTCAAAAACAGGCACCAAACTCCGGCCTGGCTCTTGTTAGAGCTTGTCAGTAATGCATATCCTTGCCACGGCAGAGACTAGAACATCGGTCACATTTTCATGAAGAAACAATGCTCACTACTGAGCCAATGACCTCATGTTATGCACGAATCTACCGTCATAGGTAAATTTTTAGACATATCCGTTCGTGCCTAGTGTTCGACTGTCGTTTTAACCTAAGTCGATGCCCTCATGACCATGACTTCTTCTCAGATTGAAATCATGAAAATCATTGAATTGCTGAATGAACTTCTGATCACTAGTGAGTTTCCTGAGACTTTAGTTTGGTAAATAGATTGGACATCATTCCAATGTGTTGAGCGTTTTCATACGATGAGTCGATCGTGCTTGATATGGGGTCATCGATGCAGCTGTCAACAGAGTTGCCTGATCAAAGGGTGACGGGAGTTCTTGTCCCAACCGTGGCATATATATGTACTACTGGCGAACTCTAACAGCAGTGAAGCTCAAGCGTAGTGATTCTCTTCTGTAGGGGCTGACGGGAAACTCTAGGAGGATTCAATTACTGCAGTTAATTGTGAGTAGTGTTCACTTTCATTTATTTGGTTTTGGTAAAGTTGTTACACTGTCCTTATGACCGGATATCGTATCATATGATTTTCGCCCTCATTCTTACGAGATATACTGTTTGCAAATACTGCAGAATTTTTATTGGTTCACTCACACACTGATCAGAACTTATCATACAGTTTGCACACTCCGGTTGATGTTCGATTCACAGGCTTTATAGTAAGGATTTTGTGGCAAGTTTGAAATTGTATTCTTTTAAATACAAAAAGTGTACAGATACCGATTTTCTTAAAAATTTCGAGGACTTTAAAGTTGATATGGTCCCCCCCATCTGATTGCAGGTAAGCTAGTTACATTCGGTTTGTGTAAGAATTCAACGTGTGAGCTCTCGATGTATGCTAGGTTTCTGTGACTGTTTGGTAATGTAAGAAGCTTGAGATCTGTTGCTGATATTTTTAAGCGATTACACTGTCTTTTATAAATGCATTTCTGGTCTGACATTTTTTCTGGTTTCTCTGCAACTTGATGAAAATCACTATTTTACTATGTAGGTTTCTTTTTCAAAATCAACAATGGTCGTTAATAGATATTCGCTTAAAAAATGTATGTTTTTGATCAATTAGTAGGAATATTCAGTAAACTGCATACTATCTGTTGAAGCTACAAGCTACAAGTTCACAAGCTGAGAAATGTTGTTCGGACAATCTTGATTCATGTTTCCATGAGTGACGTTTCCCGGTGTTTGTATAACAAGCCTATATATATTATATTGAAGAAGTCCCAGAAATTGACCACTTCTAATACGAGCCAAGATAATAGTTTTTAAATTAGAGTCAAATATTCAGTTGCCAAACAATTTGTGATTTATTTGTGCTGTTTATTTCAAACTCAGTGGAGTGCACAGATTTATGTTGTCAATAAGATATTTTGCGAGAAATACAGAGAAACACATTTTACCTCAATATCCCAGACAACATCATGCTTATACAAGGTAATGTGGCGACAAACATCTCATGTTATACACAACCGATAGTCATCTAAGATCTTGAGGCAGACTGAGCCTGTTTGTGCTTTCCTTAGGGACTTTCTCTTACTGCAGTAAATCAGAGAATCTATGGAGTCTGAGGCAGACGTCACAAATAAACTGTAGCGTGAATGTCAACTACAATCTTCGGTACAGAACTTTGCTACAGTAGAATAAACGGCCGAGGTTCAAGTGGGCTTTCTTAGTAAGTAGCAACAAATACGAAACCGGTCATTTACTTCTGGTAAAGTTCGACCAGTATGAACACATTTTCCTTCGGTAGTCTCACGTTAGAAAGTTAGAACTTGAATTCTTAGGAGAAAACCATGAAAAACTTATGAAACCAAATTATGGTATTCACTAAGAATAGATTATCCGAAATAGAGCTCATAAATGCTTAACAAACAAATGGTAGATGTTTGTACATGTTTAGCACTGAATACAATCACTTTAACCAGTAAGAGTAGCTAGCAAACAATAATCCGGCTGTTTCAGATTTGGTTCAAACTGAGGTTAAAGAGGGAGTTCGACAATTAGGTCAAAAATTTCTATCCTGACAACTAAAGTGTTATTAAATATATTTTGATTCTTACCAGTTTTTAATGCTCACTTTTGAACGAATGCCTAACGAACAGCTTTGTCTTTTTGCGGGCTCATCAAATTAGACCAGTTGGTAGGAGGTTCGAACGTGCAATGCTTCAGGTTAAGGAGCCGAAGCTCATATCCGCTCAGCTACCGTTCTTGTAAGAATCGCTTTCGACGGAGAAATTTGATTTGTTATTGTTTTTATCCTCAATTGTCGTGTGGAACATGCTCAGATCGAACAAAACCAAACAACGTGGAACGGAACAGAACAAGTTCGCAAATCGAGTGAAAGACACAGATTAGTAAAAGTACACTTGGCCAACATTACCGAGGGGAATAAAGTAGCTACCTTGAAAACACTGACCAATGTTTGCTCTCAGTGAAGCAATAACATCGCATCCATCTTGACTCCATTCAGACCATTGGAAGTTTGACTTTATTCAACCTGCACAAGCCACTGTGTTTTTTGTTAGATTTCAAATGGGGTTCATTGGCAGTGATCTGATTTTCACTGACTGCTACCAGTCCTCGTCTGGGTTGCATGGACAATTCTGAAATTGGTGGTCTCCTAACAGAAGCTTAGCTCTGTTTGCTGGTCCCCATCTGAAAGAATTCAGTAACAGATCAAGGTCAGTCTTGTTTGTAGGAGGTGGGGATACACGTGACCCTGGTGTATCACCCGGATTGAACGTCCCTCCGCATCTGTAGAACATAGTCCAGCCTCCACAATTACCGTTAAGTTTGTTTCATTTTTGCAAGAACTGCTTGCTTTGATGGGAATGGTAGGACGTGGCTTAATGCTGCGCTTTTTTGAACGTCGTTGTAATGGTCTGATGGAGTTAGAATTATTTTGCGCACTACCACCCTAACCGGTTTATCGTCCTGCAGTGTTTGAAGGCGTATTACTGTCCGGCAGCTGAAAAGAAACGTTTTCGGAGCCCACAGTGGTGGGCAACCTCTTTCACTGAAATACGAATGAATACACTGGAGAAATCTACGGGGCGATCTTTCGAACGCAAGGAAGACCGGATACGGGTAATTACATTCTTAGCGAGATATATTGAAAACGATCGACTTATCCTTGTTCGACGTAAGCGTACCTATTGATATAAACCGGTAGATAATGTCATCCTGATGTTAAGTTGCTGAAACAGATGTCCGCTCTTGAGTAGACAGTAACCTAATGGCTGTAATCATTGAGGTGGCCGGTATAGTCGACATGTGGGTATGATCACAGTTGCTCTAGATGGGTCTGCGACTTGGGTTCTGTCTATTGCAGTATCTTTGTAGTGAAGGCGCATCCGACGCAAAGTTCTGTTTCCAGGTGTGACACACGAGACTAGCTTGCGAAGCCGAATCACAATTTTGCTATTGGATAATGCGACGGTTTCGCATATAGTATATATTTGAAGGCATGTGCACAGTTTGGACTTTCAAACGTAGTCTTTTTGTTGTGTTCTTGGTCGGATTCAATCAACATTGAGCCATACATGCAATTACAGTAGTAATAAGAACATGCGACTTAAGAAAAGAACATACTGTATCCTAACACTTACAATTGGTAGCGTCATTCTTATGTGCATGAATGAATGAGCCATTGATAGATGAAAGCACGACCAGTCAGAACGTAGTTTAAGTCATAGCACGAGTGTGGTAATGCACAGGTGACCATAGCGCGTATACTACACTCCTAATAGTGGTGTACGGGGATCTAATTGGCTTATTGTCAAACGGATTAAAATGGATAATTTGGGAACGATTTTGTCCTACTCTAAAGTTTTACTACTGTTTCTGCATTTCTTGTTTATGCCAAAATTGTTGATCATGTCTGGAAAATGGAATATTTCACACTATCGCCAGAAATCATCTTGCATAACAATGTCAGATTTGTAATCCGATTGTTTTTATTCTTGTACTCACTTTGTCTGTTTTAGTATTTCGGAGATTATTTAAAACACTAAAAAATGAATAATGCGTTTTATCAATAATCTGATGTATTGTCATTTTGTTCTGATCACTTCTGTCAAGTTTGATGACGTGGAATCCTCCAATGATCATTAAGAGAAGCAACCAGTTTTACAAATTGGTTTTCGTAACTGATTTTGTTAGAAAAACTTATCAACAGCATACAGAACGATGCTGTCGGTTAATGGTTTCAAAGAACTCATTTCTACGCGGTAGGAGTCTGGCTAGTCTGATAAGGAAATTGTGCTTTCGGGCACTGAGAAGCAACAGTACCGCTTGCAATTTTGAAACAGGATCGGGGGCAGTTTTTCTTGAACTGACAACACTTCCATTTGAGTTTTGTGAAAATTTTGAAGTAGACTACTCGCTGTTTGTTTTAAATTGAACAATGATCTAACTGGATTGCATCCTTAGCATCCGGCTAACCCAATTCGAAAGTAAGCACAAGACTGGAGTTTTATTCCCACTACAAGTCTTCGGTAGTGAATATCCTCGCCCGAGCTGGAATGTGTACTCCTGCCGTCGTGATTGTAAGACTCGGTTGTTAATTACAACGCTAGTAACCTCACAGCATGCGTGACTGACTAATCAGACTCAAACTTTCAACAACAACCTGGTGTGGATAATATATGAGAGCGTGCCTGGAGTGTGGAGCTTTCTTTCGAACTCAGCTGGTTAAAAAGCTTTTTTAAATGTGAGAGCACCGGTTAAGTGTGCAAATGAAAAAAGCCAAATCCCAAAGTTTCTATTACTACTCAGCAGTTGCATGAGTGACAATGTCACATTGACGACGCAATTGATTGTGGACTATTTAACAGGATGTTCACGCTTAAAGACGAACCAGCAAGGAACTTTTGGTGGATGACTGTTTTTTCCAATTTGGTTTAGTTGTGCTGTTGAAAGAAGCTTCTCATATCATTTTTGGATACATTATCCGAGGCATATCTGAGGTTTATAACATTTGCAAAGTAACCTGACTGTAAAAAATTATGTGGACGATTTCCAGAGAAATGAGTGAACTTATACATTTATTTCTTCGGCTTGTTAATGTTTTAGCTTTTTTCTCAGACTGTTTGACAGCGATCGGAAAAGTAGCACCTTTCACCTAAGAGTCCTATGACTGAATTTAGAGAACTTATCTATTGTGATGTCCGTAATATATGCTCCACAGTTTGTGTAGATAATCATCACCCAACTCCTATGTTCTATTGTTCCTGTTCCCATAATATTCGAATCGACCAGTCCTCCTCTATATTACTCAGAATACAGTGGTTTTGTGCATACCGTAAAGTGTCGCCAAATTAGTGAAAAACCATCAATATCTTAAACCGATTCACTATATTCTTTTGTTTCATTTGCAGAATTTCTGAATTTCTTATACTTTCACTCTTCAGAAGTTGGATCACACAAATGCTCATGACAGTATTAAATAATCTCGGTGTCTTTTGGCATTAAGAATTACATACTAAAATTCATTGAAAAAAACACGTTAAGTGCAAGTTCCCAGGAACGGTTATTAATTGCTTTTTTTTATTCCATCGAAGCACTTTTACCCAATTTACGACTTATAATGTCACATAGAATTTGATATTAGCTAGCAATACACTCGACGTTTTTAACTGTTTCACTACCTTGATTAAGAAAAATGGTTAGACTTGAAGATGTGCTGTACTAATAACGAAAACTTGTTTTAATAAAAAATAGTCTCAGTCAAATACTCATAGTAGAGAGTCATTAAAACAGTGGAATTTTTTGTGTTACATGAGTACGATGTAAAATTTGTTCTCAGAAAAATATCAAAAAGTTTGCTCCACTAAAAATTTTGGATAATTACATTTCCTTTATTGGAATACACTTTTTGTCTAAAATAGTCTAAAATATTCATTTCATGGTAATGTTTCATTTCTACCATCTCGAGAAACCGGTGAATTATTGAACAGGGGGGTGTAGGTTAGAAGTTGAACAATTGGTGAGAATGCACTAATGTAGTTATGCGTGAATGTTAATTTTCTGATGCCGAATTCCTAGTTGTGCAGATATGAATCGTTAATATTAAGAGCGTTCTCACTGTCATATCCACTAGTCAGTTTAAGCAGCTACAATAAAAACTATTCATCTCTAACCTCACACACACTTCTCTCTCCACCACGAGGCTATAGGATTTAATCTAAAACTCTTCCAAATGCGTGCTTACCTTACACGATCATAACCAATTTCAAATAAAACTACTCAGTTTTGTTTCACGATTTAAACGTTTTTATTCATTGAAAACGTGATAAAAATGATACAGAGCAATCTCTAGAAAGTCACCGTCAACAGCAGCAGACCTCTTGCATGAAAGTCAACTTTTACTTCCTGGGTGCTTCATTGTGGCTGTTTGCGAGAGATTCGTGGCTTACATTCTATATAGGTCTAGATGCTCAGCCGTGTGGAGACCATCAATGACCAAGTGGTAATTTCAGCTGATTTATTCTTTCGATCTACTCAAAATATGCTAAGTAAAATTGCTTTAATAATTACCTACCAGAGTGTAAATCCCGTCAATTTTGGTGAACCCTTAGAAACACCTCGTGCTTTATGCCGGAAGGTCTAACCGACGGGATCTAGGTAGCCACCGTAATGCGATGATTTCAGGCGCAGTATCCAGCTGAAGACGAACCGGCTGGCTGTTAACAACAAAATTTGTGTTCTTTTGTCTGCCAGACAAATCAAACAATTGATACCTTAAACTTTGGAGTTTAGTTCCTAATAGTCTTATTGAGTCCTCGAAGTTAGCTTTTTCGTCGACAACTTTATGTACCTGCTGGACGAGCCCAACAGCAGGCTGTTCTGAAATCTTCGTTATTGCGATTTTCGCATCTGTGAGCTGCAAGTGAACATCTTAGGGCAAGGTGCTAATTTTCAAACTGATAGCACGCTAGTGAGCATGTGTTGGGATAATGTGTTGGCTATTTGACCGCAGGAACTGTTACTAGTACTTAAACTAGTTCCACGCTGGTGATATAGATTTCGAATAATCATTCAGACAGTCTGTACTTACAATCCGGAAAGTGGTCTGGTTCAATTCTGCTCAAGGAACACGGTTTGAGTTCCGCATCATGAGTTGGTTTAAAATTACACACATATATGGGATATTTCCTCGAACCCTCCGTCATTGCTCTGAATCTAAATCGTACTTACTTGTGACTGACGATGGTGCCTAGTGTATCGAAATCATCTACTTCGCTCTCGATCAGCTTGAGGCAGATGCAATGTGTATCGGGCAATGAACCGTTGTTCTCAACTATCTCAAACAATCACGTAAATATTTGATCAAAGGCTCACTTAATGTATTTGTTTGTTTATATAGTTTAAACCCGTTTTTCCTACCCGCAGACATTGCACATAAGGAAAATCGATCGCAAGTTGTCAGCGTCAGTCGCTGACATGACCATAGGGTCGGAACCAAGAACCGCGTCGTACCCGCGTTTACATCGTATACCAATTCAGCTATTTTGTTTAAAGCAAACTCAAAGGATGTCGAGAATTTGTTTATAGGACTGTTGCACTATGCTTTTAATCAGCGTTTTTTGTGGAGTCTCATTTTGAGTTTGCACCAACCACAGAATAATTTCCATCTGTTGAGTGAAGATTTTTGTTTTGGAGTTTCAAGGGACTGGACTCAGATAAAGATGTTTTCCGATCTACGATTATCTCTTGAGATAGAACAGAAGTGTGTAGAACACAACAATTAGAAGGAAATTCTGTTTACTTCATCAACCAGCTGAAGAAAACAAACGTTAGTTGGGTTAAACGTGCGGTTTGAGAATGATGACCAGTACATCCAATCAGAGATACAAATGCACTGTTGGTATATCACATAAGTTGTCGAGTGTTTTGCATCCATTCTGGCTTTAGACAGTTCATTTTTACTGTTATACGTTTGGCCTCCTAACGGATATAATGTGATTTTTATATCCATTATTTCAGTTTGATCACTTCCATTGGTAAACGACATAAACGATCAGTTTATGGTCAACTGTCATTCGGCTGGTTTGTACATTATTCTATAATTATTATTTGTGGAGCAATACTGTGCTACTCCTGGAAGCTATTTTTATTGCAGAGGTTCTAGTGGGATTTCGAGTTAACCCAACTCCAATATCACTCTTGTTTCCCCCGCTCTGAGTAGTGATAAATGTCTTTCTGTGACTGATATTATCATGTTGTTGGCAGAACTACATGGATAACTATTATATTTGCAAAGTAGTTAACGATAATGTAATAAATCAGCATGGCCATTTGACAGGTGATCTGAGAGACATCCACTTTTAAGCCTGCATCAATGTATGACTGGGGTTGAAAAAGCACGGTTACCTTTATCAAAATACTTATGACCTCCTGAATAAATGCCCAGCTGATATCGAGACCTTTATCCATTAGATTACAGTCTTTTTTTCTCTATTTGCACACAAACAAATCAGTATACAATGACGTTGTTTACTTTCCTCAGTGTACCGATAGAACATCGTTACAAATCACCACACGTCTGAATTTATAGAAATCCTTTACCTAAACACCTAGCTAGGTTTAGTAAAAGATAGGTAGGTTGTTTCAAGACATGTAACTATTAGTAACCCATGGCTATTGAAAAAAATCAAATTACCCTTTAGGTTAAGTAGGGTTTTAATCACATAAAATTCCCAGCCTGGTCATGAAAAATACCGTGTAGCGAAAAAGCTCGTGTTCAGTGATTCATCACCAAGCCGAATTCATCATATTTATTTTACGAATTTTGCCATTTTGTCATTAGAGTGGACAAATGGGTAACGGGTGGTTAATGCGTTCAGTCAGTTCAATGTCACGCTGCAATCAAGTACCCACTTGAACCGTGTGTCTTGACAGGCTAACAGGATGTGGGGTTGACCATAGCAGATCCAAAGCCTGAACAAATCGTTTCTGGACGCGCAGAAGTAGGTTGTACAAACAAATTACAATAGCTTCTGTTATGAACAGAATCCTGTGCGTCACCGCCCTCGACTGTGTGGCCTTAACTCGGTAGATTGGGCGAAATGCATTGGTCACCTTAACAGAATGATCCGAATCAATCAGGTGCGATAGTATGCCACTGTTGACAGATTTCGTTATTCCACTGTTGAGCCAAGTTAGGTTCAGACAGGCGTCTGGTCTTGCGGCCAATATAACTGGTTCCACAGGAAAATGAATGAGTATACACGAAACCATGTTGCAGGAACAGGTGCTTTATCTTATAGCTATAAGCATAAGATCGGATTGGACGTAAAGTGGAGACGTAATTTAGTGACGTAAGATGTATTAACTGACCTTGTGACTCTGTGTGTTATAGTTTCAGCTATCGTGCTGCCCTCGAAAGGTAATCCGATGTGTACAGTTTTCTCTTCTGTTAGGTGCACCTGGTCTCTATCACCCTGCTGTTGCACGGCCTTGTCAATGAACCTTTTAGGGTAGCCATTCTGTATCAGTATCATACACATGAAGGCCAATTAAACAGTAATGGTGTCATCTATGCAAATTATTACGGCTCTGCCCGTCAAACAGCTAATTAGGTTTCATTTTAATGCGAATGGTACAAAACTATTGAATTGATTGTACTGACCCTCCCAAGTATCATTTCTGCTTGTCGCGCATTGGATTAAGCTATCAGCGCAGCGACATAAACGCACATCCAAAAAAACCTAATTGGTCATCCATTTTGTTCCCCAACGAAAATTGCAAATTTTAGTGTGCAAAGTTGAGACTGACCAAGATGTCAGTCGGATTTACGTTATTATCGATTAGGCAAAGGATGTCGTCAACGTGCCTCTGATAAAACTTGCATTGGTCTACCGTTGAGCACAGCTGTTCGTTTTTTAATTTAGCCTTGAAAATATCGGCAAACAGTGGTCCCACTGGTGACCCCGTTACGACACCGTCTTTTTGTCCACAAATTCTTTCATTGAACTTAAACTGCACTTTGTAGATACGCAAATAAAGTAGCTGCTTGAGTTCGACCGATGGTGTCTGAATATCCATGTCAGTATCTTCGATATAATCACACAGGTCTTATTTAATGGGACGTTAGTAAACATTGAATGTCCAGTTAAATTGGTACCTTTAATTGCATTCACAAAATCAAAGGAATCGCGTATGCTGTGCGTTGAAAGGTTTTGCCTGACGGGATCAATTATTTGTGACAACCACTTGGTAAGATTTGGTAGTATTTTAATGTCTTCTGTTGGGTGGAAAATACTAAGGATTTGTTCCATCAATTAGTGTATATATGTTGCAGATATTTCAGCATATGAAAAATGGATTTCGCAACATCGTAAATACTGGTTCCAATCCCCCACTATGTATGGTAACATGGGTAGAGGTAAATGAAAATTTCATCAGAGCGGAAAGAAGGTTTATGTTGCAATATGTTAACATTCCATTTACTCTCATCAGTCGCAAACGTAAAACATGCCATTTATATAAATCATACAAATACGGACAAACAGGGACTAGACACGCTTACAAACACACCAATTATTATGTAATCACGACCATGGTAACCCGATAGGTTGTCTCAACCACTTTTGTGCACACAACATCGGCTGGTAAGTTCGGATGAGCATCGCTTCACAGAAAGCTAACAACTTCGGGTTTCGATTACGCAACGATACCCTGAATGAGTTCAGTGGGTCGACTTGGTGACCTGTTGTCATGAGGTGTTTAGCAATCGTTGAAGTTGGATTTCGAGCCGTCAGTGCACCAAATTGAGGCTGATGCGTCATCTGTTGTTTCAACCACTTCGAGATGTGTTCGGCGACTCGCTGTGATAATTGTAGGTCTGTTCTGCCAATGCAAACGTCACGGCAGTTGCAAGTGAACTGGTACGCAACGTGGGAGACAGAAGAATTTGACAAACTACTTTCGCGATTGCGGAGAACTGGTCCTCTGGTGGTTTGAAATAAGCGCAACTGCGCAGCCGTATATGTTCGCGCAAAAGCAGACTTCAATTTGTGCTATATACCGTTGGCTAGATGGTCACCCTTGAATGGCAAGGATAGGAAAACATACTTCTTTTGAACTGTCAGTATGGGCTCAGTGCTCTTCTTCACCGTATTATGCGCCTCAATGAATTTATCGGGGTATCTATTTGCTGTTAAAGTAAATCACATAGTAAATCACATAAAGTCAACTATCCTTGAAAAACTCTGCCAGTTGTTGAAAATTTTTCTTCTTTCTTCTTGGGCTTGGAAGTAAATTCTATATTTTCGTATATGCTGTCAACACCAAGCATACTACTGGAATATACATCTTAGCTGTCAAATAATATTTACACTGAATGACCTTGTTTGAAATGATTGATCATCAACAAATTGAATTGCAAGGATGTTAACGCGTACACAGTAGTGCTCTGATGCATAGAACAGACTGAATCAATGCTCGAATTAGAAGATGAAGTCGGTTCTGACTTTTCCTATTACCTTGCGATTCATGTGGTTATTTGTTTTCATATTATTGACTAACACCCCTTGTATCTTGTTTCTGTAAGAAGATGAACATGGGGCATCAACTGCTTGTCTTCTTGTGCCAATCAAACCTAAATGAAATACTGACAGATTGTGATGGTGATGGTGGATAGCAAACACGACTCCAAAACAATAGACAACATGCAAACTGTTCAAATATACCAGCAGATTACATTACCAGTCAAAATGCAGCGGAGAAGCTCGTTTTCGGTATATCATCTTCAGGCCACATACAACACTATAAATATGAAAATAGATGTCAAACCAGAATTGTGTGAATCCCAATGCATCATGAATCCGGTATAATTTGGGGGTTAGAGAAATTGTTATTTTGGTGCTTCGTCACTCGTTCCGTTAACGGCAGGCCGTGGTAATCTCAGCGTTTGAATAAAAGATTTCTACGCGCACAGATTAGGGTTCCACAGTCGATGGCTTTTGAAGAGGCCAGAATACTGATATTTCAACCTCTGTTGTGAACATGTGTAATCAGGTAGATCGACTCTACTAGGGCATCCGTATTGATTATATGACCCCAGTCGATCATTCGGGCCAAAATTGGTCAGAATTTCCTCCATTGTTTTCTGGTCGTCAACCAAGCAGAATGTTGTTCAGGTATTCTTTCCGACAGGAGCCTTATTGTGATACCAATATAACCTGTTCTACAGGAATAAAAACAAAGTAAATGCGAAATGAGGTAGCATTCACGGGTACTGCGTCTGTGAAGTGAAGGCGTAGAACTGGCTTAGAAGTGAACGATAGCCTTAGGTCTGCAGCACGAAACGTTATCCTTTGGAACGTGTTGAGTCTTCGGGTCAGCGATACATAGGATAATTCTTCGGTGTAGGACAACTTCATATAGACCATCCTACGCCCGACAGAAAATTCGCAACCCTGCAGTTCCGTTCGTTGCACGTTGCGTGCAGAGGATTTATCCGGATATCGATTGGTACAAAACGTTTCACGGAAGAGCTCGAGATCCTCGTCTAGCATGTCATCGGTGTAAAATTTGTAGAAGCGTTTTTTCTAGATACCGCATCGGGTTCCGTTTCTGCTTCATTTAAACAAAGCGGTGGAAATGAGTTTATTGGCTATTGTTTGTCCGCTTCCTTTGTATGCCTCATTGAATCGACCTATCTGGGCGCTTCAGTAGCGCAAAACTGAGAGAAAAAACTGGTCATCCTGTTCTGATTCTGTAGTGAAATTCAGCACCTTGTAAGCTGAGTTACCTAATTATAGTAGGGAGTCCGTATCAATATTGCCATCGACACAGCAAATGATATGTCAATACCGTTTGTACTGTAAGTACTGTTCCGTCAGTCCTGCCGACTATGGTTGTTCACTCATCTCTACGAAAATATCAAGGAACAATAGGCCTCGTGAATAACCCACTGCAACCCCATCTTTTTGGCAGCAGATTTTCCAGTCAAACGGAAATTGAATATCCTACATACACGCAAACAGGAGATGGTCGAGCTGCTCATCCCGCATTTAGGGGATGTAACCACACATAAAACCATTTGCTTCCCTGAGTGACACTTTCACACACAGCGAGCTCTTATCCCATAACAATCTTTTGTCAGCAGTTTGAACTTCTACAGATCCAGTGAACCGAAATACATCTTCGAGGTCTGGTGGAGCTAGTCTGTTGCAGAGTGGTCCCAAAACTTCGGCCAACCATCGTGCCAGTATATGATATGGTGAGGTTGTCATGTCTGAAATTGGGCATAAGACCAAATCATACATACGAATTTAAAGTAAGCCTTCGAGTCTTGGTATAGCTGAGCCTGTGGGTTGCACCCACGCAAATACTGAAGTGCCGGTCCATTCATTTCACGTTACGTTCAGTAGGGATTTAGAAATATGCTTCTGCTTTGTACGTATTTTGTCCTTCTCGTTCTTTGAACTATGACATTGTCCTTCAGCACATCATTCATCTTGTCTATGTACAATTGTTCATCTAACAACAATACTGTCGCTCCTTCATCAAGTCAATCAATGAAGATATCCTTTTGTGTATTCTTTAAGGCCTGCATATGATCTCTTGTTGGCGTCGCGCTCTCTCTGAGTTTCACGCTAAGGTACTGATAGCATGCAGTAAATGACGTTGCTCAAACTGTTTCCAGTTTATTTGAAGGGAAGTCGCGGGACTATCTATTTGACCAAATTGAACTTCTAAACTAATTTGCCCAGTAGGCTGCATTGGATGTTAAAATTCCGGCCTAAGAAATAAAACCTCCACAAATTTATGAGTTAAATGCAACGATACAAAATTATGAACATACCTATGTGGGTTGTTCAATAAAGCCATCGCTTCATGGACATGGCTCAGACTGTCGTTCAGTTTTCCGAGCCCCTATTATGTTTGTTGTGTGTTAACTGAACACATTCATTCACAGCTAACTGTTTCGTCGCGTGAAACCCGTGCAACCGACCGTATTCATTTGATCAGTTACACATACGGCGATTTTGTCGAATTCATTGAGCATATGAGGAATTAGAATCATTGTCATCGAGTTTCCCTCAGTGGGACAACTGGATTTGAACCAAAGAGTTCAATATGATGCCTGATTGCAGTAACCTGTTGGCCACTAAGTGAACTGCGTTAGGAGAGTGGACGCTCTGAGTTTGAAATTTACTACAGCAGGAAGTTTCTGACTCCCGAAGATAAATAAACGTTTACTTAACGAAGCTGTCCGGTAAGACGAGAAACATAACAGTGAATGACACTCGTATTGCGAATCTCTGTGCGTACCAACACGATTCCTATCTTTTCTTTCCACGTTCCTCTTTTCTAGCGAGGGAAACATTTCGTCTTGTTTGTTCTGGCACCTTCGTCACTCCCCGTAACTAATCGTCTTAAAATTTGACATGTTGACTGATGCCCACTGGGTAGTTATTGAAAACGTTGCAAGCGACAGCGATAATCAGGCAACTAATGTTTCTAACTCACTACGTTAAATGATCTATTCTGGAACTCCTGAAATGTTGAACACTTTTAGGCAGAACCATTCTTTTGGAATTTTACTGATTAATTAATGCTGCTGAACACTGGATATTTTACAAAACGCTATTTTCTGCTAATGGCTGATAAACGCCGGCTCGATAGATTGAGGATAAGTATGCAATGAATTAGTATTTATCGCACATTTTATCAAAAGCACACATGCGTTGAATGGAACTGAAGATATTCGGACTTAATTTTACCATGCTATTCCACTTACATTACAGTGAGAAAAAGAAAGCATAAACGTCTCACACTGTGTTCAAGAAACTTGGTTCTTTGTACAATGCTAAGTAATAGTTGTGTTTATAAGTTTTGTGGGAACCATTGACATGGGATAATTCCACGGAATGGTATTTTGCTCACACTAGTATTTTCACCAATTCAGTAGTAGGCCACGGCCGTCCCATAAATAGACTGAGTGAAAAGTGATTCAGAATTTGAGGAAGGATTTTGTTCTAACGAAATTTGTTGGTTGAACTTCCAGCTATTTAGCAAACAGGTCAAATAGTAAAACCATGGGTAAGTTCTGCCAACTGAGTGAAAAATAAATCTAGTTGGTACAACAAGAGGACATATTACCAAATGTTAACACTTCCTTTTGTATCATCTGTAAAATGCTAAAATCCTGCGTTGAGGGTACGGCGCGGCGATTAGCTGAATGTATTCTACAGCGTCATCTGGTATGGTTAACTCGTGGTTTGGTTGATATTCGGTCGTCGCACACTTAATGGAGTCCAACCGTTCAATCAAACCACCATAGTATTTATGAAGCCAAGATTGTGAACATCTGTTTTCGGTGGTTCTCATTAGGCACATACAATTTGTTGCACGTAAATATAAAACTATAATATAACTTCACGCGAAGGTAACAGTCATGGGAACTATGAATGACGTTCTAGCCTCATGGCTGTGAGTTTGTTTGTGCGTGTGTGTGCGTTGTGTTCACACAGACGGTGTGACCGGAATATGATAACGTGTTATTTGGGTAATGGATAATGAGATTCAGAAGGTTTGCTTATCGCTGGCTATAAGAGATGTAACAACCATTTTGGAAGGTGCTTACAGATCCTGTCTGATAATCACAAGGTGGTTTTCCTAGCGCAGCCTGTTTGATAACAACAGATGAAATAATCAATACACAGTGATGAAGTTGTGGCATACCAGTCGGCTCTCAAAATAAATGATAACGCATGTGATGTGGTAAATCTTGACCACTGCATTTGTCAACCTACGACTGATCAGTTCACTAACTGCATGGACTTCAAATGCTTTTCACTAACGTCTTTATCATTGTATGAGCATCTACCAGCTTCCTCTCCATTCTGGCTCGATATCTCTCGGGGTTGTTGCAATTGGTTGTCCTTGGTGTCTTACTTTATCGGTTAGAAAACAAACCGAGTTTCGTTTTTATTTCGGTAGAAAAAAGGTACACGAACTGAATGTATAACTTGCAATCTTACATTTTTGTCAATCTCACAGACTTATTCTGGCTGATCTACCAAGTTTAGTGTTTTCATTCAGAGCATGTGAAAGGTCACAGTAGCTCACACTATTCGCCTACTGTCCTTCGGCAAGGTGGATCATAGAACAACAAACTGGTTACTCTATAAAAATCATTTTATTGAATGGAAGATAAACAATCGATCAAGGTGATACACATTTGAGTGCATGAAATTTGCCGATATTGTGTAGACAGCATAACGCAACCAAACGTATGCAACGCCGAGTTGATTTTACATGATAACACAACAAACATTTGATTAGGGTCAGTGTGGTTACCTGTTGGTTAGTTTTACCGAGTAAGCCATAAAATGGATCTTCGTGTTTTCTGTCGTGTTTTTATAATCGACTATGCCAGTAATCTGATTAATTATTCTGGGAAGTGTTGAGCTATGCGGTGAAGTAAAATTACATGGCTACGAAGAAAAAGCTGCGCCGTTTTGCCGCAATTTATCATGCTGTTTTAGTAGGATACGTAAACATGATCCGCTGATTCAGTTAATGCAATGTATCATAAACTTGATAAGTATTAATATATTTTTTATTCAGACGAAGTTTTAAATAGCTGACTAACATTAAGGTAAGCTACATGCCCGTAAACGAATAGTCATTGTTACTCTTAGCTCCGAGGGATATCTGTTTTTAAAAATCTCACCACTTGCAACACGTAACGCAATAACTCGTTCGTTTGCGTTCTTAACGGTACTTATATAGGCAGAGCAGGCCAATACTTAGTTCCGCTGATGCCCAGACACTTTCAAAATCGATCGAATGTACTAACACATCAAGTTGCGAGGTACTCGATCCTATTGATCACAAAATACACCCAGCCAACAGACCAATAGGTTGGCTCAGATGAAACGTTTATTGTGTTAGTAATCAAACTCATTTGAGGGCTGCTCACAAACATTGGGATTATGTTGCTCGAAAAGTATAGACAACGCAAATGCAATCAAGAGTCTGTCACGAAGACTATTTATCTGCCTTGTAGTTTATCAGACTTGTGTAGACGGATTCGTTTGTCTGTTGTTAACCAATTCATTAGTCTTACACAACGTAGACAGTTGAAAGAATTTTCTCTCGATATATTTGGGCAGTGTGAGCATTACTCATAGGCATTTGCACACGACAATTTAGTCGCGCGTTATGGGGGGTCATTGGCATAGTAGTGAACGCAGTTTTCTCTTGAACGTGTGTCCAGATTTCTAGACCAGATTGTAGCAAGTATATGCTCTAACAAGAGCGAAACTCCAATCTAGCACATATTTTTGAAAAGTGCTATCTGAACTGTCTACGGGAATGCAACAAATATGATCAATTTTGAGTGATGCTTAATTTTCGTGAACAGAAACTCTTACAATTTGACGGTGGTTAAAACGTGATTTGTGTGTATGGCTGCTGAAATAAAACAAAGTTTGGTTGGTTTCGGTAAAATGGATTTTGAAAATGATTTGTCTTAAACTTAAGTAAAATAGTGTACTTTTTGTATAGAGGGTTTTACTCTCAAAAGTCTAAAATTCAGAGTCCGGTCTTATTCGGTCAACCAGCGCTTGTGTGGGCAATATGCACGTTCTGGTACTAACGGATGACATAAGTTAATAGATGACGTCTGTGACAAGAACAGTATTATAGAGAAGACTGCAAATTAGATCACACTTTGGCAACTGTTTTAACTTTTTGAAAACAAATATTACTCCACTCTAGACAAATTTTAGCAACGTCTTCTCAAGTATCACTTTGTTTAGCAGAGTTTGTCGATAGTGAACACCACTGCTTTGCTGTGCTTTTCCTGTCAAGCAACAGTCTGATAATTTTCCTTGGAAAAGCTGCTGTATGAGGTGTTGTGTGGAATTGTCACTAGGCCAACTGACAATCATCAGCTTGCCTGATATACGAAATAACTGTACAACATTACAAATGTTTTAGAATAACATAAATTTAGTTAACATTCATTTTTGAGTCATATACCTGATCCGGCATTTTTCATTCTTCTGTATGACGTCATAATATTTGTGCCAGATGTTCAGCGAATGAGTATAAATGGTTCGGTACAACTGAAGACAGATTTTATCAGTGCCAGCTGTTTGTCACTCCTTAAACGAGATGATCCGATCCACTGGACATCAACAACGTTAGAAGATAAAGATTATCGTAACAAATGATTGCATTTTTCTTCTAAATAATTTTTAGATAAAACTTCATGTTAACTATCTAATCTACGGTAGTTGAATTTCATTCCATTAGTTCGTGTGAAGTCAATCAATTTGGTTGTTTATTTTTATGGAACTGGCATAGGAAGATTCTTGTTGAGCCATGTTCCAATCAGATTGGAGAATTGTCTAACATCAGGGCGGTTTCCAAATTTAAGACTTTTGGCGTAGGTACAAAACAGTGGATAATGAGAGAACATTTTGCTAATTTATGTGCAGTTTATCATAACTACACATCAACCAACTAAAAAGAAGTTCATGTAACTAAGCGGCTAGTCACAGAAAAGGGCATGTGAATTTGCCGCGAACTAAATGAAAATTCCGGGCTTAGTATGTCGATAGCACTGGATACTATGAATCATGTGGGTACAGTTGGGACAGTTCAGTGCATCTGTCATGACCTTTAGTGAAAAAGTGAGTTATGTTCATCTACGCACGGCAGATGATAGTATGATCAAGCAGTTGTTCAAATTACCCAATGGGGTGCGATCTTAGACCCAAGGAAGAAGCCATTTGGCGGCAACTCTAGGAGAACTGACTTTTTGATTGTGGTAATTATGGTAGTTAGAGTAAATGACGTTGGTATTACAAGGCAGTAAGATATTCTGTATTAATAGTTTTTGATACATTACAGGGTTATTTTCGGTTGTCTTTCAGATGCAAAACTGCATTTTAGTCCCGGTCGATTTTGTTAGTTTCATGTTTCACAATAATTTACTGAAAAGAAAGGGATCAACTGATTTGAATACATGAACCTGTTAACTAGTCGGTACGGTTTTTGGTAAAACTTTGTCGCCTGTAATTTTGGGTAGATCTGACCAGAAATGATCACTGACAATGCAATCATCTGGGAATAAAATGGACCGACAAAACTATATGGTGAGTTATTTACGTTCTGTTGAACAATATACATGTCCTTCCATGCCAAATGCATAATTTGCACTCGATTTATGACGAAAACCTAAAGAGGGTGAATCATTTTGTGAACCTTTTGATAGAACTAAGAACTCAGGTATTACCGACAAATTTATTGATCGAAGGTGCGTACTGCAACTGTTCGATGGTGTCGTGAAAGTGAACTGATTACTTTTGTCTCTTTGTGTGTCTGTTTTGTTCTCCTGGGGTCGCGATCTTCATTCTTATCTCTGGCAACATTATGGATGACTATCCGGTGAACACTGTGAAGTTTTCACAAGTCCTTAGAAAAACATGTTCATTAGATTATATACCCATTTTGCGTCATTTCTCAACAGTCAAGCAATGAAACGCAATGCCATACAACATTAGTTAAACAATGAAATGGTGAAGAATGAAATCTGGTGATACTTTCGATTAAAGTGAGTGAGGCAAGATTGTGTGTTTTAGCTCTCAGAATGATTGTTTCCTATAAATTTTATTTTTTCCACAAAATACTGAACCTTGTTCTCCGTGTCTGATTTTATCCTCATATAATATAAAGTGAAAATATGAAAATGTTATTAATTTTGTGCTTGAGTAACACTAACGTGGCCTATCACAGTACCTCAAAGTTTTTATAATGCCGCTATTGAAATTTATGAGACAGATGGAAAAGGATTCGGACGTCGCGTAAATTTTGATAGCGACTATATTCAATGAAGGCATGTCAGGAACAGGGTATATCAATACCACCATTTATCTTCACCGATCGTAACACACCACTGGGTGATGTGGCTAAATTGACGGAAAAGTGAAACAATGTCTGAGATAAAACCAAGACAGACTAGCCAGTTTCTATTCCTTCTGGGTTCATTAGTTAACTAAAATTGAAAAACTCCAAAACAACCAATCTCTGTTGAAAAGTTCTGGATGAGGTGTTTCGATGTCTCAACATTTGTCATATATGTATCTGAACAGTATGACAAGTGGATTTGCTTTTTGGAACAAGCTCTCGATATGAAACGATTGTTTGTACTTTTCTACGTACCGTTGCTGTTACACTTTCCTTAATTCACGGCATCTTTGATTGCCAGTCATTGTTGAAAGCGTGTTGATCAATAATCCTACTGGTCAGTCTGATGGCTGTGTCCTGCATAATTAGCGCCAGTTGCTGTAGCCCCTTTTGTGAAGTTAACATACCATCAACTGTAGTCTTTTCTCAACATAACACTCATCGACAATTACTGCAAAGATGATGCAATCAAACTTTTCAATTTTTATGGTGTTTGTCCTTATTACTGTTTCGAACTATGCGGATCTTCCAACGATTCATACTATTGGGAGCTATCTAGCCATTCTAAATTTGTAACCAGAAGAGATGCCGCGTGAAAATGTCTTCACCATTTGCTAAATAACGACATGCTTTTATTCATTTTCTAGCTAAATCTTCATCATTTTTTATTATATTCGACACAAATTTTGAACAGACGTTGTCTACACATAATGAATCAGATCACATTACCAATTTAAAGAAAATTTATGACGACTTATGGAACTTTAGACGTAAGCCTTAAGGATGCTTGGGCACATAGACAGACAGCACTGTCGTTTACATGTCTATCTTTTTCCAACTAGTGGAGATAATGAATTGCTTGTTGGTTGAGCTGTCAAAATTGAACCTTGACCTTGTTGTTACCAAATTTGTTTATGTCAGGTATTTTTCTTCTGCACTTAATTTATCAAACAATCTTATTCAGCGGTAAAATGCATTTTTTCCTCCTCCCACGATCAGCTGAAAATTCAACCATGATGTCGCAGTCTGTCTGTTTGAACCAGGTTGTTATGACATCAATCGGTCACAAGAAGTACAATTTGGATGCAGTTTCTTTGATCGTGTTAATCAATTTACAACTATCGAAAGAAGTATACTTTCAGTTCCATCGTAAATGGACAGGTAGTCAAATCCTATAGGGACTTGTATGTTTTCTTCAAAAACATATTCATTTGTTACTTCATTTTTGTCCGAAACGGATTTGGCAACGTGAAGGACGCTATGTTGTTAACTAACTCCTTTCGACAAATTCACAATTTTCAGGTTGAAGTAACCAGTTAAATCTATGTACACACTGTTGAGCCAATGCACACTAGCTAATGCAGAGACAGTTCCGACGCAAATAGTGTACAACATTGCCTTAACCCCACTTTGTGTTTACTCGCAAGCAAAATTCCTTTAATATTTACTAAGAAGGTTTGTCATCTATGGAGACATACCAGAAGAATGCGGTTTTTTCTTTCTACAGTCCACTTGTTAGTCAACGTGCATTGTTACAACAAGGAAACTGGTGTGAAAATCTTTCAGATAATCGTCAATTTTCACGTTGCATTGCTCGTTCTTTAGCAATGATTCATTCATGATTCAAAATAACGGGAAACAACTGCAAAACATTTTTTGAACTGGCACTTGTGGTTCGAACACCCTAAAGTGAGTGTCACCCCATTTAAAAAATTTTGTTGTTAACTTTAGGGACTTCGAATTGGTTCTTACAAGACTTTTGTAACATGTTACCACTAAACTTTTAAGGAAATTGAAAACCGTGGTCGTCCCATTGCAAATCACAAATGACGATTAACCAGTTGAAACAACTTATGCAATCACCAACTACCATGCTATTGTTATCTCGATGGTCTTAAAAAAATATGCTTATCTAACTTCTTGTATTGTGCGATTTTTGATTTGAACTCATCTACAAATCTGACTCCGGTTGATAGCTCGCCCATAATTACTCAAGAGTGACACCCATGGTGAGGGTAGCCATCCAGACACTTCGACACAAGTTCCTGGTGACCCCAAATCTTCCAGTTAGTTGTATTGTCAGAAGTAATCTTCCGAGTCGTTTTGAGTACTGCATAGATGTGATAAAAGTCAGCTAGCCGTGCCATGCCGTACAATGATTCTGTAGTGAAGCCGAACGTTACCAAATTTTTAAGTTTGAACACGGAATAAAAATTTGATGACAATAAAAGGAATTGACTCACAATAGTTCGTGAAGGTACGTTGGCTCAGAGTTCCACTACACGGAGTCAAGATATCCAATGGATACTATCCGTCGTCTTGCTCCAAAGAGATTTTTGGTTCAGAACGGAGAGAACTGCAACGACAGACAAATCTGGCGATATTCTGTTCACTGTGTTAGCCCTTATCTCTTTTGAGATTAACACACAAATGACATGGGACACATAGAGAACTCAGGGCTTGCGACCTTTGAGAAATTTTTCGTATCATTAATTCATTCGATTCACTTGGTTTAAACTTTAAGTGGACATGTGAACTTGAAGAACGTGGAAAGCATGAAAAACAGTGAAAATTATGAAGTACAAAATGCTACACTTCTGAGTTATCTGTGCGACCATATGCACATATGTGATCTGTATATTAATGCGTTTAATACAGTGGAGTCAATCAGAAGAGACGGGCAAGCAATCAAACGAACCAAACTTCATCGCCTACGCAAGTATTTCAGATGCACTTTACCTTACAACCTGACGGCGTGTAATGTCGTTAGACAAAGTTGTAGTCTTCACCATCAAATCATAGTTTAAACATTGTGAATTCTCTTGATAAACGGTGCAAACATCTGATTCGGCTGATCTACTTCATAAGACCGTTACTCAGGGTAACGTGCTCCCCCGAGCGGATAATGCGCTGGCAGGGAACGTTTGGTTGACAAGATTGTGGTAAGACTGCTCGATTGAGCACTTGAGCTAAAAATTACGGACGCCCCCAATTTTTCTTCTCAGTTGAAACCGCAACAAAACTTCTGATGCCCGTGTATCCTCTTCCGCTGACACATCGACAGTGATGATCTTACAGTTGAACATCACACGTAATCGCAGATTTCGCTTATTCTTTCCAACGGCCACTTTCGAAAAATGAACTAAAGTCGGGCTTCCCTCTTTTTAGAAGTCATTGGTGGTGTGATACCCTGCCGGGATCGGAAGCTGAAGTCCAGCAACGTTTTCCTGAGTAAATAAGATTGACGACTACTACGGTGACATCAAGTTAGTTACAGCCGGGTCATCGTGTTTGTGTGGTCAACTACACTTGCTTGTCAGTAATACCTAAATTTTCCGGTGGAAGGTGCTAATTTTCCAGGTAATTCTAATGGATGATCTCACGACTCAAATGTATATCCCCAGCAGACAATTGAACGCACACAGAAGATCGCCTCGTGAAGACAGTTTACTGTTATTCACGCTGCCTCGTTGAGTTCAGATAAGCAGCACTTTTTCAATTCTAGTCTCTCCTTGGTTCAACCAGGACGGAACGTTTACACGTATTGCAGGGAATAAGTGCATCCTACAAAGTCTGAGACCAGCTAAGACCTCTTCCATCGTTCATCTTGGTCCGATGGTTAATTTCAGCAAGCTGGTGAAAATTGTATACTCAAGTATTTTTTAAACAAAACGTTCAAGTTTATTTTATTCTCCTTGTAATCTCATTGATTTACATTGATTTACATTACATTTTAATTTTGAGAAAAACTTCTTGGCTCAAAATAGGTGAAATAAAATCAAGACGACCGTCTTATATTGTCTGTTTTCCGAAACAGTACCAACCTATACGATAGCAAACGACAAACATTTATTTTTAGCCCCATGGCAACTGTCACTTTTGATCTTCTAGCTGAGCTGGGTCTTCTGATAAACTTTGATAAATGGCCGTTGTTAATCAAGGTGGCATTAAAAAATCAAGTAACCCTAAGATAAGAACAACACTGAGAAATATGTTTAGCCGGAGAACAACTGAACGGATGGTGGTTTACTTACATCCCATGAGATTTCCAAGTTATTTTCTATGGCTGGCAAGTCATACCATCTGGGTGGTACGTTGATTTTGTCTGCAATGCCATCTGCGATTTAATCCTTTTCGACTTAGAACGATCACGTTAATAATCACGTCCATCTTTTGGCCGATTTATGACTATCAAAAACGAGGATACATTTGCGGATGACGCAATAAACTAGCATAATAAAATTCGACGCAGAGATTCTCATTACACGTCGATCGACCAAACTCTTGTCGTAAGGAATCCATTTTGATCACATATATTCAGTTAATGACAAATTATCACTCTAGAAAAGAAATGCTAGTCTGAAAACTTGACACGGTAGCTAAAGATGATAAAATTTATGGAAGGTTGTAGATTGGTTTGAAAAGAACGATACTTTAATTGTGTGTCCTTTGATGGCTAACAAATAGAGATGGTTCACCGTTTTCTGGAATATTGATGTTTCTGAAGTTTTTGCATGCACTGTGGAGTGCACCGTGAACATTTTTTCAAAGGAGTGTCAGATGAGCTTCAGATGGTTACCAATTTTTTCGTAAAGAAATCTGTAAATCAAACAGTTTTACAGACTTTTTTTCATGAATGCTTAAAGTCGGCATAATGGGTTTGCATGTCTAATGATGTGTAGAGAAGAACGGTAAGTATCATAGAGAATTTTGGAAGGATATCGTGTTAGTAATTATTGGCAAATAATCGCGGCGTTATCGATTGGAGTTAACAGATAATAACTGTGTCTCCTCTCGAGGCGACGGGGCAACCTGATAATTACTCATAAGCGAAAGTGGTTGAATGTTCACATATGATAATTCGGTCGTGCCTAACGTGAGGTCAATGGCGCAGTGGTTTACACGGTTGCCTCATGAACAGCGTGTCCGTGGTTCAAGTCCCGGCAGTGGCGATGATATGCACTACTGACGAGCTCTAATGAGAGCGAAACTCGAGTTTAGTGTTTCTTTTCGAAAGGGGCCGACTGGAAAGTCTATGGAAATGCGACACCTGCGATCAACTGTGGGTGATGTTCAACTTGAAATATTGGCAAATAGTTTACAAAACAAGTTCTTGCCGTTATGCATAATATATCTTACTTTTTAAGTAACTTTAAAGGGTGTAAACGTATGAGCAAACAGATAAGAAATCTATATTTTAATACCATGCGAAAGATCATTGGTATTTATCTTAGAAAACCCAAATTATTTTGGCGTAATACTAAGCTTCTCACACTAATGTGAGTTCCTCCCTTGGCAAAACCTGACACAAATTTACATAACGAACGTCTACTAGTGTGTCAGTTGTGAGAATTATTTGCAAAACGATACGCAAGTGCTATTAAATGACCTAATCAAAAATGCAAATTCTGGAATAGGGTTCGGATCCTCTTGGGGTTAGTGTTATTGCAGATCATTTCACAATGATAGAAAGTCTGACTGATCTATAAGGCAATATAGCAGTTAGAGCTATAGTTTAGAGTCGTTCAGAACTTCTGACTCAGTAGTTACATTATAGATATGTTTTCACAAGTCTGCGTCAAAAATAAATTTATTGTTCCGTTTTTATTGGTTTTACTTCTAGTTAGGTTTAATAAAGCTAATGACGAGTTCCTCACGCGCAACACTGTTTGTATTGCGAGAAGAGGTGGGCTTCAGTCGGATACTTTCCAGCCGGCCTCAATAACGAAGATCTCACTAAATACAGTGATAACAGTTTTTTATGATGTGCGCTATACATGTGTAGCTGTTAGAATTACTTTTATGATGAATGTATCACCCTACAGAAAAAATATGGCTGTTCAATTATCTACCATTGTATCCAGCTTGTTACAGAGGCCAGAAAGGAATGTGACACTCTGATATAGCCTCTGAACTAGAAAGGCTCAATGGTTCTGATTGACAATGGCTTTACATCGTAACCTAAAGGTTACCTGTTTGATTCACATCTTGATTATCGTCAGTTTTTGAAGTCGGGGACGAACAAATCCGATCGAAGTAGAGTGTGGATCTAACGATGACAATCATGGCAAATTTCACAACCGGTCCTAGACAACGGAGTGATCAGTTTACATAAAGTTAAATGTTGGATCGATTACAATTTCGTTTCAGTATGTCAGGCCTCAATTACTGTTTAGATAGTCTATTAAGATTATCCTATAACTATGACCCTACTCTGTAAAACGATTCTCCTGCCATTTCCCACTATATTCAGCCCGATTGGTTTGAGAACTGCTTATAACTCACTCAAAAGGCTACCTAGTCATCTGCAGTCGCTCCAGCTGTAGCTCACAACAACCATACATTCTTGCATTTGAACAGTAGGAATAATTTGCGATTACCATAGATCATTAGCATTATTGACTTTGGGGCATGCCAAGAAGAAGACATGGATGGCGAATATTAGCATTTTGTAATTGCTTTCCATCACCAGACAACAACAATCGGAAACAAAATTTATGTGGATAGAGTGAACAAAAAGCAAACGAACATAAATTGTATTCATCGGACACATTTGTTTTTGTTGTCTAGCTAACTAGCTTCGATTGACCAAATTTACGTTACCCACTAATGAATATCCAGTGGTATTCCTCAATAGACACGGGCTGCGAAGTTTACCAGCAGACAGATCAACGGGGTTTCAGCAGTTAATGATTGTTGTATCTTTCAAGAAGGAAGTGATTCTACTCTGAATTAAGAAACGCTTCGCCACATCAGTTAAGTAAACGTTTATTGTAGACTAAATGATAGATATGGACAAGACGCCTGAACCTCAGATGATAACAAACAAAACATTAGCACCAGCTCACTGATTTTATCGATTTGTGTACAGCTGAAGTGAACGGTAGATTTGAAAGAAAACATTTACCAAGGTAAGTTCTGAATGCGATTATGTGGAATGAGTTATTCATCTCCGGTGAGTGCAACATTCCGAATTGTCATTTGCGAGGGGTTCGTTGGCACCAAATTATGCTTACAATATCGACCCATTATTCCGAATTATTGTGTGTTACATTCACGTTTGCCTCCTGTTTGTGATTAAACATTTCGAGCCAATAATATAAACCTAAAAATAGGATCTAGGAGAACAGACGACTTAGCATCCGTTCCCTGTTTTTTGTCCTAGTCTTTCTTGTTTCTCACCATCCATCCAATTTCTTACTTTATGTACTGAGTATTCAACATGAATTACTATAGTCTGTTAGTCCCCATTCAGTTGCATTTGTGTTCACAGGTGTGAATTACACACTTTATCGCTCTTGTGATGAACTACTCTAAAGAATTTGTAGGTAGAAATCATGATTATTCTTCTGGGTCATTTAGTGAAATATTATTCAGACGTATATTTAAGTACTAACTGCTTGAGTCATTCGGTTTGATTTAGAAGTTTAACATTGCTGTATACTGATGACCAATCACCTTTTATTTGTTATCAACCCTGACGGGACTGTTTAGTGGCTTCCAAACCGGTAGTAACTGGCAGGCCAGCATTGCCTGCATGTGATCACTTCATTCGTTATGCCCTTAAATCGAGTTGTTTTGTTAGTATTAAGTCTGATAATTCATATCTATCATTCTGTTCCTCTGAAAACATTTACTAGATTCCGTGTTATTGTTTTGTAATTGTTAGCTGGAAATATGAGCGCAACGCTTGTTCGGTACCTGTGCATTCATGTTTGTTTGAAAAAAAATAAATTACGGTACATATTTGCAGATCTAACGGTAAGACGCCGTTTGCCCTTCAAAATTATGCGGTCATTATAAAAAACTCACAGTGGTTGTAACACTACCTCTTTCAAACAATTATTTTGAATTAGCATTCAAGGGAAGACTATGGGTGCGTTTTTCTTACTATCACTTTCAAAGCAGTGCAATATTGACCCAATAATCTGGCGGGTAATTGTTTTTACCTCGGTTGTCTATTGGGTACTGTAGGCCTGACCAAACGACTCGATCATCGTTCAGGTGGCACGCACTGTAATGCTCATAAAGTATGGTTTCCGCATGCAATGTTTATTTGTCACAAACGTCTTGATTGATCGTGGCGTTTGGAAAGAGACTGTTTACATAGGATTGCCCATAGATGTATTCTGCTTTAGGTACTGTGCGGTTTTTCAAGAGATGCTCACACCATCATGCCACATAGATATCCTTGCTACTACCTCAGTGAATGAAAACTCAGGTAACTAGAAGACTATCAAGTCTGAGACAACTACACTCTCAGACTGTGTGAACAACTATCAGACTAGTTGCATGTCAGTAGTTTATTCTACAAGCGACTACCTTCGTTTCCTTTTTTGCATTTATGTTGATGCATTACAGAGCATTATCAACCTATCAATTCTGCTGCACGTGGCCGACGTGGTGTTGGTTTTCTAAATACTCAAAAGCTGTACAGTATTCCTGGAACTGTTCTAATGAGTGGTCTACAGACAAAGTGAACAGCAATAAAATCAAATTCGCGATCAGAAATGTGAAATGTCGTGAGCTGATATCTCAGTGGCATGTGGGGATTATATAGATAATATAAATATATGTAAAATAAGGTATGATATATAACATAAAAATATATAGTGTAATATATATAATATACATATAATATATATACCTACTATAATGTATGTAATATACTATATATAATACATATATAAAATAGATAGTATAGATTCTCTCCTTTTACTGCTGTGGTCAAGAAGATCCATATAATAATAAATACTACAAGAAGAATCTGTGTACGAAGTCCTCCGTACACAATGCACAGCCCAGCCACGCTTTCTTGTGTGAAATCATACACAAGGGCTTTTGATCGGTGAGCATAATAAGATGTATTTTCTGAAGGCTCTCAGATGCAAATTACCGGAAAAGTCACGGAGCCCGGGGTGAGGTCCTATTAAAAGGCTGGCACCATTAACTCAACTGTCAAATCCTGGTATTAGAGTCAACTTCCGAGTTTTGGTTGACTAGTATTATTAGTTGAAGCGGCGCTATCACACAGATTTCAACAAAAACTGTACAAATTCCGAAATTCACACTGAATGATAGGACGTTGTACATCGGGTGTATATGTCTATGAGAATAGTGTATGCCAGGGTTTATCAAAAAATGTTTGCGTTTACGGTTGGTTTCGTCTGTCATCGTAATGAGAGAGTCCAAATTAAAAATGAAGACAGCGGTTCCTCGTTTTACAAGCCACAGCATTTTCCCGCTCGATTGCTGGTTTTACATGCTTCCCCCATGAACGTAAACATCACAGGCATTTGAGTTGTAATCTGGTTACACCTCGTTAGTACGAAAAAGGAGTCATCCAGCGACTTTTCTGATAAGAAATTCCAGGTTTTTATGGCTTACTTTTCCTTTGTGCACGTTGAACCGCAGCGCTTGCTTGTTTGAAGCTTCTTATTCACAATTTACAGTGCACCGTCAAACGTTTTTTCAACAATGGACCAGATATAGAAATATCTACAAATGGAGCACAGTTAAACAGCCACGAAACGGTGTCATTAATAAGAGAGGATAGTGTAGCAGCCTAGAGAATTTACTACTTACCGTGAATCAAGCAATACTTATTCGGCCGACTGGCATCATACTTGCCCAGAAATTGATGCAGTTCCACTTCATCGACAATCACGTTCTGCAATGTGATTTCAGTAAGTTATACCAGTTTAAAAAATTTGTTGTGATCCAACACGTGTATAAGTGTGTGATTGAGCACTGCGAAGCTATCATGCCACTTTCATGTTGGGTCCATTGACGTGCGCAACACAAGAGGGTCAGTTAGCATAACTTGTATTTGATAGGCAGTCATTGTGAGTAAAATGTGCTCATCACTGGATATTGACTATCTGCCCGGAGAACACGTTGAAGCTGTCACTTCCCACCTGAGCCGGCGATCGAGAATCTAGCCATTGTATACTGCGGTAATAACACGCACAGTTAGCCTGCCAGTTCATTCATGTTATGCATTAGAGTCCGTGGTACAACAGCGAATGAGTCACCTCATACCTGAAGGTGACTGATCTTTACTGATTATTCCGTCAGTACCGTTGTAAAGGGAGGGAGTATTAGGCAGCTGTTTTACTGAATTTTATATAATCCGACTGGCGAAACCTCGGAGTCGTAACGTTCTGTAGACCTGTAATTAAGATTAAAGACGTGCTCATTTACAGAAATGTGCTAACGCTGTGATTTAACTGTTATCCTACAACTGGAGATTTGGTCTCAACTAAAAACAATCTCAAAATTCATGGTCATCCAGTGATTGTCTTCCTCCTGCTAACCAGGAGCGAGATCTTAGGGGGCCATTCACTTCCACTTCAGTTATATACGGTTGGGTTCATTATGTGGACAGAACCCTTCCTCCATTAGAATATATCTCACCAAGAAACAAGTGAACTCTAGTTTGAGATGTTCAAAACTACTCGATCGATCTACCTGAGAGGGCCAATCGATGTTACGACTCTCGAGGCTACTTCTTTAAGACAGTCATATGTCAGCCCCTGTGCACGCGTGCCTGGCTGCGAAGTGTCCGTCTATAAACATCATAAAATGCAATAGTTTGATACGTTAGTATGCTGCACGCCTTTGTTTTCTACTAATTCAACTCCTCCTATCATCTACCATCCGTTTAACAAAGGTTGTAATTCAACAAACACAGAAATTGGTACACATAGTCCATTGAGCTTTTTATTCACTGTGAAAGTCAGGAAACCTGCAAACCTAAGTTCCGATATTATATGAAATCGAAACTGAGATGAAAAAGATTATTAAATAAATCGAACGTTATCGATAATGATCTTAAAGCACTTTTACTTTACATTATCCGTACCTGGGTTACTGTATTCTGATCTTCATGATCATTCTCAGCATTACGTTGGCACCTTTAATGCTTTTTATAACAGTACCACAGTAATAAGTACATGACAATGTTCCGCTGATAAAATCTTAATTTCAAATTGAACATCCAAATTAATTACATATTGTTTATAATTGAAGGAAGAGGCATGAGGATGGACCAGCACAATTGACTGGAACTTCCAAACAATCCGTGGTTGTCAGGGATCTGTAACCTGTAAACAAAGTGGATAACGAATAAATACTTGAAGTCTGTGTGAGGGTAAGCTGATAACAGAAAGAGGCTTCTTATTTCAGCTCTCAGCGTCTAATTCAAACTATCTTTCATCTTCTGTGCATGGTTCAGAAATAACAGACAACTGGTCGTCTAATGACTCACAGTTTCTCTTAAAAATCCCTCTAGTAACTTACAGATGACCGGCAAACTACAGCCTAGTTTGTGCAGTGTTAACAAGGCATATACTCAGTTTGACTGATGTGACCTATTTCAGCAAACGAGTCTTGCTGGATGATAGTTATGTTGTGTTCATATCCACAGTACCTAATTACTCAGTTCCAAAAGCAGCGGGCGGTTCGAGTAATAGTGCTTAAACTCGTTCATTCTGCTTCTGAAAGACTCAGTTTACACGCACATGAAATTCTTTAGACCGATGGACGCGTGAAAACATATCAGTTATTGTAAGCGAAAACTATACCAATATAACACAATCAGTTAGAGTGGACTAAAAGGGTCATGATTATTTAATAACAAATTGCGTAAACCTTATCATCAGTAAACTTTACAAATTTACTTTGGCACATACAATCACTCAATAGTTACTAGTTCGCTATCACCTGTTATAATAATTGTGACGGACATGTTTATCAGTTTACCATTTCCGTAAAGTTTTCCTCCACGACACATAACTAAAACTACCATATATGTACAGCCTTTCTATCTTAATGATTTGCTGTGGCTTCCTCAGGTTGTCCGCAGCTAGTACACTTGATGCCACACACATTGAAAAATTCGGCCTGTACGAAAGTGCTGTCTTTTTGACACTAGTTAAACAAACACATCGTACGGGATCAAAAAGATTTCCCACGCCAGTCAACTAAGACGACATACGTGTCACTTTTTGTTTATGTGTAAACTGCAGTAATTTATTGCAGTGTAGTAGCGGAACAATAAACATCATTCATATGTTCTGTTAGTTCCCGCTTGTGACAATCCCCCGCATGACAAATAACTCTCTTTAAGTTTCCAGAAAATAATATATTTTGTGAAAAAAGACGTACGCATGCTTCTAGTTGGGTTGAAGCAATTTTCTTCGTTTGTTGTAATTTCCCCCGTTGAAAGGCACAGAAAGTGTCGAAAACTTCCACATTACTAGGCGCGTTGTATGACGGGCAATTTCGTTGTGAGTAGTATACTACTCACAAGTAGACTATTACCCACAGGCGTCATTCAGGAACAAAAGGGCAAGCTCCGAATGCCAGGAAGTCGACGGACAAGAACAGACCATCGGAATAGTGTGTACGCGCTATGGCAGGAGTTCCACCTAGACGAATGACAATGATGTGTGTGAGTGCATGTCTGACGTGCAAATGAGTGTGCGCGTTTGTGGTTTGATTTTTGACATGACGGGAGTTTGCCGAGTAAATGAGTTCACAGGCCAAGCGTCTCTCGAGATCACAACAGGGGTAAATGTCACTTAAAGGATATATATTACTGCTACAGACCAAACTGACTCAGGTACATCGTTGATGTTTGTTTTGATCAAGTTTAGTTGATGGATTTCCGAAAGGAAATCTACGTTGATTTCGGTTCATGGTAACTGTAAAATGTATTTCCATATCTGTTATTGTTAATCAGTGTTTCTTCGTTTACTCACGGCCTTTAGTTTGCAGGAAAAGTTCCAGTTGTTCGTGAAACAAAATTTCACTCCAGTGCAAGTAAATGAAAATGGACCATAAGGCTCCAACTAAAACTGCTTTTCATTACAAAGTTTTAATTTTCAGAGTTCCTGTGTAACGTGCGACCGAAACCAACAGACGCGCACGAGTTGAATTTAAATTGATGACGGAGAGTGCTGCTGTGTTGTCGGCGCCGTCTTCGTTAGTGTTTGTATAAATCGTGTGTATGGCTTACTGGGCGTTTAGTTCATGCTTGTTTTCTCGTTGTTTCCTTTTACAGGACTCGTTGAAACCCCCGCTTCGGAAGAACGATGTCTCTCGCTGTCTGCACATTGCCCCAGAGTTGGTCCGTAGTTGTAATGGACAATCAGCGTGTAAACAGCCGGCTTGTATGTTACACCTGATCAGGTTGCGCAAGTTAGCCTAGTACCTAAATTCCAACTGATACACACCAGAAGTTATGTAAGGATTACCAACGTAAACGTACATTGATTTGAATTTTATTTGAATTCAAATCAAAAGTTGTGTTGAGTATTATAATTCGACTAAGGCCATTTATACTATAGTTTGCCCACTGACAGTGCGTTCTGACAAGCCGATCAGATGGCGCAAATAAAACCTACTCAAAAATAACTTCAGCGTTAGTACAATTATTGGCACGTTGGTTCTAAGCCACTCCAGTGCAACCAAAGAGTCGTGGTGATTGTTACTGCAACAGTGTACAGAATGGTGACTGATGTCATATTAACTCGTACACAGTGTACTGTCAGACAACACTGATCATATTTATAATGAACGGGAGGTTTCCGTTATTCATAATACCGACAGAATGTTGACTAAATTGCTCTAGACTGTTGCTACGGCGAAGATTGATAAATAAGTTAACTGCCCAACGGTAATCGTGGGGAATTTCATCCTGAACTGCTTAAAAATCCTACAGGGTCGGTCAATCCCCAGGATGCCAACAGCGACTGGGCCATATTTAAGTAAACAATCGGAAACAACATATGAGGTATGTCGTAAAGTGGGTTGATCCTCACGTGTAATTCTGGAACATCTTTTATTACGGCAACGAGCGCATAGTTATGTTTGATGTAATAGGAATTGGATGAAAGGTGACTGGTAGCAAATTACTTGCCAAAAGATGTTCACACTGAAATACTATGAGCTGGAGAAAGCAGTGTACACAGCAGTTCGTTTATAAATATGCATTACTCTGTGCTTCGCTTAATTTGATTGTCTTCTTCAATGTTGAATAGTAGGTTACTCCTCCACTTATGCATTGCGAAATAGTTGCTGAAATACACATTAGATCCGAATTTCTAACTTTTCTGAATTTTGTCACATTTGGGTACCACCTGAGTAGTACGTGACACTGATTGTAATGTTTGTAGAGTAACTTAAAGCTATCTACATCTAGGTGATAAAAGAACGGCCGGAACATCATTTTCTCTTAATGAACTCAAATGAGTAAAACAGTATTGCTGCCTTAAATCTCAACAAGTCTCATTCAATGGGTTAAATGCAAAAACGGAACCGACATGAACATTATTTATAGAAATAGTTCAGAATAGACAAATAAATTTTTTCCTCCACTGGACAATGAAGGGGGCTGAAATTTGTGCTAGCCATGACATGCACAGGTTCACTCATGTTCTTTAATTAAACACAAATTATTTGTGCTCCCGAATAGATAAAACTTTGTTGATACCCACTAACTAAACATGTGCATGTCGACCGATCGCATGGAATGGATCTTTTGGGACGTACCTTATGAGTGAGCTTTAGGTGATGAAATGGTCTGTAATAAATCAAGCAATTGGTCTTTCATGTAAACAAATGATGACCTCTCCGTCAGACTGACGCATACAGGTAGGTACGCGGAGGGATAGCTGCAGTTTCGTGGAGACAGACTCTTATTTTTTAAATTTATAATACCATACTTGATCACGTAGTAGACTGTTTCTACAGATTTATTGCGACTGATTTCAATTTATGGACTACAGTGAGTTTATTCCAAATGACAATCATAACTTGTGAATTAGCTGTGAACTCGTAACCCATTTATTCGTTTAACGGGATGATCGTTATATGTCTCATTGAACAGACAGTGACGTGTGTTTCCAACATACATTTCAAAACCATCGCCTGAAAGCAGTTCCACAAAATGAAGACATTGTCCGTCTTAGAAAGTTAAGAATTTTGGAAATAGGCTTTAATGCGGGGAAAACTAACTCCTCGTTGCTTCGTCTGTTTTTTTTTAAAATTCGGATACATCTTATCCAGCAACTGATGTTGAGTGGAATTGTTTGTCACAAACTTCCGATAGGTTCAAGCTTCTTTTGGGCGCAAATAAATTGCAGTCAAGAAATGTAATGGCCGCAGTGTTTTGAATTGAATAAGAACCACCTACGGCAGTCTAGGTAGTGTCCTCACCAGGAAGGTTGATAGCAAATTATTTGCCATATTAAACATTTTTATTTTACAGTCATCTTAACATCCGGGAAAGCCAGATGGTTATCTGCCTTCACGTTCATCGCAAAGAATATGCAGTGCTCGTGTAAGTTTAAGACACTCAGGAAGCCTTCAGCATCGTGTTCGATTGACATACACAGAAACAATTGTATAATTGGAGTAGGTATGAAAATGTACACTGTAGAATGGGTGGAACTGGCCATGGCATGGTTAGGGAATCTCTCACTGGTACCCTATCACACTACCGGCAGATTTGACTATAGGAGGAATCTGTTTTCTGTGCAGATCAACAACAGTTTGCTTAACCAATCCTTACACACTAACAGTAAGTGTGTACATCCAAACAAAGTCTGTACCGCGGTTGCTGAAATTTGTGTGAAAAATGCGCTGTTCTAAATTTGCAAGCCGTCCTCTTTACAGTTTCGTTGCACCTAAAGACACAAGTTGGTAGATTAAATAATTCTTACGGTTGTTTTCAATAAACGTGATTTTGATCTAACCGCTGGTGAACGTTCTTCGAAATCCCTCATAAATATATTCCGTTTGGTTTCCGTTCATTGACGTTTTCCAGAAAGCAATCTTCATTGTGCTCACTTTAATCGTCCAGTAAGCTACAACCGATTTGTCCCAGAACAGCTTAAGGAAATCAATTAGCGTTATTCAGTCTGGTGTACTCGATTTATTTCCTAACGCTTATAAACAAGTTCAGTAACTGATTAGACATTGATTCTATACTCGAATCATAAAACTTCCATCGTATTCTTTGTGGGGTGGATATCAGCAACCATTTTCTGAACAACAGCAGGACACCGAGCCAGTGAGTGAACAGTGGATCGCATTCAGTACTGCATTATTCGCCATGTAGTTCCAACGTTTCAACGACAACTTTGTAAGAAGGATATTGCCACAAGGTCAACTCACTAAAGGCAATTAGGCGGAGAACAATAAATCGGTCTGCCACCATTGCCACTGACAGAAGAATATATATGGTGAGATGCTTAAAGGTTGCTTACTCCATTCACTCACAAATGTTACCCACACATAGCAACGACAAAAATGACATTTCAGTTTACACGAGACGAACGTGTGTTGACAATTCAAAAGTGAACAAACAGCCTGAGTGAATTTATACAATCACTGTGTTGAATGACACTGTGTCAAGCAACGTAAATATATTCGTGCCTCATTTTCGCTAGAAAATGTCGAACGAGTTGCCTAGATCAAAAATCTGACCAGATTCAATGATCTTCAATGCAGTGACGTCGGATTTCTAATCTTATATTTTGTCACACTCATCTACTGCTCTCTTGAACGCACGGCCCCCGTGGGCCTGTGATCAACCAGTCTTTTTGCAGTCACAGGTATGTTGTACTACGACAGACAACATCGCATTTGCGAGTGAACTAACAAAGCGTTTTGATCGAACACCATCGTAGGTAGGCTGAGCCGTACGTCAAGCTGAAAGTAACGAGTGCAATTCAGCTGCAGGGTTCGAATGGGTCAGGACAAAATTCTACCTTTGGCTTAAGCCAATTACGATGAGGTCACTTTTGAAAGGCGAATTCAAAAATATCAGCTCCTTTGAAAACATACATTTGTTAACTTTGATTGACCTTCTGTTGCGATGAACATCAACAAATTTATTCGGACATCTGTTTGCTGCCAAGGTCTTCATTAGCATTCCCCCCTCTTCTTGCAACAGTCATTGGTGCAAAACTTCTGCTTCTTGTGAAGTAAAGTTCTCACGTAAAGTTCGTAGTTGTAAGCAATTGGCGTGCAAGACAAAATCTCTCCAAATGATTTAACGAAACTGAGCGTTGTATTACACCGTCCTCTCGTCCGGTGAGTAAGTTTCCTGGCAAGGTTAACTTATCCTTGGACACTTTCTTGTGAGAATGAAAACTTCTGGCCGGTGAAATCTGATCAATCACAAAATGTATGAGAATGAACAAGTGATAGAAATTAAAATAACTTCCATTTGTAGCACTGATAAAAGTTTGTTTCAGCAACAACACCGGATATTTGCAGTTCAATCCAATTTTGAAATTTACTAGCTGGTGTTTGACCTAGTAGAGAACTCGTCATCATACCACCAGTAATTTCGCAGAATAGTCCTTAAAGGTCAAGAGTATAAGTTTCTTAAGGTAATCAAGAGAGATATGCAAGGAAAAATTCCAACTGGAAATGAAACCACACAAAAGTCAACCGTTTTTCCAAGTGGAATCTTTGTGAAAGAAGAGTTCACATTGGTAGAATAAATTCTACGAGGACTCTGCGATAGGCTGTCTACTGCCTGCGTTCGGTGAAAGCAGTCTTTTGTAAATTATGGAGTCAGGTCATTGACTGGAGGATTGAGCATGCCAGCAATTCATCTGACAGCTTACGATAAGGTGACTGCTCTACGTGAACAATCGGTCTTACATTAACAACATGACTGCGTTGTTGCATTTGTTTAGACGGAAATTATGAGATGTATCCCTTTGAGTAGACTTGGGACCACTTCAGAAATTTGTTTCTTTGTTAGGAGGTCGTTCGATCTATTGTTTGTCTGGAAAATTTGTTCGTCTACTAGGATGGTCCCCACTCATGGTTTGTTCTCAGTCTTACTGATAATCACTGAACTGTACTCTTTATGTGATTAAAGAAAAATTACACCTTTTATTTTATTCAGTGGCTTGAGAATACTTTTTGCTTGAGTTTTACGTAACATGGTTGCTGCATAGGATGGCTATGCGAAACATTGACCAATTCTGTGTAAAATCAATCTTCGTTGTCCTATGAAGTGGGATACAACCATTTTACTTGGTCCTACAAAGCCCCAAGTTACACCTGTATAAAGAACTGGGGAAATCGCCTAACAGCACTTCTTGATTTCAGCCCAATTGATATAACCTTAAGTTACACCCATGTAAGCTGAACTGACAAAAACTTGTACAAGTGCTTCATACCAATTCCAGACAGTACATAACAAATAATGACGATGAAACGTGAGAACAAAACTTCAACCTCATCCATTACGAGGGAGATTACGAAGTCTTCTAGCCTTGCCTACCCGAGTAACTCGTTCAGTTTATTACCAATTGATCGAAAAATAAACTTGCTTATAATATCCGATATAACACTGTCAAATAATTGTCGTCTTGGTCAATGTATGGGCGAACTTCCTACACAGTCTGCTTATTTGTGCTGAAACTGATACTAACCTCTTCGTTAACAAAAAGCCTGGATTTTAACCGCGTCTCTCGTTGCTAACTGAGTGTTTTACACAATCGAACATTTTATCGTTAAAATTGATGAGGCTAAACGAAATGGAATTATCTCCCCATTTGGGGTATCTTCCGTTTTTTCAAATAGAAGTAGATTGTTAGTGTTATAATGTGCGACCGAAACCAGCAGACGCGCACGAGTTGAATTTAAATTGTTGACGGAGCTTGCTGCTCTGTTGTCGTTGCCGTTTTAGTTATCGTTTGTGTAAGTCGTGTGCACGGCTTACTGGGCGTTTAGTTCATGCTTGTCCCTCGTTGTTACCTTTTACAGGACTTGTTGGAACCCCCTGATTCAGAAGAACGCTGCCCTCCGGTGTCTCTCTGTTGTCTCACAGTTGGTTGCAAGTGTAACAAACAATCAGTGTTAACGACCAGGTTGTATGTTACAGTATTAGACGGAACATCATTCAAAAGTATTTAAGATCCTCATTTTTGGACGTTTGAAGCGGCTTTCAAGCGTCCGAATTTCGATGACTTTTCGTCGATCTCAAGGATAGATATCTTCAGTTTGCTGATGGGCACTGACGAGTGGTCGGGGATTTGGTTTATTTTACGTTGAACAACACCCACCATTGATCGCAGATGTCAAATTCCCATAAATATTCCAGTCGTCTCATTTCGAACAGCAAAAGTACTAGACTCGAGTTTCGCTCTCATTGGAGCTCGTCAGTAGTGCATATCCTTGCCATTGCCGGGACTAGAACACCGACCACGTTGTTCATGAGACAACCGTTTACCACTACGTTATTGGTTTCACATTACGTACAATAGGATTATCATATGTGAATGCACGACCACGTTCGCTTGTGAGTAAATATTGCCTGGCACTATTGGTGAAATCAGAGATTTCGACTTACCTAGGAAGTCTTAATCGCAAGGTTACCGATTGGAGTTAACATACTGTAACTGTGTCTGCAATCAAGACGGTCGGGCAGCCCGATCATTATTCATAAGCGAAGGTGGTTGAGCGTTCACATATGATAATTCGGTTGTGTCTAATGTGAGGCCAATGATGCAGTGGTAAACACGGTTGCCTCATGAACATCGTGTCCGTGGTTCAAGTCCCGGCTGCAGTGGCGATGTTATGCACTACTGACGAGCTCTAATTAGATCAAAACTCGAGTCTAATACTTCTGCTGTTCGAAATGTGACGACTAGAATGTTTATGGGAATGCGACAGCTGTGATCAATTGTGGGTAGTGCTTAACTTGAAATCTCCAGTTTGGATTGCTCACATATGGATTTGTATGCTACTGATTAATTGTAAGACGCAAAAACTTCACACGACGTTAAGTGTTCTGAAGTAACATCTAAACTATGTGGTCATAGAGTAAACAACTAACGTTGTCGTTTGAATATTGTTTGTACTGAAAACTTTTTTCAATACTGGACGATAAACTGGATAACATTGGCTGCTGAACCATTTCTTAAGTTACCTGGGAGTCTGTTCTTTCAGCGTTTTTTCTTTGATACGAGTTCATTACTAACCTAAATCCTGCCGCATTGTTTCGGGTTGGTAGCGCAAGATAGAATGATCATACTCTTACGATATCCCACGTCTTACTCTTCTTTCAACGTTTGTTTTAAATTTATAAAACACTTCACAGAAAACTTAAAAATTAGAAGGCTTGCTGTCAGCTTTGTAAGTTTCATTTTTCGATCCATTTATCTTGTCTAATCGTTAGCATGTTACTAAGGATTACAGATAACAAAAAGATAGGGTCAGATTAAACTGGCTTATTTGCAATTTATTCCCAAATCTTATCTGATGCTTTGTACACACATTTTCAGATGTTTAAACTTCTTCCGAACAATTGCCCATCTCTTTCATTTACTCATGCGATATTCAGGTATATGCACTCAGCTTGGATGGGTGTCTAATGACTGGTTTTCTTTTTGGTGTTCTAATTAGTTCGTACTAAATATATATTACATTGTTACGTTTAGATGATTACCGTTACATCAATCTGATAACGCCAACTTAAAATACAAAGCACAGGAAAGCATATCAAGGTTCTTGCGTATTTCAACATCGTGGTGCATTGGAATCGTACTGAAGGAAGTAATTACAGTGAAGATGTCCGAACTTTTAATCGATAAAATTAGATGGCATCTCCAAAGTGTGCAAATTTAACGTCGTTCTAACAAACGAAGATTCGGCCAAAAGAATTGAGCCCGCAGAAACAATAATTTGCCTCGTTTGACCTTGCTGTCTAATTACCACAACTGTAGTGTGTGTCTGTTGAGGTGCAGTGAAATTCGCCAGGCAATAAGTGCACGTGATCCAATGTTTTCGAATTGCGTTTTAGAAATAATACCATAATCAGCGTGATAGGTAAGAAGAAAACTAAACAGAAGCGGTGAAACTAAGGAAAAAAACTTAATAGATCGAATTTCTGCATGCGCATACTAGATTTTGCATTCGTTTTTCGGCTGCCTGTGATACTTTTAGGCAGGGCGGAACAAATTCGAGGGGTGAAATACGAACAAGGCTCCACCTCTTGTCAGATTTTAATCACTCTGCTTCTGATTTCTGACTGTCTTCCTGTGTCCAGCGATAAAATTGGTCTGGTAGGAAACCGTCCCCACGACTGAATTTTGTATGCCAGGAAGCTCATCGTACAATCCATTTGTTGTCCTGATTATCATTTCACTGACCAGTTCATTGCCGGGTCTGTAAACAAGTGCATTACACCGGAAATTCGAAGAACGAATGCTAACGTCCTTGACACGAAACAGGAAGTAAGGTGTGAAATGTCATAATGAATTTCGTCGTACTGGGCTCACGAGAAAATTTCACTGGATTTAGAAAACGCTCAATTTTATTGTGTCCAGATTGTACTAAGTAAAATCTTCCACTGGTTTTTCAGAAAAGTTTCCTTCGCTGTTCTTATTCGTGTTTTCTTTTCTTTACGAAGTTCTGGTTTTGCTTTTCAGAATGACTTTTTGAAGTTTTTGATCACTGAAATTATTCAATATTAAAAAATTGCAGTTTCTCATTCTGCCTACCCTGGACTAACAATTTCAATGCAATCTTTCTAGCTGAAGTCTAGGTAACAACTGCTAATTGTGATAACGCCGCAAGCGTACATCGTAAACTGAAATAAATATTGAACTACTGGTATTCCATACATGTTCCTCTCTAATGTGATTAGGCAGAACGTCAGTTGTTTTAGCGCAAGGTTTATACTGTTACATGATAAACGGCTGATCACGCTCTTACTTAGGTGGGTAATCAATGAATTTGGGGTTCCTTTCACCACCATAGGCTAAAAAATCAACGATGTGTTTGAAACAGTTTGATGTAGGAAACTCAAGTGACTAATATCCTGTTCCATTCGTTTATCCCATTGGTGAGTATCAGCCAACTTTGAACAAACGGCATAACCACAAACGAAGCTCGGATTCGTTGCTGTTTACATCTGTAACATATGAGCAACTGCCCGAAGAAAACGTGGAGAACTAAATTATTTTATGACATTTGCCAATCGGAACGATTACACTTATCAAAATATTGTCTTTTTCTTTTGGATCATGTCCAATTGGAGTGAATAAACAATAAGTTGAACTTTTGTGAATGGCACAGTTTCCTCAGTAGCGAATATAACAACTTATGTGCCTAAGTTTATCGCTAGTGGTTCACTTACAATGGTTCCTCGTACTGATATTTGTGAGTGAAGCAAAAGAGAAATTTGAGAATTGTTTCTAGAGGACGAAATTTTCTATTGAGAATTAGGCTCACCATTCAGTCTGTTCCATTTTACTTCTTTAGAAAAAATACGTTAAGAATAGAAAAGTTTGTTAGTCGCGTACAAAGGGCGTGAATGAAGTGGTGAACACTGAAGTTGCGCGATGTCACACGTGGTTCTAATGTCATGGTCTATCAATATCAGTTGCGGAACATATTGAACGAAACAAGCTTAGAACAATGCGGATTAACCCGATTCTAATTCATTTGTAGTAAAAAATGGAGTCTGCATCTTTAATCGTGCAACGGATTCTTTTGATGAAACTCCGATGTGATTAATAAACAAAACTCAACTGCTTCTCTTAGCAAAGTAAAGCCGAAAACACATTGTTTCCCTGAAGGCTGTATTGCGTTTCAGTAGAAACTTTGTTGGCTTGCCACGTTTCTATTACAGTGAAAAAACTATGACACTTCAAATTCCCTCTTGTTTTATCATTATTCTTGTTTTACAGTCTTTTGTAAAATCGGTCTTTCTGTTTAGGATTAAATGTGATATTTGGACAGATACTAGACAGATATCCGGTAGGTGATTAAAAGTTTTGGGCCAGTAAAGATTGTGAGTTAACTGTCGGACAAATAAACTGAACAGAATGATCAATTATGTCTCGTCTGCACAGACTGTGCAAGCAAATTTTGTCAATAACCTTATTGTTCAGGTTCGTAGCACACTCATTGGCATGCCCTGGCTAGATTAATGCTCACTTAAAGTAAATAAGACAGATTTTTGTTGATACGAACCTTTTAGTTTTGGTATCTTTACTAGTTTGATCAATGCGAATTATTGGGCACATGATGATAGCTATGAATTCAGACTTTTTGGCCGAGTTAATCCACCCGAACGAGTCCCACTTGAACTGATCACCTATGGAAATATAGACGGGGATTCGGTGACTTGGCTATATTCGGCATTCTGGTAACCTGGCCGTTCGTAAATCAATCAATCCTGTGAGTAGTTTTCTCGAGGCTGCTTTCGGTTGCCGTTGGTAATAAGAGGCTGAAATCATCCAGCATCATTATAAGGTCAACTGTGAACTGTTTTGTGATTGGTGTCTTTATTTTAAGTACGGCAACTAATTATTGTGTCTACCTGAGTTGTGAACATCAGCATCATACCTTACAAAACGTTTATACTCTGCCTGCCAACCACCACCAGAAGTAACTAACTCACTGCTGAATAGTCGCTCTTGAGCTGAATCAGGACTTTTCCCGAGTACTCCTGTACGCATATTGTAAGTTGTCTGACGGCCCCATCTTGAATGAGTCACGCGGTGGTCACTGCTATCCTTGATGAACATTCAGAGACAACGTTAACTAATGAATTTTGATCTAGTTTTCGTTCATTGAGTTCACACGGTTGTGCAAGCACAGTCACAGGTAAGTGCATGAAAGTTACCACCGTATCCCAAGTGTATTTAGAAATGACTGTGATATTTCGGGCTATCTTAGTTCAAAATATTTTATACCTTGTCAAATACGCATCTGCTTAACATCGTTTTTTGAATGAAATCAACTGGTTTACACTACCCTGAAATGAACAACCTTACCATTTGTTGCGCCTATTTGATATCCCCGATTGTATGTTTCTTATATAAGCAGTTGCTGAAATCTTCTTCACTCACCGCATATTATAACTACCTGGAATTTTTACTAATAACTGTGTCCCCGATGTGTGACACGTTTTATTCAATCAGTTATTTTCTAGCCATTCCGACGTACCGCTGAATATTGATTTATCTGTGGCAGCTTTGAGTTACTGTCAACAAAATCATGTCTGAATCATGTGAGGGGTTAGCCGGAAGATTGATCATGAATAGTTCCAAATGACTTGCTGATCGGTTTTGTTGTTCGACTAAGGTTTTCTGATGCAGGTGAACGAAGTCCCGTCGTTGTTTGAAGAAGTAACTCAATGTAGCTTTATCCGTTCTATTTAACATTATGAGGACTCCTGAACAGGTGACATAAAGTATATGTTTAAAATTAGTTGAATGCATTATGCCCAGTTCCAACATCCACAAGCAACTTTCCCAAAATTTTTCATCATTATCAGCAATTTATACAGTCACTGTTTTACACGTTTCTCCAGACAACACCACAATTCTGCAGTGTTACTCACAAAGCGATACCGGTTGTCTAATTGCAATGAATAATGTCATTTCAGCCCTAAGAGTTAGGTGCGCAATCAAGACTGATTAACTCCCAACTCACCACCCTAATTTGCCAGCTATTGGTCAACGGCCATCGCCTTATATTATGGGGATGTTTCAATCATCCATCCAACCCCAAAACATAGAATCTTGGATTACTAGTCCGTCGACTCAGGATCGCCTGTCGCTTTAGTATTTGTCAGTCGGCACACCAAGTTCCATGGGGTTGTGTTGACCCGAGTGAGCGAATATCGGTCACATACAGAACACAGGCAAATATTCATGATGAGACATTTGACCGGTGTTTATGAAGAATAACGTGAACTTCTACCATCGATACAACCATCGCAACAGCGGTCTTCATTATTTAATTTTGACGACTGGTCACTCAATAACTACACGTCCAGAAACGCACTACAGGTCTGGGAGTAGGCACAGAGTGTATTGCTGGAGTCATGGAGACTGAATTCTACAAACCATCTCTGTCCAAAAGTTTTCGGGAGTGTAATCACAGGTATCTACGGACACTTCTTCAGCAGCCACAGTGACCAGTGTTCAATTCCCACCTGCAGATCTGGTTCTGATATGCCTCTACAAGCATTGATTCCAGCGGCACGACATAACAGGTGTACTTGTTACTGAATCAGAATTCATTATGTGGATAAGGCCTGAACTTTAAAGATTACTCATATGCAGCCATACTTTGATGAGCAGACTAAGTTATTATGTCAATACACCTCCTATCAAGTTGATAACTGAAGAATTATGATACACTTGGGTCGTAGAAAAATCAGAATACTGAGACGTTCGACACTTTGATCCATTTTTAATTCAGGGTAATGGGTCCAAGCTTCAGTGATACTGCATGCATAAAACGAAAATGGAAAAGGAATCGGGAAGAGTCACCAATGAAACGATATTTTAGCACTACTACTGGCAAAATTGTGAGTCGCAGGGATGATAACATACTTTCCTTTTTGTCTGCGTCTCTATTGTCAGGTTGACCTCAGAGCTATGACCTCGTAAATAACTGTGCAATTGTTTGATCCAACTGGTTTGGCCGAGGTTTAAGCACTAATGAATAGTCGGGGAGTTGAAAAACTTCATGCTAAACATCAATCAAATCTGATCGCAGTCTCTGTATCCATTTAGGATTTTCAGCCAGCCTCTTTCAAAAAGAAGCACTAGACTCGAGCTTTGCTCTTGTTAAAACTCGTCAAGGGCGGATTAGAAAACCGAGCCACACTTTCATGAGGCAACCGTTCTGAACAGTGTGCTACTGATCTCACAGTAGGCCAGACCGAATCATCATATCGGAACACCCGACCATTTTCGCTTATGAGTAATGGACAGGTTGCCGGATCGCCCAGAAAGGAGACCCCAAAACTGACCTGTTAACTCCAACCGATAACCCCGCGATTAGGACTTCCAAGAAAGGCTACTGTTTTCTCTCGAGAAGGATGAAAAACCTGATCGTTAGTCATAAACAAAAGTGGTTGAGCGCTCAGCTACGATAATTTGGCCGTGTCCAGTGTGAGGTCAGTGGAGCAGTGGTCAACACGGTTTCCTCATGAAGGCGTGGTCGATTACTAATCTAGCCGTGACCAGTTCTAATGAGAACGAAACTTGCGTACAGTGGTTCTTTTTGAAAGTGGCTGACTGGAACGTCTATCTGAATAGGTGGTTTAATTGCCAGTACATTTTACTTTTGTCGACCAGTAAAACGATGGCCCAGCCAACTCAGTTTCATCACGATAAGAAGTCATTAATTTTGGACATCACACGCACCCGACGTTGCGGATATTTGTTTAGTTTCAAAGGGAACTGTCGTAAAGTTGGAGGCAAAAGAATAAAACTTTCAGTAAAGCACACTGAAATGTATGTTTGTAGTGGCTGTCTGGAAAGATGGTTGTGATCAACGGCACCACGTACTTTCGTGCATTTTCATATGGACGATTTGTTTTCCATAGTTGATAGTGTACGTTTCAAAATCCCCAGTGGCGATATGCATTCAAGCTGTGTAAATTTAAACCGATATATCGTATACATTATCTGATACTATTGTGTTGCTAGCCACTGCTGGTCCGCTACCTTGTCACAAGTATCCTGGCCTATCTCATATTCTGAAAGTGTGATAGGAACCGCAAATGACTTGCTGTACAGCGCTTATGTCAGTGTGCTGTCCACTGCGATCATTTATAGCGACGGTTGTTTATCGCTGCGGAGCACGTCCTGTTTGAGTGATATGTGAAACCAGAGATAGCCAGTCCTGCAAAATCTTTAGGCATAGTTAACCGAAAACGAGTTAACTCTTAGCCAAAGTGTTGCTTAATGTCTTCTCAAAAACGTTTCTGTCAAATGCGTGTGGTATCATAACCCCGTCTCTCAGAATCAGAACGAGATCATAAATTTTCGAGTGAACTACATTTTTGTTATGTCACATTGTCTCGGGTTTTCTTTGGTTGGGAAACGCGGTTTTAAGTTCCCGTCCATTCAAATGGATGAGTACCTGGACACTGCACATGGTCCACTGAACACCCGTTTTTTTCTAGAGCATGATATCAAAATTTGTGGCGATAGCTATACTAACCAGGCACTTGCTGATAGTCTTGATATTACATTCGGGAGCAAAAATGACGTCCTCTCGGAATGCTTGGGGTAAGTGTCCTTAATAAGCTGCATTGCTGAGATAGAACACAGATTCTTAACATAGGACATCTTTTACTCACGTGACTGAGAGACTCCACCAATGTCCATTGATTTTCATTAGTGTGACAAGCATGACTAAGGCTAGATGCCTTTGATTATGTCTCCGTAAGCTTTGTTCATGTACGTAAATGACGATTGTTTCGGCACAATCGCCCTGGTGACCAGTGAGGTGAGGCGACTGATACTGGAATAAAAATGGACCTGTTTGAGTGTTGTTTTGTGTTTTTCCCTGATTTAGTCTTAATCTTTCATTATAAACGATGTATTATATTTTTAATATCGGAAGATCATACAACAAAAACCAGATGGTTGTTATTCATAATTCTGTTCAGCAAACTATAACCATAGAACTAGATTGGCTGATGGATGAACCATTATGCTAAGCTAATGGTATTTGTAATGATGGATCCGAAAACGCTAAGAAGAGACATCCAAAACAAGTGTGCCCCACATATATTCACAACACCGATATGCTTCTTTCTGGATAAAAAAATATGCAGATGAACGAGTAATACGGTATTTTGTAAATCCTCTGTGGGCCACACCCAGCGTAGATGTATTTTGAACAGAGGTTACGCTACTTGCGGCAGTGCAAATAATTTGGCGATGTTGGGAAGGCAATTACGAAAACATATTGCCAAAGGCATATGTCTTATTTATATGGAATATCTCTGTCAAGTGCCATATGTAACCCGGTATGTGACACAACAGCAATCGACTCATGAAATGAACGATTAACATAACCTTCTAAATGAGTTTAACATTTAAAGTTTCATCATTGGTTATATTCCAATTCTGTTTACATTTTGAGCTGTTTTATTTCTGGTTCCACTCATTGCGTCGCGTTATATTCGTATAAAGGCAAATAAGGAAAAACAACACATTGTTTGTGGTTATGTGATTGGTCACAACAACTGGACAGTCACAAGCGTTGTGTAAGCAACCATCGATATGCCACAGTTAACAATGTGCAAATGGTAAGCAACTGATTTTTATGACATAGGTGAATGGGTAGCATGTTTGCCACCACTATAGTTGATTTAAGATCCTATGTATACTGGAAGTTATTTAACTGCAGTCCCTAGATTGATCAGTCTCAGGTACTGATGTACAACTGGTAAAACGATTGACTTCGTCAGTAAAAGAGTGTAACAAAACTTAATCTACTAGTGGATAAAATGGATTTCGCTTAGCGAATTATAAAAAAGTCCAGTATTGTACTTCTACATAATTCGTTATACTGGGCTCTCAGCTGCATTCCATAAGTGCATCAATCGTGAACCAGTTAAGCAAAATAATGGATAACGGAATCAGCGTGATATATTACAGTTATACGCTATGAAAAACTGATTGGGTTTACTCTGAAAACCCTTTTTCATGTTTGTGCTTTGTGCTGACCATACTCATTGTTAATTAGTTTATGAACCGTCTGTTTTTTCAAGGTGGCTTGTTTAACATACAGTTGTTTATTTGCAAATATCAGGCCACCTCCTAGTTCAAACATTTGTCTCGGGTCATCCTGTTTTCCTACTCCAGCTGTGAGTACCATAAGTGATGTTGTCAGAGTGTTAGACGGAAACGAGAATAATCTATCTCAAGAAAATGACCGGTCTACATTCCTGTAACTAATAATACACCTCCAAACAAACGTAACTAATCAACACATAACAGCAAATATAGTTCGACCCTGCATGCGTTGTTCTTAGTGTAAAATGTGGTCAGTGGCTGAGGCCGTTTGTTTGTGTATACTGCGAATCTTTCGGTTACAGGTGACTATCGGGTTTACAGTTCACATCCGTCTAGTTGTGCGTAGATCTTGTGTACATAACAGTATCCACTTGTTAGTTGCTTGCTTAAGCCAGTAATAAACAGAGGTAGTTGAGTATTTTGATCGTGTATCAATCTGTCTTTTCCCGTCCTATAAGATTGAAGTGGGCTACGTTTAGATGTCTCCACATTCTGTGTATTACCGAAATAGTTGTTTTCGAATCAATTCACTGCTGGTTTAGACAAAGTTTTATACAACAAAAAATTTGTTTGTGGTTGGATGTCTTTCGGTAGCCAGCACAGAGAAGAAATATTCATTGTGGAACAGAATATCGGGTTCCTTAAGCACTTCGAACCATTCAGAGTGTGTCACCTACATAAACTTTAATGTGTGGTTCGCTGAAGAACGACTTTTCTTGTGTTCTTCTATAGACACGTAGCACAAGTAACACACTTGACTTCAGATTCGTTGTAATTTCAAAATATATGTAAATTATCTTCTTATATTGCGTTACACAGAAGGCGAAGTGAACTGCTCTCCAGACCAATGACAGGAAACCATAAAAGTTATTTTGTTATCGATTATCTGTCTTTTATTTATAAATAAATTTTCAAGTGTATCCGTTCATTCGGTTATACACTGATAAGCTCAGGAGGGATAGCGTCTAATATTTATTTTCTCCGATCAAACTGCACTTTGTGGCACACACAAACACGTCTGGCTTTTAAAAGTGTATTATATCGTTTATACAGCGTTATCAAGAAAGAGAGTTGTAAATTCTTCGGAAGTGTTTAATAATTTTGGTTTAAATTCAGGTGTTTCCGGGTGCAAAGAGTCTGGCGGAGATATGGTTAATAATTTATTTCTAGCTTTCACAGATAAAGTGAAGTTGAATATCGTGTGTCAGGTTACGATAAATCTTATAACTTTCCAAGTCCAATCCCACAATTCACTAAACGTTTACAGTTGCAAATCCAGTCGACTTAAGGTGTATCTGATGCCAAATGTGATACCTGTTGAACAAGAACTACAGGCCGGAAATTGTTAACAAACAGCCGGTTACAATACAGATTGAACATCACTCACAATTGATCGCAGCTGTCGCATTCCTATAAACTTTCCAGTCGACCCCTTTCGAAAAGAAGCACCAAACTCGAATTTTGCTCTGTTCACTACGTATGAAAATCATAATCCTCTACTACTCATCAGTAATCAAAATAATGCTCAAGAATGTGATGATCTCTGTGATTTTAACTCGGAGGGAAGCCCTAATCGAGGGGTCATCGATTGGAGTTAGTAGGACAGTTACTTTGTCTCCTTCTGAGATGATCGGGTAACCTGATCAATACTCACAAGCGAAAGCGGTTGAGCGTTCATATATGATAATTCGGTCGTGGCTAACGTGAGGTGAATGGCGCAGTGGTAAACACGGTTGCCCCATGAAAGCGTGGCCGTGGTTATATTCGTGGCACTGACAAGCCCTAATGAGAGCGAAACTCGAGTCCAGTGCTTCTTTTCGAAAGGGGCCGACTGGAAAGTCTATGGGAATGCGACGGCTGTGATCAGTTGTGGATGATGTCCACATTATATGCAGACTAATATCTCCTACTACACACCAGTTGGTGACTATGTTATTTCCGTAATTATGTGCTAGTACGTGATACGAAGTACATAATGTTCATTAGTAACTGCCAAGAACAAGTTGTTGACTATAAATTATCCCATCACAAGCGACGTTCATATGACCGGTTTTTTTTTTATAGCGGATGACCTCTTGGTTTGTAACGTAATTGTTGCGTGAAACCTCGTTCAAACTGTCGGCCAGTGACGAGCCTGCGGAATAATGAAGCTGGGTGCGATGGTTGTTGAAATGAAATTGGGCGTCATCATGCGGAATTAAATCTTCCAGCCGAGTTTACTGGGCCAGCAAATGTAACATAAACTGAACTCCCGTTGCCTTTACGCGATAAGAGAAGCAGCATGTGGGCACCTAAATATCCACACATCTAGACAAATTACGCAACTTTCTGTGTGGATAAGCCATCGCATTTTGAAACATGCGAACACTATGAGAATGCCAGCTTGTTATATCAAGGTGCGCCAATTTCTCTGATCTCTAGAGATGCAAGCCGGTGAATTCCAGCGTTTTTTGAGTGTCATCTGTGATTAATGGTGCGAAGTTTCCTTTGCACTATTTGAAGTCCGTTGGTAGGGGAACTAATTTGGGCTGCTCAGTAGTCCGATTTATTATTCTGAGGACACGGAACCTATTGTGGTCGGTTTTCTATGCAAATGATTGCATTTTTCTACGAATCTTAAATTTGTGGGAAATTATTCAGTCTTCCTTCTGGGTATTGATATATTTTCTAAACAACAATTAACAATATTCAGAACTCAGCTTATTATCCACACCCGAATTCAAGTTGCCTAATGCATAATGCTGAGAGAATACTGTGTGACAGGTATTCTGAAGCGTTATTTGTCAGCTCACGATCTGACTGTAGTTTCAGCAAACTAATTGTTAACGATAGTACATCATATTTTCAACGATTCGACTAGCCCTGTGAGTTAATTAGGATTAAACTGTTTTGGCGGACAGTCTGTTTTCGGTTATTCATCATCGCGTCGATTACATATCATTTTATACCATCAGGGTTGTCAAATGAGCAAGATGAAAAGCAATTAGTCACACAATTACGTCATGCGGTTGTGAATGGGAGGGCAATTAGGTGATAAAATTGACCTCCGGAGGCGTCGAGTCGGTAACAGGTGACCATGGTAACCGTAGGACCTGTACACATTTCTTCTGATCGCACAACTTTGGACTATGCAACCGAATTCCGTTCGCTCCCATAGTGGCCATAACAACAAAGATATCGCAATGAATCACCCACGCCATCGATGTTTATTAGGCTGTCTGACTGCACAAACTTTGAATGGCTCTCCTGCTTTAAAGGCAAGTCAGAATCGGCACTTATCTTGTGGACAGAAAACCATGAGCGGATGTTTTGAACCAAACTAAATGCTCAATGGAACATGTATATATGGAATAGAGACCAACGACAGACCAAGTACAATACGGGTGACTTCTTTTACGGTGATGATGTTTTGTGTAGAATGTGTTTTCAAATCAATCTAATCGCTGATATCAGAGAACTTTTGTATACAGTATTATTGGAAGTCTAACTACTTGCTTCTTGTTTTCATTTATCAGAAACTCTGTTGATGTTAACCACAGTTTTGAGTAGTTCCGTGTTATAATAAGAAGCTCACAATTTTGTTTACCTCTTGTGTGTTAATCAGATTGCCTCAGTTCATTGATCTGATTACAGTTCGTTTAATTTCCACGCTTGAACTGAAATCTTCGATCATCTGGCAACAAACTGTTTCCAAACAAACGTGTTATTTACCAAAACCTGAACAAACTCGTCAATTAACCTATCAGTAAATCTTTTTTGGTTTAATGATTTGCTGTTTATTTTCGTCTACAGTCTTCATGTCCTTTTTTAGTGGCACACATACGATTGATGGGATCATTTTATTGGCATTGTGTCTAAGCGGTTGTTTAGATCAAAACACGGAATCTGTAAATTCACTTACCTATCGCCGGGGGTGTAAGTGAAATGTGAGAACTTACCTGAGTGATCAGATATAACAGTGTTTCACATTGGTCGGTTGAAGAACACACAAGTTGAACGAAGGTAATGCCACGAACGTTTGTGTGGTATGTAGGCTGGTAACATACTGTGATGAAGAATGAGGCATTAAAAGGTCAAACTGTCCATTTTGACAAATGGTGGGACATTTATGTGAACGCTGATGAAATGGGCCGTAATTTATATTGAATATTCATGTCCTCCCTGACGATCAACACATAAATTAGACTCGATTTGATTGTTCATGAGGTATAAGCTTTCCGATTAATACACCTCCGTCTGTCCTCCAGGTGAACCATTTATCCAAACCAATCATTTATTCGATTTCAACGTTTTCCAATAAAGACGGAGTCACACCAAACAGGCACTCTTTAGTGTTCGTGGAGCCTGCACTCATAAATTTGTAGTCAAGCGTGAACTATATCGGTGTGTAAGTAGTTACACCAGCTTGAAAATGTTTGATCCTCATTCCAGAGTAGTTTCAATATCCCCGGTCTTATCGAGTTGTACGGAGTTCCGAATATAACTGCACTGGCTTAGTAGTAGAGTTCTGTTTTGTCAGCATTAAGCTCGTCTGAAGCAGAAAACTATTGCTAGGGTCAGGCTAAGAATCATTTAGCTCATCCGGTGGCATCTGAGGCTGATGTTCCGGTGCCGAGAGGTTTTCACTTTCAAGTCGCTTTCTCACTTTTCAACATTGCTTCTAGAAGGAGGTCAATATTGAAGATGTGAAGATTTCCTACTTTAAGGGACCAGTACACCAGAACCTTATCATCTTCAACATAAGTGATCTTCTGTCTGTTTCGTCATACATGACCAGAATTGTCTTCAAGTAAACTTTTCGCTGGCAGTATTTTGAGTGATACAACAAGCTTGCGGTTTTCACATTCTGGACTGTCACCAACTCAATGTGTAAGCCGTGCCTTTTCTCATTAAAATGAATCATTTCATGATATGTGAAACAGTGAAGGCAGGAGTGCGTGTGATCGCATACAACGTGTTTAAGTTATGAACATAGCAATCCGTTTTGCGTTATACAGCAATAGCAGAAACATGTGTCCAACCAAAAATTTCATAACAGATCATATCCATGAAGCAGTGACAAGAAGATGATAGAATATAATCCGTTTACCGGTTAAGACAAACTTATGATGAACAGCGATTACCTAAAACCCGTAGAAAATGAGGCCTAATCGATTTAGATGTTGACACACTGGAGTGATCATGAAGAAATTCGCGTCTTTCTTACTAATATAATTTTTCCAGGGCGTGATAATAATTTTTTGACCATCCAATCAGAAAGCTGTATGTTTAGCAATGTCAGCACAATTGTTTCTATTGTATCTACCAAATACAGGCGAGTATGACAGCAACAGAACTCCGTAAAAAGATGTTATAAACTAACTTGGTTAAGTATCGCCCCCTAAAAATTTACTGAACACAAATTCTAAACCGCGATCAGTGTAACTAAAACCTTCGGAAAAGAATCAAACTGTCCTAGTCGGTCTATACCTATTCTGTTTCACCTGATTTCTTGCTCATTCTTTGCGAGTTAAGATAAGACACATAATCGGGGGTACGAAATCTACTAATTACCATTACGTCTGAGCACAAACTTTGGTACTTCTCGGCACACAGGTAATTTGGACAAACATGCAGTTTAGTGACAAACTTTGAAGTACTTTTGATGTCCATTTATATCCGGAGGCAACGAGCCAGCTTTAGACGAGCACCCAACAATAGGAATAGAAAGTTACCTCATATGTTAACATTGGATGTTTCACTGTCGAGTAGATACTAAAATTGTTTCCTCTCAAACAAACATACTTTATGAATGTTGATTTGATGTCTTTCGTGTGGATGCATGATACACGAAAATGGGAAAGGTGACCGGGACATAATTATACGCAACCGTGCGCGTTGTGTCTCAACAACGTGGCTTCAATACTTCAACGCACTGATTAGGTGCGGATTGGAGGAACAACTGTAATAAGTTGGAACTCATATCTTTCTCGGTTTACCTCAGTGCAAAAGCCAGTTCTATCACACAACCATAAAGCATGGTGTCTTAAAAATTTAACAATACACACGGTTTTGCTGTGAGACTAGGAGTTGGACTGCCTACTGGCCGGTTACCCACTTCAAGCCGCGTTTGAATGAGGTACGCCTCGATACTATAAAACGTAGGAGTTTGGGGTGCTTTTTAACTGAACACTTACTGTCTATTGCTAAGATTCTTGCGACTTCAATATAGGGCTGGTCTTCTCGAGGGCTGTATTCTACCCTCTCTTCGCTTGTTCACAGGACTAAAAGTCTTGCTCATGATACCTGAAAATGTCTTGTTAGTGCGATGATTGATTTACACTTCCATCTACCGAAGATTGTGCTAGTATTGTCTGAAACAGACAAGGTCAGCCACATAACTTGTTTATCGCTGAAGCAAAATAAATTCTACTCTGAGTTTGATTTAATATGCGTTTTAGCCCATGTACGGGAAAGCTGAATCTGATATTTCGGTCAAACAGTCTTGTTCAGTCGACCTTTGCAGATCTGCTTTGCAGAGAAAACCGAAGTACGGACTCCAAACTGCCGTAATTCTTGTTGTTTGGACAGATAACTGCCATAATGCTTCGTCTCTTTGAATTTGGTTAAGTACTGGCCGCCACATTCTTTTCGCTCGTACGTTTTCCTCAAACAGAGTTCTACAAAAATCCTAGACCTCTAGAGCTCACTGCTAACCCAAAGTGAGTCAATTCATCCGCACAGATCGATGTGAGCACATTAAGTGTTGAGTACAGTGCTGGCCACGTGTGGACTGGTGACATACCGTACTATTCGTCACCGACTAAACGGACTGTTATATTATAAGTTGATAAGGTGGAGACATATTTGGTCCTTATCGCACCTGACATCTACGTGACCAACTAACGTTGGAGGAAATACAGCGACTCGATCTGGCCACGACAAACACTTAGCTGCATGAATCGCTCACGTGAGTATATCCCAGGCTGTACTGACTATTCGTTCGGTGGCCAAGCAAAAAATTACTTATTTTGGCCAATGACGGATAGAAGGATGTGGTGAGGTATGCGGTTGCAGTCGCGTAATCGCAAAACTTTGAGGAACTGCGAAAACACTTTTAGAGTCACAAATCGAACAAAATATTTATTGAAGACTAAAACAAATGGGCAACGGAGATCAGCGGAAGACTGCTTTTAACCTGCGTACATTTGAGCATTATTGAACAGTTGAAGAAAGAGTTGGAGTTGAGAAGAGTATTATCCTCGTTTTCAAAGTTTGGATCTTCCAAATCAGAACCTAACCCTTCCATTTTGTGAAGTTGTTTGCAGGATAAATTTGTGTAACTTGGGTAACTTGGGTAACTTGGGTAAATTTGTGTAACTTGGGTAACTTGTAAATACCTGTCAGTAGGGATGTCCACAGTCAGTTTGCGGTCAGTCAGACTTCAGTGGCGGTACATGGTTTCACACTTTTATGATACGCCTTTAAGTGAACATTCCGCAACCGGTTTCGTGTTTGTTTGGGCTCTCCCGAAAGAGGTCACCTGAACAAAAATTTAACTAGTAATCCTTAGCACACTCGACCGCCAATCTTTCATGCACCGTGTGACGGTGGATTAATCTGATTGGTATGTAGCCTGATTACATATCAGTGCTACACAGGTTGGTAATCGCACGGACGGTGTCTCTGTAAAGTGAAGTGAGTTCATCTGACCAGCTCTCCCGAAACAAGGCGTTGCAATTTACGTTTATCTGAAAACATGAACAGTTTAATATTTCCATATGGAAAGTGATTCCTTCCTGATGGTCAAGATGGTGCAAAACGATGCTTACGTGAAAAGAAGGGAAACACTAGCATTGAGAGATTATGATCTTTAAACGGATAATATCTGAATTTGGAAGTCATCCTTAGCTAAAAAACAAAACACCGTTCATTACTCAACGGCAAGCGAGACGTTGTCAAGTGTCCCGAATCTAGCCAACATATAGTTATTGTCTACTGATAGGGAATACTCACGCGCGTCCAAGCAGCACGCGGTCCACACGCGTATCTCACACATTATCAAAAGGTGGTTGCAAGATAATCAGTTTCTCGTAAAGCTATAGACGCTACACAAACCTGAGGTAACTGAACATTGATTTGTAAAGTCCTGCAGTCGCGCTTTGGACATCAAGACTAATAACTGTAGTTCTGCTCCCAAATTTCAGCTTATTACATTGAGTGTATTGCTGATGGTAAAAGATATTTCGTTGAATTTTGCCACTTCCCATATGTCGAACAAGAGAGTGCTTCGGGAAACACATTGCTACAAATGGAAAAGTGAACTACGGTCACACGTCCAACCTTTGGACACAAACGTGTTGAAACGTATCCTCAAAGCCAGAAAAACTGTACGGAAAGTGATTAAATAATGGTTTGTTAACCAATACCTACAGTTGATTATAAGTTGTCCTGGTTATTAAGTGTAATCGGTAAATTTTTATTGAACAGCGCAAATGAACGGAATGTACGAACATTGCTTCCTGGAGTCGATCTAAATAAGTTGACCACTCTAATTAGATTTTGCTGCTCTAGCACTGTTATAACCACTATTGCACGTTCGTACAAGAATTGATAAATACGACGGATGATTATTACAATTTGTTGCGTAAGGGCAATTTGTTTACTTTGATTTCTTACAACGGTAAATTCCGTTCGGTCTTTCAGGAACTTGCAAATCAGAAGTCGTTCGTTCATGACACAACCTCATAATGCATTTATTCAAGCTTGACAGATTGCCTCCTTAAAATCTGTAGTCTTTTTATGTGCTGTTTGTTAACGGTACACATTTACCAGTCTACTTAACGTTGGTATTAATCAGAGTTAGTAAATACTGAAGACCCTTTTAGCACAAAACAGCGAGTAGTAATTAATTTCTTGCAGTATGATCAATGAAAGACAGAATTATCGCAATAGTTTAAACACCATGTTGATTCTACTCTTGCCAGGCTTTTTATAGCTCCATTTTTCTGGCTCACATGGGAAAGCGTTTTCCTTTACGTCATTGGAATTCACAAAAAACCATAGTTTAAATGAGAGTATTCCTTTTTTTGCCATATAAAACAATAAACACCACATCGACGGCTACGTAATCAATAGCTTGTAAATAACTGGTAATGGCTGAAGTGAATTAAGCAAGTGGACAACGCTGCTATTGTTAACAACGCTTTAGAAGTGTACCGGTCCTAAGGTATTTCACTGATCAGGTAACGGGCTCTATTGCCAGAAGTAAACTTTCTGGTTGCTGGGGAAGTGTAAATATGAAATCATCACCTAAGTGACAGGTGGAAATTCTGGCAAACGGGTCGCTGTGAAGCTGCCGAAAATGTAATACTTTATATCATGACCTTTGGTAATTAAGGTAAAAACTAGAATATATCTGCCTCTAGCCTCGTCCCATTCTTGATGCTCTAACACACCTCATTTAGAGGGTTTTCATATTTTTAGACGCAAGACAAACTTGTTTGTCTGCGCTTCGCAGATTACGGTAAAGTAAACATTGTATTTGATAACCGTCTTTTATTAACAACCATGTTTATACCACTGATAAAACTTGGTGTATTCCGTTAGGTTAACACTAGTGTATTGGTATAGCGCCGTTAAACCGCATGGGTGAAGGAGTCTGCAAATCACATCAGTCGTTCCGAAACGTGTTGCTACTTGTTTTTATGTTTATCATCACAAGAACGATTTGCTGTTGGTAGCAAACAAACTTCCGTCAACACCTGCGATTGATTTAACAGTTAGGGTTTTACACTACACAATTTTTTCAGCTTTCAAGAACGACCTAGTAGATTTAGCCAGCTGGGTTTTTCAGCATTCGCCCACATATGTTAGTTTTGAAAGTCAAGTTGTATACTCTCTCACAAAGAACTAACTTCATCGTAGTCTTCTGTCGACCACACCGCAATTTCTCCTGACGGCGAAGTCATTCTGGAACCGTCCATTAAAATGTGCAGTTATTAATCATTACATAATCATCTGGACAGTTTACGTGAAAACGGTCTTAGACGAATTAATAAGGATGAGGTCGTGTAAGTTGGGAGAAGTTTATAGGCGACTGCTAATTGAGTTTTTTAATGAACGTTTCACTCTTACCACAGAAACATCGTCGGACCAGTTCATCTTTCATAATTTTGCCTTAGCATGTTCTCAGGCTCTATCCCTTGATTGTTTATTTAAACCCTCTCACTACCTGCAGTTCATGAAAATTTCCCAAAAACGTTCACACCTGAAAATACCACTTGAGTGTCTCCAAGCCTAGCGCTGAATCCCGTACAACCTTGGATTATTTCGTTTGTTTCCAAGCCTTTTATGGCTTACTGGTCATCATTTCTGCTTGAAAGACATTGTTCATTGTTTGTTCATTGTTCATTGATAGGAGACAGGGGTCGCTGACTGTGTTAGCCTCTTCTCTAAGCGTCTCTATCCCGGAGTTAGCAGGATTAACTGTCCTCTTCTTTCCAGCTCGTCACCATATGTTCATCTAGAAGCCGCTTGAAGACCACGTCATTGGGTGCTAGCACCACCTGCGCTGGTAGCTCATTCCAACTATTAACGGCCGGCCTTGACAGTCGAAGTATGACACGGAGTCGTCCCGATCGTTCTTTGAGAATCGTGAATGGATGACCACGGAATCTGTGCTCATTTCGAGGAGGAAAGTCTGCTCTGAGCTCTTCACCCATGTCGCCTCTCAAAATGCGGC